>VZZY01017384.1:219460-246161 GCA_013400335.1 Eurystomus gularis
TCTGGCTCTGAAAGTGCTGCCCTTGATGCAGCTGTTCATAGTCAGGTCCCATGGGGATCAGCTACAGGCCCCATGTCACTATGTATTTTCATCAACAGCTTGGAAATACATGTAAAATCCTTACTGCTTAAATCAACTTAATTCAAACTAGTGAAGTGTGAGAACAGGGAGATGATAGCAATCAATCACTTAATGGTCATAATACATTCATTGAAATATTAAGTCCACATGAAAATCTACAAAATACAGGCCAGACCACCACTGAATGTCTTGGAAAGAAACAGGAGTTGTGGTAATGAGTTGACAGGGGCTCCAGGTTGCTGCTGGTACCACAAAGTTAGTGTCTGCTTTGGGTGTCGATGTAAGAACAGAGGGTCTTTTAATTGCTGTGTACAGGATCAGTGAAATCAGCACTGGGCTGCAGCATCCATGATTAAGTAGCCATGTGTCTCCCATTTGAAAAGACTGTTAAGGATATGAAGGTTCAGAAGAGACTTGAGTACACTTACTTCATGGGAAGTACCTTTTCAATCCAGTTGAAAAAGGCGTAATAATAATCAACAGCTGTAGCACAAACTGTATGTGGACACTGTTACATATATTTTGGAGCGAAGGTGATAAATAAACAAATTGCCAAGGGAAATAGTGGATTCTTTGTCACTGAAATTCTGAAGGATTTAGAGGATGCCTTTGTAGATGGTATGCCTAACTCAAAACTACATCACTGGTCTCATAAATGGGTAAGCTAGGGAACGTCTATATCCTGTATTGTGAGGAGCAAGGCTACTTTCTCTAGTAGTTCCATGTCATCTTAGGTACCCTGGTCTATAAATACAAATAGGATGTAATGGAAAAACAGAAGAAACTCTACACTTTGATTTTTACACTGGACTTTTTTCATTATTCTTACTTTTCTGATTTTGCATAAACATGCAATACATATGAGGAATATGATATTTAAAGAACAGCCCTTATTCTAGTCTGTAATCAGAGCTATTAGTTTAATGAGAGTTGCCAGGAATTAAATAATTTCCCTAATACATGGTATAAGAATATAATCTTCCTGCATGTCATGGTGTGTTTTGACTCCTGCAAGCACTCCGTCACTTCTCTCACTGCCAGAGATGTTCTGCCTGTACATCTCACTGAAGGCAGACCATGCCAGTAGAGGCCTGCAGAAATCCCAGTGATGCACACTTGCAGCCAGCTCTGCATAGTGGTGGCAGTGATAGCTTTCCCTCTCCAGATGTGGGAGCCAGTTGGATAGAGAAACCCAAAATAAATGAAAAGAGAATAGCAAGATAAAGGGATGAGAAGTCCAGGCCATGCCATCCCACTCCCCATCATGATGGGAGGCCGGTGGTCCACAAGCCCATATATTGGGACTGTCACCACCTGGAGCATTAATGAAGACTGTGGCAAAGACAGATGTCTCCAAGTCTAAAGTTTTAATAACAGTTTATATGGGGAGAAGTGGAGTTACGTAGCTTTTGCATGATTATCAGCCAGTAGGAAGTAAGTACTGTCACAAGCCCAAAGTTTGTCCTGGGCTTCCTAGTTAAGTCTAGCTAATTTGCACCACCTCTGTGTAACTTCATCTCCCCATCTGTAAAAATAGAAATCAAGCCTATCTCCCTGCAGGGAACGTTGAGGTCAGTGATGAGTTGGAAGACTGGAGAGGATACCCTGTTTCTCTAAAATCTCTATTATCTCATGAGCTTGTAGATAATATTGTTGAGCTGTGAATGTTAAAAACAAATGTCTCACCTCCAGACATTTTTGTGTAAAAGCTCTTGGTCTCCTGATAACCTTCAGTATTTATTTCCTAGGCTTTCCAGAAGTGCTCTTTTATGGATGTAAACTCAAACAGTCATGCTGAACAGTCCAGAAATGATACACATGTTAAAGACATAAGGCCTGGGACTTTAATGCATCACAAGGAAAAGAAGGTAACAAGTGGCATTTGTAAACATGCCACCTGGTCTTGGCATAACCTTCTTTCCTTCAAAACTAATATTATATCTTGTGTCCTGTTCTCTCTAACCCCCCACCCACCACTGCCCGATGGTTTCCTTCCTTCTATCTCAGGATGGTTCAGAAATGCTTATATGAAATGTTATATCAGTCTGCATTATGTGTCTCATCAGCAATTATACAATAGTTGCATGAAGTTTGATGGTTCTGTGAAATCAAAATTAAAAGAGGATCCATCCATTTCTGACAAAGAGATGCCTGTATTCCTTAGAGTATCCTTCCAGTGCTGCTCTGGCAATGGATGGTGAAGCATCTCTCCTAAGCCTTGTTCTTGTCTTGAGGAGAATCAGTGGTTCCTCTCAGTCTCAAGAGCTGCTTTAGAGAATTTCTGCTTTGTTTCATTTGTTGGTCCCAGAAATAGTTATTAGATATTCAGAAATCCCATGGACTTTATTGGAAGACAGAGTCAAGGTGGAAGGATGAATTTGCCCTTCCTCTGAAAGTTAATGCCCAAGATTCACTCTTCGGTCATGGGACTTAGAAGAGGTGCCACATGTCTGGGGCTATAGTCAAGTTGGGGTGAATTTCACAGCTGTGTCTGGACTGCAGTTGCTGATTGAGACTGGGCCACCAGCGTGCGGGATGAAGAAAAGGACAAAAGTTTCTGCCTTTGCAAACCTCTTTTTGAAGTTTAAGAGTAACAAATCAAATAATTTCTGGGTTTAAGGGTGTCATGCAGGCATGACAAATTGTTGGCCAAATATTAGTTTGCAATGAAGGGGGGGGTATGGCGGGGAAGAACACAGCTCTTCAGCACAGCATGTCAACTTTGTCATGCATTTTGTGTGTGTATGCAAATCAAAAATAGCAGTAATACCTTCTCTGAGGTAGCATTATGAATAACTCCCCAAGGATTTTATGGGCAACATTGCATTTCATCTTCATTTAACAGAAACTGAGGCAGGGGGAGAGAAAAATTACTTTACCAGGTCCCTAAAGCAGAGAAGAACCCAGCTGCCCTAACAACAGTAACCTGCGTCTGCCTAGGGCACTGCAGCTGTAAAGCACAAGGTGACACCTAGGTGGTGGTGTCTGATGTATTATTAGCAACAAAATCCATACCTCACCCCAGAAGGTACTGCTGCCAGGTCAGGGCAGTGCATGCAAGGACTTGGCTTGGAGCTGCTCAAACAGCAATATTGGTCTAAAGCTGCAAACACCTGGCTGGGTGAGGGCACAAGTTCATGGGTAGGTGCAAAAGGGAAATACTACTTTGTTATGGAGTGTATGTTAGTGTATGTTGGCTCAGTGTTACGGAGAAAAAAGAGTGTGAATGTATCTCTAGTCTTCCTCAGTACTACTGTACTGGTGCCAGAATGAGAAGATCATATTGTTACAGGAAGACCTGGGTCACCACTCAAGATATTGCACATCCTCCAGCACAAATGTTTCTTTGCAAGGTGCTGCCAAGTAATTGCCATAAACTGCTATTTATTGGACTAAAACTGAGTCCAGGAAATTAAGGTTAGTGAGGTCTGGTTTTGTCATCTGACAGGACAGAGTGTTTATTGGCTTTAAATATGGAGCCTTATGGTCATGATAAACTCATAGAGGAAATGAATTCTGTTGTGGTTTTATTTTTTAGTAGAAGGGCAGCAGTTCCTAAAGTGAGATATATTGTACAGTGACACCATGAGATGTTGCATTGATGCTTGGAACAAGAAGTGGAACTTGCTAAAAATACAGCTAGGGCAATATGCAGAGAAATGGGAACTCAGTCTCTAAGTCAGCATAGCCCAGGCAGCAAGTGCCATTAAATGGCCTGGACTAATTTTGGGAGCTCTGACATGTAATGGGACTGGGAGGCTCTTACCTCTTAGCAAGTCTGGGCCTGAGGTGATCACAAGCCCTGGCGTCTTGTTCTCAGCTCTCAGCACGAAGTGCAGACAGTGTCAGCTGCCCACTGATGCCTCACTGGCTGTGACTGATTTGCATGACAGCTCCCTCTCAGAAATACGAGGGACGTCAGGCTATCCGTGGAGCAGCTGCACTGCCTTGGTACTGCTGATAAGCCTTTGTGGAGATGAACTGTGACTCTGGTCCGTCACTGACTTTCTTGCTCCTGCGTTTTGATTGTGTGTAAAGTTTTTCTGTGTAAAATCCTCAAACAGTATATAAGAAAACAGCACATGAGATGTATAACCTACACCTTATGAACCTCTGTATGCATGGCGAGTGCGTGCACTAGCCAACCTATGGATTTCTCTACTGTCACTCATTCATCTCATCTGGGAGAGCAACTCTCTTGACTATCTTCCACACATCATGATGCTCATATAAGTATGATCTGTCCTTCTGGTGTGTTAGGAATCAGCTTCCAGTCTCAAGCAATGTCAGCAGTAACGCTTCTGCCTCACTGCCTTCGAGCACTTGAGGCCAGGTTCATTTCTTTCTTGGTGAGCCGTCTTTTGACTGTAGATTTCTCTCTTGCTCAATCATAGGCATGATGTCTCTTCGGGTCATTCCCTTACCCTCATGATTGGTGTTTATCCTAAGCTGTCACTAGCACTTAACAAACCAAGCCCTAAAGAAAAGCTTGGTATTATAAAACAGTGTCTCCAGGGGACCTCACGTGAAAATAAAGAAAAGAGTCCCCTTAAATCTGCATTGCTGGGAATATCCTACCTTTGAGCTAGTAGATTACCTCCTTGTGTGATGGTTGGAGTTGCTTCTGTAAAATGAATGTAGCTCAGTGTTTCGTTCTGTGCTTCCAGGGCAGGGTGTGCCTCCTAAGTTTGAAGGAGTGCTTCTTTTCAGTTGCAGGAAGGATCTAGAAATGCTCAGGCTGTTATCATATTACCTGTGGTGGAGCAGCACTGCTCAGGTGTGAGCAACAGTAGAAGCAGCAAACTGCTGTGATTTGAAAATCAGCTTTTACCAGTGCAAAACTTCCTTCCAAGGCCAAGGCCAGCCAGACTCTCACATTTGGCTCTCTGATGAGCTAGCAAGGCATAGCTCCTGCTGTCAGCCCTTCCACATCACCCTCCCTTTGACGTGTCTCCGCAGAACTTAATCAGATACTGTGAATCTTTTAAACTTCAGTCTTATACAAACTAGGGATTTTGAACGGGTCAAGGTAGCACTGTGTTGGAAATAAGGTAATTAGTGTGCTTTTGCATATTCTGGAGGCCTTGTTACAACAGGAGCCCTAGCTAACCACCCATGGTGGCCACATGCATAGCACAGAGCAATACCATCATGCACTGTTCTGCCAGAATTTGGAATGTAGCCCTGAAGGCAGACAGGAATGAGATGACAACTTCAAACATGCCTCTGCAGCACTAAACGGCGGTGAGTTCATGAGGCCTGCGCTTCCCCTGAGAATATGACTATTAATTTCGGGGGAAAAAAAAGTCCTGTTAAGGTAACAGCCCTGAATAACTAAGTAATCCAACTTTCCCCCTTAGGTGTATGGGGCTACAACAGGATCTCCCACAGATAGTGACCATCCTAAAGAGAAGAGGGAAGGGAAAAATGAAGAAGAATTGGGTTCTGATTCATCCAGCACAGCTGACAGTAAAATTGGCTTTTCAATGAATGACAGTCCTACATTTAGCAAGGGTTTGTTTGTAGACAGTAGAGACTATTCTAAGAAAAACCTTCAGAATATGAGCACAAACCTGTCTGGTGTCAGTTTGCCAGAGGATGACAAACGAAGAGGGGCTCAAGATATTTTAGGATCCCATTTTCCAGCTGTTGAAACTGGAAAACAAAAGCCAGACTACAGACTCTCACGAGATGCTCACCAGGGCCTGCTGCAGGGTGAAGCCTTGCAGAGCACGGGCAAGCATATCCCCATCAGCAGCGTTGCCCCTCTCATGAGGCACATGCAGGAGGCTACGGGGCCTCAACCTTCCTCACAGGAGCAAGAAGCTTCTGCAGTCAACAACAATCAGGTTGTGCTAAGACCCAAAGTGTCCAGAAGTAACAGTGTGAGCAGCACGGAAGAGACAGACTCTCCAGCTAGCTCTCCAAGTGAAGACAACCCACCCACAGAAAACATTGCCTTCATGATTACCAAAACAGCTGTCCAGGTCCTGTCGAGTGGGGAAGTTCACGATATAGTCAGCCGGAAAGGTGGAGATGTGCAAACAGTGAACATCGACGCAAGGAAGGACATGGCGTTGCAGAAGGGTATCCCTGAAAACACAGACAGTGAAGAGCCAGTGGTGTGTCTGGACAAAAAGCCCGTCATCATCATTTTTGATGAACCGATGGATATTAGGTCAGCATATAAGCGGCTTTCTACAATTTTTGAAGAATGTGATGAGGAGTTGGAGAAAATGATGACAGATGAAAAGATAGAAGAGGAAGAGGAGGAAGAAGCAAGTGAAGCACATGAAATCTCTGAGAGCAAGAAGGAAGAGCCACCAGTAGTAAAAGACAGAAAAGCAACTGCAGAGCATTCAGCAGCTCACGGTCTTCATGAGCAGTATATATTTAACCTTCAGTCCTCTGACTCTGCAGAAACCAGACCTCCTGCACAGGAGGAAAGCATAAAGACAAATTTTAACAAATACCGTCAGATCTATGGGCTAAACACAGAAGCAAACTTGGACTCTGCCGACCAGTTTGGGAGCAGGCAGGACTCTAAGAAAAAATTTAAGTTCAAATTCCCTAAAAAGCAGCTGGCTGCTCTGACACAGGCAATACGGACAGGAACTAAGACTGGGAAGAAGACCTTGCAGGTTGTGGTCTATGAAGAAGAGGAGGAAGATGGGACCCTGAAGCAGCACAAGGAAGCAAAGAGATTTGAAATCACCAGGTCTCAGCCCGAGGACAGTGACAAAAGTCCTTCTGGGAAGCAGGAGAGACCCCCTGGAGCTGCAGTGTCCCTGTCTAGGACTGATGAAATTCGACAGAGTACATACCGAACACTAGACAGCCTTGAGCAGACCATAAAGCAGCTGGAAAACACCATCAGTGAAATGAGTCCAAAATCTATCCCTGAAACCACTTACAGCTCTGAGGGAAGCACTGTCCCCTTCTCTGCCCAAATAGTACCAGAGACCCCATCCCAAGAGCTGGTAGTGCTGGATGAGAGCCTTGCTGGCGTAGAGCCCCCTCCGTCAATCCCAACCAGTTCACGTAAGGTACCTTAGTCTGAGAAATCAAACCTCCAGCTGCTTTCTAAAAATCTGCAATAATCATCATTAAACAAGAGGGTCTTGTGATTTGTTTGCTTCCTTTCAGGTGGCTTGTTTGGGCTCCCCACAAGGTGTCTAACAGCTAATAGACTGTTGGGTTTTGTTCTTTTTTTTTTTAATCCTTGCTGCTGATTGGTGATGGGCAAATGCAGGGGAGCTGGGTCAAATAATCCGCTGTGTGAAATGACAAGCGTCACTGACATGAAATCCAGGCTGATCAGTAGCTGAGCAGTTTTCTCCATTTGATTCTGGAAATTAACACCTGCGGTGTGAAGCTCCTGAACTTTCCCTGCATGTAGTACTGTGGCTTTTTTTTTTTTCGGCGCATGGTGTGGAGTCTCTTCTTCAAGCACACCAGTACTGATCATGCCCTCTCCTTGTCTCCCCTCCCTGCCCCTCCACTCATTTCCGCAGGGGTCCAGTGCTCCCTCCCAGACAAGCCGGATGCCGGTCCCCATGGCTTCAAAAACTAGACAAGGAAGCATGGAGAAAGCAGGCAAACAGCACAAGCTGCAGGACCCACGCCAATACAGACAGGTAGTTTTACCCTAAATCCAGTGTTTGGATGGACATTTCGTGTTGTTTGTTTATTTTAAAACTCCGGTAACTGACTGAGATTATACCAAATAACGGATACCTGACTTTCGAGTGAGGTCTAACTGGACGTCCTGGATCCTGGGGGCATGCCAGTACCTACTGATCTTTTCACCATGCTTGTGCATGCATGTCTGCAATAAAACACCTGCTGCTTTTTTTTTTTTTCCTTTTTTTTTTTTTGTTTGTTTTTCTTTAAATGTGGTATTCAGATGAAATTTTTAAGATGTCAACTACCTGTTTACTTTTCCTTTGGTAAATGTGGTGGCTCCTTAGGAGAGTGGGGAATGCTTCTGTTCAGAGATTCTTTACAGGAAGCCTTGGACACTAACCTGTCGGTGTAATAGATGGCAGTAGATGCACATTAACTCTCCGGCTGGACATGTCTGCTCACACGTTAATAACCCAGAAGCATGGCCAATGTAGTGACTGGTCTATAACCCATAGATTGCACCTTCTCACGAAAGCTTTGTTGGCTCTTTCTCTCTTTTCTATGCACTCTTCATTGGGCACTTTGGGTTTTCCTACCAGGTCCAGTCCATGGCTGCAAGATTTAGCTCAGGCCTTGAACTGTTAGTTCTTACTCTCTGTACGGCTATTTTCCCAGGTCCTGTTGGTTTATCATGTTACTGGCTTTCTGACAAACTGTCTCCTGCCATCTTTATTTGCAGGCTAATGGAAGTGCTAAGAAAGCTGGTGGGGACTATAAGGCTACTTCCCCTACCCTACCTGCTTCTAAGATCCCAGCCTTTTCTCCCACTTCTGGGAAAAGCAGCTCAGCACCTGCTTCTAGCGGTGACAGCTCTAACCCTTCCAATCCACCTACTAAATCCTCCATTCCTTCCTCTAACCTTCTCGGTCCTCAGACAGGTCGCGTTACTTACTCTACCTCCCTCATCCCCTCTGTCTCTAACGGCTCCTCCAAGTTTCAGAGCCCCACTTACCCAGGGAAAGGTCACCATCTCTCGTTCTCACTACAGACTCAAAATGGCCGGTCACCCCCTCCTTCCTCCTCTACCTCCCCACCCTCCTCTATCTCTCCCACTTCACTGAACCAAGGTATGAAGAGCATCAGGACAATCCACACCCCTAGCTTCACCAGCTACAAGGCACAGAACGGAAATGCCGGCAAGTCCACCCCATCCACGGCCAAGGAGCCAGCCTAAAGGCTAAGCGCAGCACACCTGCAAGTTCACCAAGGCCTTTTGTTCATTCTCAAAGAATCCGCAGCCAATATTTTAACGAGGGAATGTAACCATTTTGCTGTATTGCTGGAGGCTTAGTACTAATCACGTGCTAAACACTGAACTATTACACTAGATTAGAGTGAAGCTTTTTTGTAAAACTCTGTTGCTGTTGTAATGATAAAAGAGCGTTTTCTTCCTCTAGGCAGCACCTCTTACAAAAAAAAAAGAAGTGTGAAGGTGTGTGAGTGAGCTTGACTGTGTGTGCACAGCTGTGTGCTGAGCACGGGAAAATGTATGGTTAAAAATTTAGTAAGTTGTTTTGTATAAAGCTATTTTTCATTATGGAGACTAGAAGTGAACAGAGATATACTAAAGTGTGATTATACACAACTGTAAAACGGAAACGAAAATATTTTTCTTTTATTTTGGTGTTATTTAGCTTTGTTACAGATTTCTATTTTTGTCAACAAATGTCATGGTTCCTTTCGAGATCTTTTTGCCAAAACATTTTGATACTATTGTAATGTACATTTGAAAGTAGTATGCTGGACAGTAAACCTCTGCACAAGAAACAGAACAAGACTGGTCTTAGTGTGTATGAGGCAACTCAACCTATTGCACTGCCATTCAGATTATATTTAAGAATTTGCCAGCCAAGGAAAAAAAAAAACAAAACGTTTTACGCATATAGGTAGTTGCCGATTACTGTTTTTTTGTAGCTGAATCCACCCTTTTTCCTTCAGTTTTATTTTACTGAGACCTGGTAACCCATTAATGTATTGCGTTGTGGATTTTAAAATGTACACTTCTGTACTGTTCTGTATACTGGCAAACTTTTGTACATATCTATAAATATATATAAATAAATAAATATTGTATGTGGCTGGGCACATAGAGTAGTTTTACCACACCAAAGTTAATTTTTATGCATGCTTGAAAATATGTATGGGGAAGGGTTGAAAAAAAGATGGATATCAGTCAAATAGGAAAAAAAGCAAGCCTGCATAGCTCATGGTTTTGTAAATAAAGTCATATAACACCATAATGTAATATACAGAACTATGATAAGCAAAGATCTTTACAGAAATAAAGGGCTGCATGCTTATATATTTGTATTTTGTCACTAGTAACTTTTATAATGGTGTCAAGTAGCTGTTAAGCTGTTTGCCTGAGAGCATTAAACCATCAAGAGAAAAACTGACTTTATTTTCCCCAGGTTAAAGCCATACATAAATACTAATTCAAAAATTTTTCAAATTTACCTGGACAAAAACTGATTACTGGAACTCCAAGTTAGAAAACTAGCAAGAAAAAAAACCAGCTCACGTGAACCTTTGACTGATTGCACGAGGTAACATCTCTTCCACCTTTAAGTATTTGCTTTACTCCTTGTGAAACAGGAAGTTTCTTAGAAGTGCCATTTCAAAGCGGAGCCCTCAGATGGTGCCTCCCTTGCGGCAGGAGTAAGTACAGAATGTAAACACTAACTCATACCTCACAAAGACGACACACAGCCTGGTTCCAGCAGGGTCAGGCTGCGTGCCATCCCTTCTGCTGGCATGGCAGCCAAGGCCCCAGGCACATGCACAACTCGGAGCTTCAGCGTCAGGCTGCGAGCCGAGCCTGGGACAAGCTGGGTGGCTCCAGCGCCAAAGCGAAGCATAAGGCGCAGGTCAGAGCGCTCACCCTGAACCACCAGAGCAAAGCCAGTTCCCCTCTGGCCAGGACAGAAAAGCAGTGGCTCCAAAGGCTGGCCTGGGAGCAGCTGATTTAGGTGGGAAGAGCCTCTTAAAAACTTTTGTCACACTGCACAACCTGGACTATACATGTTCCAAGGGTGTTTCTTACTTTCTCAAGTGTTGCGTATGTTAATCCCTTGCTCTGCAGGAAACGAGCCAATGCTGTATCTTGTTACCAGGCAGGGCTACTGCATGTCCCCAGCCAGCAGACAGCAAACACAGAGAGCAGGAGGAGGCTGGGTACCAGGTCATGTACAGCCAAAACAGAAGTCCATGCTAACGTGATGGACATAAAAGGTTTTGTTCTTAAACTGTTAGTCTGACCTCCTCCAGGGATCTGACACTCACCAAAAACCAGTAACTCATTAATACCTGGTCCCCTGTAACTCCCCCAAGCACCACTGTAGAGCCAGGCAGGGCCCTGACAGACCTGGAACCCTACTCTGTCCTGCAGTGCCGCAGTACGTGCCTGTGGGCTCTGGCAGCTCCCACTGCTGCTTCTTCTCACAGCTGCTTCGGGCGAGGGGCTGCAGCAGCACATTCTCTCTGTTTGGATTTAGACACTCATGGTGGCTGTGCAAGTCAGCAAGGTCCCTGCCCCGCCTCTGGGCGTGCTGCAGGCAGCGAGGCAGTGCTGTACTCCACAGGTAATTACTATTTGTGGTGGTGAATGTGGAAAGTACCATCGAGGAATGAACACAACACCCACTCGTGGCTTCAGCTACACTGCGACATGCCCGTCTTCCAGCAACTGCCACGTTTTGTGCACCTCTGTGTCTCACCCGCAGTACTGGGGCGCAGCATGGCCAGGAAACCAGCCACAGGCTCAGACAGCTCGTAACCCACTGCACCGGCATGTGGCAGGGACCCTCAGGAGACAGGCAATGTTTAGTCCCTCTCCATCCTGCTTGCACAGCTTTGAAGTTGTGCTTTCACAAACGCAGGCAGGGAAGGGCTGTAGCTCAGCACCAGGAATGCTTCTGAACGCTGAGCAGAGTCTAGAAAAATCAGCAAGTCTATAAATAAATCCAGAAGGGAACAGCACGGGCTTGTGATTAAAAAGCTCCGTTCCTCACTGCATGCCCGTTATGAAGAGGTGGTTTTGGTGGAGGTGACTGCAGGCTGACTTAGGGACAAGAGCCACTGGGCAGCTACCACTGCAAGGTGGGGCTCAGCTAGGGAGAGGCCAGCTGGATTCCCCACAGCCAGCCTGCCTTCCAACACAGGACATGCAAAAAAGCAGCCCATCCTTCTCGCTGTCACCAGCTTAGCTTACTCCAGCACAGATAATTCCAGAACAAGCCCTCACCAGCTTTTGGGCAGTTTAAAGATGACAGAGGCTCTTCAGCAAAAAAGAACGCAGCAGGGTACCACATCCCCAGGGTACCAGACCTGGTAGTGGTTTCATTTGCAGCACATGTCTCTTCTGTCAGCAGCCACTGAGTTTCTTTAGGCTTTCCCAGATTCAGATGAGATGAGACCTCACTGCTCTGTAAAAGAAAACAAACCAGTAGCGAAGCAGCTCACTGCTCCCTTTTGAGGTGGAAGGAGTTGGAAGTTGAGCAGGACCTTCCCACTGCCTGTTGTGGTCTGAGCCAGCCCAGGACTTCTCAGCAGAGTAAGTGCCATCCCCGTGGCAGGGATGGGCAGGCTGCAGTGGTGAGAAGGCAGAGCAGAAGAGGATGCAGAGCAGGGCAGAAGAGGATGTGCAAGACATTTCTGCTTAGAAATGTACAGGGCCAAAATCCATCTGATCCCCGCCAAGAGGCAGCTCTTCCTGCACACACAAACTCACAAGTTCAATGACAGATGATTAAGGCAGACTTTTATAGTCTCATGCCACAGGTACCTGCACCACTTTGATGGCAGGTCTGTTTTAAGTAATTCTCCCCCCCAGCCACACGTCAGCCTATGTCCTCCTTTCCGCAGGCTGGCACAATTAATTGTTTATTATCTAAATTAGGAAAGTGTAATGCCTTGGCTTTGAAAACAAGAACACAACTTTTTGTAGCAGTTGAGGCCGTATTTCAAACTCTTTAATCCTGCCTGGACAGCCTACAGATGGGTTTTCCTCAGATAGGTTTTCCTTTTATGTGCAGTTCAGCAAAGGATTTTTCTTCAGCTTTTCAGCACCATGAAAGTTGTTAAGAAACTGTCTGGACTGTGGCCATGTCTTAATTCCACATTATCAGTGCTGTGAGCGATACTAATGGGGACCGTAACAAGCCCTTCAGAGTCTTAAAAAGCAGTCATACAGCACCTTCCAGCTACCAGACCGCAGAAAAGGGATTTCAAACTGGAACAGGAACTGCTCTTTGGAACCATTTAAAAAACCCAAACACTATTGCTGCCAGCACAGTTCATCCTTTCATTATTTCCTCATCAGATCTCAGCTTAGAGCTGTTCCTGATGACTTGCAGCTACACAGCTCCAAGCAGTCCTCAGATCACAAAGTACTTTCTAAGTCAGTGTGACTCCTGATGATGATAAGCACGTAAAAACAAAAAACGGAGACAAACGGCAATGTTAAGAAATTCTGCTTAAACATAAAAAGAAGCCCCTTTTTTACTGTGTGATCAAACACTAGCACAGATTGCCCAGGGATGCTGTGGAGCCTCCATCCTTGGAGATGCTTGAAATCCAACCCAGCCCACAGCAAACTGCTTTGGCCACACCTGCCTGAGCAGGACTAGGTGGTCCTAGTGGTCCCTGCCCACTTCAGCTGCTCTATTACTCCATGGACCTGCTATCCTGCTGAATCCAGCTTCCAGAGGAAATACCAGCACTAACTGAATTCACGTCAGGGCAGGCTACTGCACACAGGTGTTTCCCCTCCTGTGTCAGACTGCCATCCTTCTTTTCCAGAGGAGAGAAAAAACCAAAACAAACAACAAAGCACCACTGGTAAGGGCCTTGAAATAGCTGCTGTTTTACATCAGGGCATAGCAACGGCTCCTAAAAATGTCTGTCATCTCAATTGCCACACTGGCTGGAATTTAACGTGGCTCCAAATTGTGGCAGTCTCCAAAGGGCAGAACAAACATCAGTGTTTTCCCCGCCTCAGATATATGCTGCCACATGCTACTTTCCTCAGGTGGAGCTCTGTAATCTCCTCTCCTTGATGCACCCAGCATGGCTCCCTGCATCTCCCCTTCCAGTCAAGTGCTTCCCCAGAGCTTACCCTCCTCCCACTCTGCCTGCCAGGTGGTGGTCCAAACCTCTGTAATCCTTTACACCCCCACAGATCTCCCTGATTCTCGCTCAAGCTCCTTCTGCAACTGCTCAGCAGCTTCCATGCAGCCAGTGCAGTAGCAGAAGAATGTGGCCAGCAGGTCGAGGGAGGTTCTTCTCCCCCTCTACTCTGCCCTGGTGAGGCTCCCTCTGGAGTACCGCATTCAGTTCTGGGCTCCCCAGTTCAAGGACAGGGAACTGCTGGAGAGGGTACAGCAAAGAGCTACAAAGATGAACAGGGGACTAGAACATCTCTCTTATGAAGAGAGAGATTTGGGTCTATGTAGCCTGGAGAAGACAAGACTGAGGGGGCATCTTATCAATGCTAAAGAATACTTAAAGGGTGGGTGTCAGGAGGATGGGGCCAGACTCTTTTCAGTAGTGCCCAGTGACAGAACAAGGGGTAATGGGGACAAAATTGAACATAGGAAGCTCCACCTAAGCATGAGGAGGAACCTTTTTATTTTGAGGGTGGCAGAGCACTGGAACAGGCTGCCCAGAGGTTGTGGAGTCTCCATCTCTGGAGACATTCAAAAACTGCCTGGACACCATCCCGTGTAACCTGCTTTAGGTGAACCTGCTCTGGCAGGGGGGTTGGGGGCTAGATCATCTCCAGAGGTCCCTTCCAACCTCTACCATTCTGTGATTCTGTGATACCATAGAGGCTGCTGAGGCCTTAAATTTGTACCTGTAGCACTGTCAGCCAATACAATTCCTGTTCGGCTGGTTTTTAAAGTTACTAATTTTTCAAAAGATCTTGTGTTCTATTCAAGTAAACACAGTAAAATTTCTATATTCTAGCCTAGGAGTTGGCAACCATGCACCTATGCTCAGGAGTTAAAATCATTAGTTATCTATAAACACAACAAAATGAAAATTAACCTGATCCATCAAAATGGCTGTCAAACCAGAACAAGACACCGCCCCCAGGACCCCCTGCGCACCTCTGTCAGCGTACTGCTCCATCGGGAGGACACCTGCGACTTACTGTGGATGCTCAGTACATACTCTAACAAGCTTCTGAGGCTAGTGATGGGACAAAATATGCCCCCAGTAAATGATGATGGGCTTTTACTTGCTGATGAATACCACTACAGAGGCATCAAAACACTGTAGTTTGAAATCTCTTGTTCAAATGCACTTTATAATTGGGATTGAAACAAAAATCATCATCAATTACTGTGTTTCACAAAACACACCCACTCTTCCTCACACCACACAGAAACGCTGCTAATGCACCAGCTTCTGGTTTGCTCTGAGGGGAAAAGACACTTTAGTTTGCAAGGAGACCATGAGAACAGGCTTCATTTTTATGTGAACTGGTACTAGATGGACACCATTATGCAGTCAGAACCTTTACAGTTCTCAACTGTTGTAGCTGATGTTTTTCTCGACAGTCAATTTCTATAATGATTTCTCATGAGGATCAAACCCACAGTAGATCAAAGCATAGGAGAAAAAATGTTGGAAAGAAACGAAGCCTGCTTGAAACCACGTCAGCCTACACCTCCTCCTTACTGTAATTCCTTCTCAGCAACAGGACAAGTGTAAGAGTAAAGTTTTCTGTGCTTTGCTGAATCAGCTTCTGTTCATTGCTGATTTATCAATACGGGTTCAATCTTCTGCAAAGCAAGTGACAGTGTAAGACATGGGAATACCCCAAGTGCTTTGAGCAACTGCTTTGTTTTCAAGTAGGCATACAAGAAAATAGAAGAAAAAATATAACTGGTAAAGCATCCACACACAGCAGAGTTTTTAAGGGTAGAAACTCATCTTCGTAGTTAAAACTGTAAAAAGCCCAAGACCCAAACTGACAGTACTGTTCTGACTTGCAGATACTGGTATTCATGCTTTATGACTTGGGGAGAATTAGGGACATGTTTTTTTCACTGCTACAAAACCAGCATATTAAACACAAACCAACTTGCTACGTACCTTAGAACCAGATTATATATCAGGATGAAAATATCTAACCAGCTGAGCCCCTCCCCTCCTATGCTAATCTCCATGGTCTCATCCCACAGACAGAAGACGAAGAGAAGTGCCCTTCATCCAGGACCAACTGCAGGTCTTACATCCCAAGGGCAGCTGCTGATTGCTGACTGCAGCTTGCAAACAGGACATTTAAAAACTGTTCCTTGGAATGAATTCACATAATGCAAGAGAGTCACCAAAACAATTTTATTTCCAGTGTTTAAGTAGGTATGCACACAGGCATGATACAGGTTTGGATTCATTAGGTCTTCATGCAGAATTATATTCTCAAGAAAAGAAACCAGTTCCATCCAGTATCCACTATCTACACGCCTATGTTACAACATTTATATCAAATCTGGTATCTGAAGAAAAGATACACATGTAATATGTACATTTAAGTTACTTATTTTACAGAAAGATTAAAAATTCAAGTCACATAAAACTCAAAATCTGTATTAAAATTGGAAATATAAAACTCCAATATTTACTGGAATGCCTAAGGAATGGAAGCTCTGTAGCCACCTGTGTTAACATTTGTAAAATGTAATGAAATTGTTAACAGTAAAATGCATTCATTTGTTTGCAATAAGTTTCTCTAATTTAACAATATGGCACCCTAAAAAACCAAATGAATTTATGATGAGGCACTTGTTAGTGACTAAACCAAAAGAACAATTTTTCTGCATACTAATGCCAGGCCAACTCTCAGTCAGAAAACCACGTATACACCACACAGCATGTTGCATCAGATGCTTTGTTCAACATTTGTATGCAGCCATCAAATATACTTTTTCTTAAAATATATATATATATATATATACTTTCCCTTTAGTGTTCTTCTGGCTGTAGTAATGCACTGTGAAGACGTTCCACAGAGCATATTGATGAAACCAGCCCAAATGAAGGCTGCATAACAACAACAGTACAGGAAAAAAAATTATATATATGTACACACACACATACACACAGTTACTGGGAAGTGTAACAGTAAGTTAATGAATTGCTGTAGTGGACATATCTCCCCATTTCAAAGATACTGGTAGAATCGAGATCTAACCACTTGGGTCCCAGACAGTTTATGAGGATGGGCATCAACTGCTGGGCTGAAGTTATTTTTGTTCATATTCTGATAATTTTCACCATTTACCTGGTCTGGTGGCTGAAATGGTCCTGAAGGTGGTGTTCTATTAATTGAAGTCAAGCTGCTGGAAGAACTGCCTTCATCTGCCTGTGACTCTGCAGATAAAGGCAGATCTACCTTTGATGCATCTGCTAAGCTAGTGTTCTCAAGTCTGGGCTTTCCAGTTTCACCCGTATTAAGGTCAGTTGTGCTAGTGCGTAAACGTTCTCGTGCAAGCCAGTCTGAGATTGAGAGGTCCTGTGCTGGACATTTTGGCTTCAACCGATTCACAGCTGAAAGCTCAGATTCTCTCTCTCTACTCTGACTTGGCTCTTGAGCTTTCCAAGCATTCAGGACACTTATTTCAGCAAAATCCCTCTGTCCTCCAAGCGTGTGCCTTCGCCTGATATTTTTTCTCTTTGCATTCTCTGCAGAGTTAGCTTTTTGATTCCCAACTCCAAACATGTCATCTGCAGATGATTTGAGGCGCAGCTTTAACCTATCTGTAATTTTAAGTCTCCAGGTAGGTTCTTGTTTGTCAGCCTCGCTTCTGGCTGATGTAGCTAAACTGCTTGTCGATCTTCCTTTTTTCATGATGTCAAACATTTTGGTCACAGTAGGCATGTCCTTCTCGCTCTTTGCATCCCCTGAACCCTCACTGTCCGTTTTGTGCCGCGCAGACTTTCTCCTAGACAGTGTATCACATTCAATAAGTTTGTGTGAGCTAAAAAGTCTGCGACTCTCTAACTTTGGTGTTGAACTCCCCTCAGTACAACTTACTTCGCTTTCTTCAGAGTTCCTCCGACTGGTCTTTACCGCTTCTGAAACTTTCCCCTTGGACACCCTCTCAGCGGCAGCACTGGCGGCAAAGACAGGGAAGTCACTTTCGCTGTCCGTCTCCATAGGACGCCCTTCACTGACTAATTCACTTCTTTCATCATCAGCATCTTCTCCCTTGCTTTCTGTCACTGACTGCACCTCAGGGCTCAGCATACTGGCATCCAAACCAGTCAGATATATAGTAGATGAAGTAGTTGAATAATCAGAGGTGATGGAACTGACATCAGCTGCTGAAAACTCATTGTGTTTAATTTCAGGGCTGGCTACTTTTTTGCATGAGTATCTGTGCTGGGAAGCCTGGGAGGAAGTGCTGAGCATAGTGCCAGAGTCAGACACCGTCTCCTCAACCTGGGAAGAAGACTGTGAAATAGGCATTTTTGGGTTATTCTTCTGTGTGGTTTGCAGATAGCTGAGATTCGGTGATTTTATACATTTTTCATGGTAAGGCAATGAAGGTTCCTCTGACAGGATACTTTCTTTCTTCAATGACTTCTTTTCGTCCTTTGTAACATTCACATCTTTTTTACTGCTGTTCTCTTTTTCCTTCAGGACAAACATCCTCTGTTTTCTCCCTATGTCTCTCTCTCTCTCGTATTCCCCTTTAGCTATGTCCTCCTTTGTTGTGTCACCACGAGATTGTTCCGCAAGCTCCTTCTTCAAAAACACATTATCCAACTCATCCTCTGAGCTGCTTGGTTGTGGTTTCTCTTTAGTTTTTTTCCGCTTGCGACTAGCTGCTGCAAAAATGGAGGACACAAGCAGTTCCTTGCTATACTGATCCTTTCCAGAACCCCAAGAACCCTGTTAAGAAAAAGAAAAGGGAGAGGGCACAATTAGAAATCACAAAGAAACATTCGGTAGCCTGAGACTTTTTAAAAACACATCCAGAGTGTCACTGCAGGAAATCCCTCTTTATTCAGGAAAATATTTCCATGCTCTTTCTGTAGTCTACATGACATTAGCCAACAAGTCAATTTTCATTCTGAGAATTCCACTTTTTATCTGAACCCCTTCAACTTAAGAGACTAGTTTGCATATACAGCTATTTAGTTTTTGACTTATAAAGCAAGCTCCACTAGAGCAAGGCAACCTTTTCAAGACTGGTTTGCAACAAACTGCTTTAGAGATGAGGTCCCAGGAGTCTGGTTTCAGTACCTCTTTTCAAGGTCTCGCCTATGTGAAAAGACTCATTTCTCACAGTTTTTCAGACGATCTTTCACCTTTCAGGCTGAGTTTTTAAATTGTACCAACTCATTACTTCAAATAAAATGAAAGCTATACAAAACTCCAGTTTAGGCACAAGTACAGAAAATTAACAGAAAAACTTCTTTATTTTTGAGGCATCTATCTTTAGAATGACATGGAAGCAATAAAGGGAAAACAACAATTTTTCCATTTTATAAAATTAAAAACTATTTTCACTACACTGACATCACCACCACCTGGCCACTTCAAAGCTATGTCCCTTTCCACTTATTGCCCCACTGCCACCTTTAAAAAAGAGTGGGAGGTTCAGGGCAGGTACCACCCTGCTTTGCTGACCAGCGTGGTTTGCACACCGCAGGCATTTGAGGAATGAATACAGCAACAGTATCTACCGAAAAGGGCATCTGCTCACATTGGAGGCTTTTAACATAGTGGGACTGAAACTTGATGTCTGTCTTGGGCTCAGCAAAAGCAGCTTAGGTCTCAGCTACCCAACCCTAAGTCCATGTTCAGATACACAACCCCTCTCTGTGACCTGACAGAAGGAACACTCAGAGCAGCAGTGATGGGCTATGCTAAGTCTTTGAAATCCCAATCACTTGTTACTACGCAGCACTGCAGAGATGGAGGGGAAAAGTGGCAGAAAATCTACCCTCATGGTAACAAAAAAACCTGAAACGTTACTGAAAGGACCCTCAAGTGATTCCAGATACCTAGTAAAGTAAGAAAGCTTAAAGACAAAGGGAAAGCTAATGCACACTAGTCATCATCTAGCTGCTCATGTCCAACAAGGTACCTACCTCTCTGCTCTTTAAGCACAGAATCACAGCCCACATGTGATAGAGAACTGTCACAGGATCCCTACTACTGCGGCACAAACGCGCTGACCATACAAAGAAAGCACTGCACAGGTAACAGTGCTTTTGTGTTTTTGCTCAAACAACATTTTCTTGGCACAGATTTCATTCCTATTCACTACCTCCTCAGGAATGAAAGAGGTGCTAGCAATGGCGAAAACTGCCACTGTATGACTTCGCAAGCCAAGGTCAAACAGCCAAACAATAATACAGTGCTATATTGACCGTGACAGCCTCAGCAAAGGTGCACTGATTTGTTTATGTGAGCATGGACAAGGAAGAGTTGGGAGAAACTTCTACTCAACCAACACTACAAGAATACTCATGGTTATCCAGAAACTCCTGCTCCACGACAGAGACTATCCCATGCTCTTGATGCAGAGCTCAGGACAGGGCAGGCAGAAGACACACGTTAAGTCTTGCTGAGAGCCCCCAGGGAAACAAGCATCTGAGAATCCTGCAGAACAACTACCTACAGTGACTGCCTGGCCTCCTACACAATGACTGCCTACAGGTAGCACAGACAAAGAACCTTCTGGACAGCAGGTGACAACTCTGAGTCACTTTGCCAGCAGAGAAGTGCTAACTCAAAACGGACAATGGATCACCAGGTGTTGGGGCCTACCCTTTTCCAAGTGACCACAGCAATTCTTCCCACTACTAAAAACAGCACTCTTGCATTAGTTACTGTCCTCATAAAGGGTGGGAGAGCTCAGCACATTTTCTTCCATGAGCTGGAAACAGGCACAAGTCCTTCTCACTCAGAAGGATGTCAAGCAGCGCAGCCAGCTGGAGCTCCCCTTGGAACACGGCTGGCTGCAAGCAGGGCTGGCTGTGCGGTAAGCAGGCTCCTGGCCCAGACACATCCGCACTGCTGCGGAGACCTGTGACCATGGTCTGACTGGTGCTGCTGTTCTGTGCCGCTTGCAGGTGGCGGTCAGTGAGACACAAGCTTCAAACAGTACGGTGTCCTGACACAAGGAGTGCAATGTAGTGTCCTGGAAGTTGGGCGTTTCTGAGGCAGTGGCTCAAAAAATCCTTCAAGCATCCTCACAAAGCAGCTGGGCTGGCATCTCAACAATGAACCTGAAGGATGCATGAAGTCCTGCTCTCAGCTCAAAGAGGGACATCAGTGGTACTTAAATAATCATCATCTTAATGTGATTAATATTATAATAATCAATTATAACAATAATACTCATCTAATGGAAGGTGTCCCTGCCCATGGCAGGGGAGTTTGAACTAGATGATCTTTAAGGTCCCTTCCAACCCAAACCACTCTATGATTCTATGACACACCTACAAAGCACACCAGCACGAAGCTGTACCTTGCACTCACAGCTGACTGAGGGCAGCTGCGTGCTGCCATATCACACTGTGCTACAGACATCCAGTGTTAGCAGCTATTCAACAACGGCCTAAGAGACTGAAAAATTTGTCAGTGGGTCTGATGAGAACTCTGTTGCTAAATTGAGGACCGAACCATTGCCCATGTTCCAGCCTTATTCCCCCCATGTAGTAGGCTGTCCTCCCAAGCACAGCAATACTTCCTAGGGACATTTCACACAGAAACCTTCAACCAAAATCTTTGGCTTCCTCTAAGAGGAGAAGCTGTTACCTTCTGAAGAAGAAAAAGGCCAAAATTCTAATGTATACTTTGCTCAAGGAAACACAAATACTGCCTGGAAGTAAGTAGTATGCCACAATGGCAGGGAACATACTATACACATTTACTTCTACTAAATGTGATGCAAAAAGGAGGTAAGTGCTCACAATTGCCAGAGTTTGGAACAAAGCTGTTTATGTGTGCAGCTGACTGCTTTGGCAGAGGCAGCTAACCACAAACAAGGGATACTTAAATTATTTAATGAGAAAATAGTATTGCCACTTAAAAAAATCCTACATAATCGCTATAGTATGTCTGCATATATGTGATTTAATAAAGCAAGCAAATATCTAACATTTCAGAAGCTTGTAACTACATTATTTCACAAAATTATTTACCTTAGATTTTGCTGAGTCACTAGTAGCTGAATCTGTGGAAAAATTAAAAAAGACAATTCCGCTCAGTTCTGTGCAATTTTTTTGTTGTTGCTACAGACAATGCTGGACTTATGGAAAAAGACAAGCACAGAACAAAATGTGAAGCAAATAAAAACCAGAACAGAGTGAATAGTCAGAGCTCACAAAGATGCAAGCTGCACCACAGAAAGCCACCGCCATGAAAGGATGCTGTGAATTGTAGGCAGAACCAGCTCAATGATAGGAATGGCAAAAGAGCCCTGTTCTAAATAAAAAACAGAAATACTAATGTTTATTGGATGTTTTAAGTATACAGCCCCTGCAAAACCGCAGCTGAGAGACCTTTTCAGGATCATACTGTGTAGTCTCCTGAGATTCAGGATACACAAAGCAAAATTGAATGTCTTATTACTGTTGGCTGCCCTACATACAAATCATGGTTGATGTAGTCATATTGTTTTCATGAGTTTTTAAATTAAGTTGTATTTTGTGTGTAAAACCCCAATTATACATCTCTCTCCACCTCTGACTACGTCCAAGTAAAATTTTATTTTTAAATTGGCTGGATTTCAGCAGCTACCAGTTTTGTACTTTACTACAACAAGCGCTATCATGAAATGAAAAATGGACACCATAGTTATACTGTCTTGCAAAACCCAAGATTATACAATTATAAAGGGGGTAGGAAGGGGCTAGCACAATGACTAAAAAATATGAACTTAGATGTGTTCCAGCTTTAGGAACTTTCTCCCTGGGAAGAAAGAGCTGAGCCCCCTGCCACACCCCTTTTTGACACATGGCTAATGCTTTATGACTAGAAAGACTGGTAGACCATACCATGCTATTTCTCCTCAGGGTCTGCTTCAGAGATAACAAGAAACAGCAGAAAAACTTTTAAAAAGTAGCATTGATCTGTTTAAAATACTCTTAAAAGAAAATTTACAGCACAGATCAACTTTTTTTTTTTTTCCATTTACAAGAAACGGGGGTTTCTGCAGACAAGACAGCTACAGTGTGGGCAACAGTCCTCCTTCTTCCTACAGTTCCAGCTGTCCATCAGTGACATCACAGAATCCACTAATGACATCACCGTGTGATAGACTCCTCCCACTTCGCCTGTTATAACATCAGTATAAAGTGATTGTTTCAGTGAGTGCTGAACAACCCTTTGAAAACCGAAGCAAAAGCTAGAGACGAAGGGATAACATTTGTGGGATACAACATGCTGGGTTAGTGCAATTGTATAGTGAGGGGAGGAGGGAAAAAAAGTCACCAAAAAAGAGCCTGCAATGCTTGTCCTTAGCCACAAAAGAGGATGGCATTTATAAACAGAAGGAAATCAGCTTTAGTATAGACATACTGCAACATACTTATTAAAGTGTCCAACACTTGACAAGAAAACAACTCGATTGCTCTTTCCCAATGCTAGGAATGCAAAACTAGAACACCACTGAAGATTAGTCTTTCTGCCATCACAACAAACCACTTTACAGTAGCATATCTGCTTCACCTGACGATGATGATTGCATGGGTTACTGTGAATAAATAAAACTGTGTGTGCAAGCCTCATCTTTTAATGATTGTATTCCTGCATACAAACAAAGTTTTCCAAATTGTATCATGCATGATTATCAACAATTCAAGTCTTTTAAGAAGTGTTAATGATCTTTGGAAAAGAGAAAAACTGTTTATTAGTAAAAGAAAATAGGAAGAGAGAGTCACAGTGAGTTAACAGAGTAGGTTATTCTAGCCTATGGACCAGCACTGTCCAGGCAAGAGTTACCTGATACGTCTCCAGGAGATACTCCCGTTCTTCCAATGTTGGTGAGTAAATGATCTATGTTTGGCACTGGCTGAGATTCTACAGTGTTTTCCTCCTGAACTGTTGTCTACAGTTAATAAACAAAGATCTCTTCATCATCGTTTCACAAATAGTTCATTATGATTCAACAGCATTTAGAAAACTGCATTATTCACCTGAGGACACGCTTTCCTCATGTGCTCTTTACTTTCCCATTTTGCTTTATGCTTTTAAAACAAATGCATAGCTTGCTTTTTTTAAAGAAGAAAAAGTCATTACTGTAAGGACCGAAGAGCTAAAGAGGTGTTTCTGAAGAGCAAACCATACAGTGACATAAGAAATACACAGATATTTGAGGCAGCAGAAGCAGATTCTAAACTAAGATAATTAGAACACAAATATTTATGACAATACTTACAAGAGGTTCTTCAGCATCGTCTTCTGTGAAAAACCAGTCATGCTACAATTTAAAATAACAAAGGTGAAATCCCCACAGCAAACACAAAACCCAAATGTGGAACAAAAGCATGGACTGGACATCAACTAAAAATGCTATCCTGGAGTTCGAAGGATTAATACCAGACCCAAACTGGCCCAATGAGAGAAAGCTGGTTGGTATGTGTATGATCTTATTTTTTTAAATAATGAAATGCATCCACTTACTTTTTGGATGAGTGTTTCTACAATTTTATATTGGTCTGGCATGTGCGTAACCATGTGTGTCATGTTATCATCAGATGTCCTCACGAGTGTTGGACCAAATACTATTGCCAGGTTTCTCGGTTCCATCTAAGAAATTAAATATTTCCACATTATGCATTTGTAATGAGAAAATACAGTAATATTAACATAATATTAATAAATCTGAGAAGCATTTTAAATAAGGACAAAGAAAATATTTTTAAAACCCAACATTACTCAGGTAGGATGTTACACTACACAAAAACTCTCATATACACAGCTGCAATAAATGCATCCAACATTGCTACAATTCAGACTTCAACCTTCCTTAACCCATTGCAAGTAAATAGCTCCACAAGCACAGAAAACCCAAGAACTCAGATAGATTCTTTATCCAGAGGGATTTTTTCTTGCCTTATATTTGTTTAGATGCTTTTTTATTAAAAAGGCATTGGTAGTTCCCCGTAAACATTTCCAGGAAAAAAAAAACATGACACATGAAAAAATTAAGCTGGTAATCAAATACTGTATTATGTTTACTGACAAAGAGTTCATTCAACTTGCATCTACTTTGGAGGAGGCGGTAGCAACCAACATCATAGACCCAACACGTTATTCATGAGACAGACTCAGAGTTATGCAATCCTGTCACAACAATAATCATCCATTTAATTTAATGTTGCATCTCTGACAAATAATTTCAGGAAAGCAGTAGCAGAATATTTACTTTCCATTTCTGATTAGTTCTCTGCCTTACAGCTTACTGTTGTGATATAGAATAGACCAATAGTATATAGGAGGCATGTCCTTGTGCTTACCAGAAGTTGCAAAAATGACACAAGCCCCTAATGCTCATGTTGACTTCAACTGTGGTCTCTGACAAGTCAAACAACTATAATATCACCTCACTCATCCAGCCCTATATATTCTATAATACTAACATTATTTAAACAACATTTATACAGCACACCAAACCCATAGAGCTGTTTAGTCACTGCAATTAAAAAAAAACATTTACTATCATTTCCTTATAATATCAGCTACAATTACACTAAGGGTTATAATTTGTTAAATTTTTTTTATATAAACACACACATTTTTCTTTCATATTTAAACTAGAAGGTATTATTTGCAGAACTGATGTTGGAACCTGACATATTCCTTTGAACTGAGGCATTTTCTGATCTTAAATGATTTAAGACTTGCCACAGATTTCTCTACATAGTATCAATCACAGTTTTTTTTTCTGTACCCTGCACATTGGTAGCCAAGTAACAAGCCACCATTACCTGCCCTAAGGTAAGCATCCGTAAGTGCATCCATATTGTGCACAGCTTTGCATTCAGCTACCCCTCTCTGAGAGCTAAAACAAGGGGATACTATTATTTGAATTTACTGTAGGATTACAGCATGCACAGAAGTGCTTAACTAACTGTCCCAGTCCATGGAAAAGACAAAAAGCTGTTTTCAGTGGTGGACTAAGACCCTGTAGTGATGAACGACCACTCTTTACATCATAAATTTTCTTTCTTAAAACCAGTCAAACCAGCATCTATGGGGTCATAAAGCATTTAAGCAACTACAGCAGGTCCTAATATTAAAAATTACTCAAGTGTCCAGGAAGCCAGGCTTCACACAAAGCTGTTATGACAGCCTCTGTGAACAGGCTGATTCAGGTCACAGACATTCACCTACACCCTGCCCAGGCACACTCTTAGTGGTGTTTAAATGGGATTATATCAAATTTACAAATTTGGGATGGGATAAATTTAAGATGTGGGCAGTTATTCCCACACGAATTGATACCAGTTTGAATAAACTTACTTTACACTGAACAGGTGCACGTCTTCTGCAGGAGCCCTTAGTCTAATCCAAAAATCTTCCCAACATAACAAAAGTCTTAATTTTGGCTATAGTAATAAATTATCAACTTAATAGAAATAATCCTGCACAGAAACTGTATTTAGTGAATGAAACAAACCAAAATACATTATATTTTTGTTTCTGATACCTTGTTCTTTTCTGAGTTCTCTGCTACTGTCTTCAGATGTGCAGAAAGAAACTTCAGAGTCTCATAATGATGTTCAGGTAAATCATGAATCTGAAATAAACAGCTACTATTCAGAACATTAAACATTTAATGCTGATTTTGTAGTGCACCTACAGCAGATCTGATTTCAGCTTACCAGTCTCTTCAGTGTTTTCAAACGTTCAACAGGATCTTCTTTCCTATTGGCATCTATAAAATCTGCATATTTGTCTGTT
>VZZY01017384.1:246538-302548 GCA_013400335.1 Eurystomus gularis
TCCCTGCTCTTTAAGGAAGAAAGAGGGTTTTATTACAGAGTTAGGATGATTCCACTGTTTTTTCTCTCAATCTGCAAGTTTTAAGACAATTGTTTAACACTAATTCCTAAAGACGAACATCAGCAACTTACCATTGGTAAAAAGGGGTTCTGGGAGCTTTCTGAAGAAGGATTTCAGCAAACTGCTTATAACATTCAAGTCTCGCCATTTCTACACATTTAGAAGAAAAAGACAGACATGCTTTATGTTTCTATAATCACAACAAAACCAAAAGTTTTTTGGAGTTCAACCTCGAAATAGTGTGATCAAAGACTTACATCATCATGAACATCAATGTCAGTCATTCCTTTGTTGAGCTCTTCTTGCATACTTGAGATGGCAGCATTATTTCCAGGAACTCTGTAAATACCTGTGTACTCAAGACCTCTTTCTTCCACTAGTTTGCAGCATATATCAACAATCAGTGGAATATACTGAAAGAAAAGTTATATATACACGTTTTAAAGTATTATAAAATGTATTTTAGTATCAGAATTGAAAGAAAAATTGTCCTTCCATACTTTGTTGGTATGAGCTGGGGGACAGTCATCCAGTCTAACACCAAATGTTCCTACAGCAGATGGCTTCTTTTCAAATGTCTTCCTCATAATGCTTGGAATGCCTTTTCTCCATGTTCCTTTGTCTTTTGGTGGGCTTGTCTCATCTTTTTTTTTTTTAGTATAATGCAAAAAAGAAAAGAAAATAGAAAAATAAGAACATTTAAGGCTCAAAAACTACTGTGGATACAGGTAAAATATCTGCAAAGACCAGGGGACATCTGCTGCATTTGTACCTCTCATCAGCCCAGCTTTCCACAACAACTGACTGAACATTAGTCTGTCTTTAAACATCACCTCTTTTACTCTTCTGTGATTCAAAGATATGTCTGAACATATTCACAGCCCAGATTTAGAAAAACAAGTAGCTGGGTAGTACTGTGGAATTCCACCATTCTGAGACTAAATGTACATAAACTGCATTTAAAAAAAAATTAAAATCTACATGTAGTAAAGCAAGATTAAGTCTCTACTGAATCACAGCGCTGCATAAAATACGTAAGAAACTATACAGCCATGCTCACATTTGTGCTGACCTACTCACTCTCTCAAAAATTACCAGATTTTAGTCACTCCAAAATAATTTCAAATAGGACTCAAACACTTAGAAGAAGTATTATCTATCAAAAAATCAGATTAAAAGTTCCATTGCTTTCTCTCTCCTATACAATTCACGTAGCAAATTACAATTCCTATTTATCCGGTACTGCAAGTCGCCTAATACAATAGTACTTCCTCCTTATTCAAGTATTTCTGGAAATATTATTTCAGCAGATTTGACATTTAATTAACATCTGCAGTTTACTTACATAATCTGTACCATAGCCTGAGCAAAGGGACATTTGTTGGTAACATAAAACAGAATTCACTCGCAGCTGAAATTTAAGACTGAATTATCAAAAGTGATTGCTTGGTCAGTTGCCTGAATTTGTATGCAACATCCTTACAAGAACAGTCTGATCAGAAATACCATAGATTTACACATTCNAACCATAGTTTTACACTTTTTTTGGGAAAAAAAAAAAAAAAAAAGTAGCTTGTGACATTATTTGAGTTCAGTTACTGATTTAAGTTTGCAGTACCAGCTCATGGGGCTTTTCTTTTAGAACTCCGTAGGCATTAATTTTGTTCTGGAAAAAATAATACAGTTTCACTCCTGGATTTTACAGATTAAGACAAAAACATGGTCTTTTCTACTTCTAAAACACTTCAGTGGAAAGCTTTGTTTTCTTAACAACACATTAAAAAGTGAATTTACCTTGTCACTTCCAAGTCAGCTGGAGACAGAAGTATGAATTACACACAAAATTTCCAAAATGTGGCAAAAATTTGGTCACAAGAAGTTTAACACCTGTATTTCACTACTGTAACACCACATGGAGCTATAGGAAAAAAACCAAACCTAAAACTCTCAGGACAGGATTGAAATAAAAAGCTTCAGGGGATCTGAGACGACATGAAATGACCTGAAATACATCTAAGATATATAAGTGATTATAGCTGCAACTTAAAAAAAAAAAAAAAAATTTGTTAATACTTGGCTTGCACCTTCATATTCATGACTTCGAAAAACCTGAGAAGGGCACCTCGATGCCCTCACACTGGGACTATAAGGAACTAAAGAAATACACAAAACACAGACCTTTAGTGAGAAGCTTCCTTTCAGACTCATCCTTAGGAGAATGAGGACTCAGGATCCGCTGTTCTGCTTTAGTTCCAAGCAGAGTCTGTCTGATACTTAGACTCTGACGAGGTGTTTTGGGAGATGGCTCTGTTTTGCTGCTTGAAGAACTGAAACAATATATATTACTTCAGTAAATAGAAGTTAGATAAGAAGTCTACAAAAACTACAGGCATCGTACAATCCACCTACCTCATCATTGTACTGTATTCTTTAATCCTTCGACTAATTAGATCTCTACTAGTGACACCAGTATCCTGTAAAATGAATTGAGATCTGCTTTACAACCTTAGAAAATAGAACAAGTATTTTTTACTTTTAGAATACCGTTAACTCTTCTTGTCAACAAACCACATATAAAAAAAAACCTTTTCACTACCGTTAAAAAAAAAAAATAATGAAAACTAACAGCCAGTCCTTAGGAACAATAAGAACAGACCATTTAAAAACCATGAGGAAAACTGAAGTGAGTAATTACAGATTAAATGCTGTTATTTAGACTTTTTTTTTTTCAAAGTAATACAAACTGATTAAATCCTGTGAAACTGAAAGTAAGTTTAAATAGAAAACATGCAAGTCACCATACCCTACTACTCTGAAAATCCCAATCCTATGTGCACACAGTACTTATATAACTAATTACTACTACATATATGGTTGAAAAAGCCATGAATTCAAATGTCCCATCTCTCTAATAATGCTTATTAATACATTTTTCTTTGGATAATTATTTAAAATCTGAGCAGATGTGCATGACCACAGACATGAAAACATTCCTGTTACTCATCACTGAAATGAAAATACACTGAGGACAATAGTGGGACAGAAATGGATACATTTTGTACAATAGTATATGTTTGCCTTTTGTAATCAGCATTAGCATTTAATTCATGGAAACATCAACAATTAATCAGAGAAACATGTATCCTTCAAAGTTTCACTTTTCAACTCCTGAGAAACTCATCACACTGTACCACTGCACACACTACTCTGCAGTGCAAGTCTAAACACTGGTTCTAATCCTGCAATTATCTTTTTAAAAAGATCGGGCATTTTTGGCAGATGAGTTTAATATAAAGTGTGTCTTTAGTCAAATCAGCAAATACATTAATTCATTTATTTCAAAAGTCTCTTCTCCAATTATGAGTATGCCAGGCTTTTTTGCGCTCTATTTACTAGTTACCTTGCCTTTCACTTCCTTCTCTTGTATGTTCCTGTACACATTTTGGTCTATTGTTGAAATAGTTTCTTTTGTTGAAGCATTAATTAAGAAAAAATACAATTAATTCGTAATTAAAATGAAAGAACTATGGCTTCCACATTATATATTATATGATTACCTCATCATTTAAGTTGCTGTTGTCTTGTATCGCTTTAATCCATGCTAACATATTATCTCTGTCCTCAGCTTGAAACAGATACTCGCAGTCTGATGTAGTGAGTCTAAAAACGTTTTTCCTCTTGGTTTCACAGTATGAGATGTCTATCAAACAAGCATTAATGCTTATAGGTTGCTCTTCTTCAGAGAGGGTCACTTGTTCCTTTTTATCCTTGTACAAATAAAGTGAATGACCTCGAAGAACAACATACAATTGCTTCCATGGTCGAATGCTCCCACCAACTCTCTGAAAAATGTCAACCAGTATGTTACTTTGCTTATTTGTTACAACAAATGTTCCTGGATTACAAAAGCTACCTCCAGAAGTTATAAAAAGAAAGACTAACCACCTACCTATTCCATTCTTAAGAATGGCCTGTGGGAGAAGACTATATAAAAGCAGGATTCACTAATTGCTCTCTATTAGAGGAGGGAGCTGCTCAACAGCCTGTCCTCGCTGATCACCCATTCGATGTGTGTTCACATATGAAGGTGGCAAGAAAAGAGTATGACTCAAATTTCACAGGGGCATTAGTACAAATGTAGTAAAAAAAAGTATTTAGCAGTGCCTTGCCCATGCCTTTTAAAATTCCAAGTCAGACTCACATTTACATCCCATTGCAATTCCAGATGCCCAATTTTCCTTAAGTCTAAACTTGTGCAGAAGGTTAATTTGAACTCAAATTTGCAACATTCTCAAAAATTACAGATTTTTTTTATTAGCAAAGAGGAAAAAAAGACCACAAACTACAGTTATCAAGGGATTGATTCTTACTATTTAGTGATTAGAAATTAATTTACTTCACAGATGCTTTGAAATGGAAAATGAAGATAGTTTAGAAAGCACTCTAAAGAAGCTAAGGAATTCACCAAAGTCAATGCTCTAAGAGGTCTAAAATTTTGTCTTAGTGAAGCTCATGTCCCCAAAAAATTATCTAAAAAAGCAAAACAGGAAGACTTCATGTTTCTTATCCTAGTTTTTCACCAGCTTAATATTTGTGCTAGGTTAAAATACCAAACATAGCGAGTACCTTTCCTTTGTCTGTAACAAGCTGACGAAAATGGAGCCATCCTTCCTTGGAGGCATCACCAAAGACCTCTGAAGAAGAATCTTTTCGGGAGCCAGAGTCTTCCGAAGATTTTTGGCTGTCTGGGACCTAAAGAAAACATCACAGAAGAATCCCACCGTGCACTTCTAAACTCATTTCTCTACATTCAAGAAGTTTCTCACTGTAAAAATGTCCCTTAGAATATCCTCCTTGGAAAACATAATTTCTGAAGTTTCCATACAACAACAGTGACCTTACATGTCCCAAGAACACTTTGAGAAACTACAGGAGTCTGAAGACTCTCATTAGTAAGTTTTTACAAAAGCACACCACAGATATGCTTTGTTTACAGAGGCTGAGAAAAATGAAAATCAAGGACCATGTGGTGAGCCTGGGAAAAAAAAAACAAACCACATTTACCTATGTGATGCATGACCAACTTGATGAGCAGCAATTCCAATAAACTTCGTATTTGTGTTTAACACAGCACTTTGTATAATGGAGGTGCGTAATTCATACAACTTGTCACAGTAGTATGTGTAATTCTTAGCTGTTATATACATATTTACCTACCTTAATCCCCTTTAAACTAGATACATGCTTAATGGATCTGTTGAGAGAAAAATCAAATGTTAAAATGAGATTTTATACACTTTAAAAAATAGATCTCCAAATTAACTGAAATTTTTCATGAACTCACGATTTTCCCTCCTCTCTGTAGTCATCCAGTCCTTCATCATATGACTTCGATCTCTCTGTTTTTGCAGGAGGCTGACTATCCAGCACACTAGGCCGGATGGATTCTACAAACAAGAAGAAATTTTTGAGCATGTAGGAACCTTAATGAGATTTTTGCCATTTATTTAAAGCAAGAAAGAATTTGCAATTTTCAGTCTTGTTCTAAAGGATGTAAAAGAAAAAAGCTGCAGGAGAGAAAAAAAAAGAAATCACCGCTCACCATGATCATGTGAAAGCTGTCGCCGAATTAAAGGGATTGGAGATGCGGGACTGGGAGGAACAGTTGTTATAGCTGGTGCTTGAGAAGCAGATGCAGAAATAACAGCAGAAGCAGGAATGTGTGCAATATCATGGTCAATACTAGGACTAGTCGGTTCATCTACAAAGGTAATATGCCATATATTAATATATTAAATGCATTAACCAAATGCTCAAACTAAATAGCTGTCTGAACTTCTCATTACTGAGACATCTGATCTATTAAATATGTAGTCTTTCAAACAAACATAAGGGCCCAATAAATTCACACCATCAAATGTACTCTTTAAGAAAGAGGAGCCTGATTTCATAGGGATGTTAACTTATTAATTAAAGGTAAAGAATGTCATACTCAATTATAGATTTTGCTGTGACTCAAGAGGAATTAATTAATATTTTGAAATATTGATTTCAAGTAGACTGTTTATCTGGCTAAGTGAAAAACACACGTATTACATCAGTACGTCTAAACTTTAGAGACAGGTAAGTACATTTTCCTACAACAAAATATGGGCGCAGTACTGAAACCCATTTGATTTAAAAGAGTATTCAAATAACAAAGCCAAGTTACAAGCAAATAAAAAAGCATTTAAAATAGATATCCAGCATCCAAAGAATCAATCTCCCCCATCCACCATATATTCCAATAAAGCAGCAAGTATTTGTATTTTTTAAGGACGGCACTACTACATACCAATGAATTCTTCCACTAATTGTTCATACAAACGATTGCATGCCGTACATGTCCAGCACCTCACAGTCTCCACAGCCACAAGGGTCATCATGAAATGTTCCAAAAACCTTTTAAGTATTTCTAGTATGTAACAAGTTTCTTACAAGATGGAGGAAGTCAGAAGATGTGTTTTCAATCATTCTGAGAAAAGAGCCGTAACATCTTCTAAAACACGTTACTAACACTAGAAAAATAATTCTACTTCTTGCTCCGTTAGAAGAGGGGATGCGGAGGGGAAACCCCCTCAAGTCACGAGCAGAGGCTGAACCATACTGCCATAATGAGTATGAATGTATTCTAGGTGCTAAGAATTGTAATATACAGAGCTACTGAAAAGCCTATTGAAATCAATGGACACTCACAGACAGAGGTTTATTCTTTGCTTTGTGCGAACACAACTGCGTGTGCTGTATTGTGCTTTTCCAACAGTCACTAACAGTTCTGTTAAGGAAGCACTTGTGCCATCAAATTTTGGCAATGTAGATTTAAAACAAGGCAACAAACAACTAAAGTACAAGAAAGTTTATCAGTAACAGCCCTCTAAATTGTCTGGAGTGGAAAATATAGTAATTTTTGAAGTTACACGTTAAAGCACACCCCCAAAAAACCTTGCTGCAGACTAGAAACAATAGAAAGGGAAAGAAGAGAATTCACAGCAAACTTGTGATACTACCATTTTTAAAACTTTTAAGTTTTAGTTGCATCCACAGCGGTAAATTAGAAGCATTGACAGCCCTCTTCTCTACAGCATTTAGGAAATACGAAGAACCTCAGTTACACTTCCATTTCAAAACTACAACAGCTCACTGTCCTATTGCCTTTTTTCAGCTGCTCAGCCTCCTTGCAGCAAACCATGAGAGACGCACACTAACGTTGACTAAGGAATATGATCAGTCGTTGTACAATTAATTAGCATATAGCCTGCAAATTGGAGGTGCTCAGATCTAAGTTATTTGTTACAGACTTATCTCAAAATGTCTCAGTCTCTATTCCCAAAATTTACAAGAACACCAGTGCTTGAAATAAATCTGTGCAAGTTGTGAATACAATTTCCTACAGCACTTAAAATACAAGAATTCAGCTGAGGAAAAACAGCTCCTAAGTCCTTGAAAGCAACAATAATTATTCAAATTATTACTTCACAGTGGATCTAAATACCAGATGAATCAAAACTGAAGTGGTTTTAGAAAGCTTTAAAGAAACTGCAAATGACCTTGTTACAGGAGAGGAATAACTGTTCAATCCCTGAAGAGGCTGAAGGTCAGCTAATGGCAAGCTTTCACATAATATAAAGTGATTATACAGCAAACTGTGACATACGCTGTATGAATTACTGCCTAATTCAATGCACTAGCAAGCTCCACCACTGCTGTCCAATAACAAACAAAACCCAAACAACTCCATATATCCCTTGTATTTTGACTTCTTAGCGCTTGCAACATTTGTCTTTTCAGCCTCCTTGATTAATCAGTGTCGTCTTTGCAACCTGAAGCTCCTCCACACAGCATGTGAAAGGCTGTGATCAGCTCACCAGTCAATGAAAATGACTGTCCAGAACACACTGACGTACACAGAACAAACAAGCCAGAGGAGAAGCCACATAAAATAACTCTCTTTCAGTTTGTTACCTCACAGACTACTGGTGTGCGTTTAAAAATGGTAACAAAAAGGTAAAGGACCCCAGGACTACTTAAAGTTTTACTTTTCATTTGAGAAAAGGATACAAATCCAGTTTGTTCTGCATTATTGGCTATGAAGTGGCCCAAGAGACTGGCCTTTGGAAAATGAGCCAAAAAGCTGGCAGAGCACCTCTGGCAAAGGTGAACATGCTGCTTGTCACTTCTGTTTGAACATGAGCAACTGGTCAACAGCTGCAACTAGTGATTTTCAGAAGAGCCTTTCAATGCATAAACGTTTATAGGGGGTAAGACTGAAAACTTGTAATAAATGTGCAATACAGTTCAACTACAGTTAACTTGCATTAGCTGATTTGCTAAAATCAAGAGAAATTCACTTATCAAAGTACATTTGTATCACAGTGCAGGTGGAGAACGGGGATCTACAAAGAGAGGGAGTATCTGTACATGATGTAAGTGATCTGTGAAACTATTAACCTCGACTCTGCAAAGACACAAATTTACACCAAATGGGCTCAGATGCAGATTTCAAAGTTGCAGATTACATGGGTGAGAAAGGATGGCAAAGAGGACGTACTATCCCCACTGTGAATCAGGAAGTAAGGAACAAGCATTAACCAATTTTCCAAAGATTCAAAGGAACAGACACCAAAAAAAAAAAATCACTGAAAAATAAAAAGCATAAATCTGTATCATACCCTACTATGCTGGAACAATAGAATTTTATAATGATTAATGTAATATTTAATGGCTTTGTTTATACCTGAATCTCCTGCAACAGTCCTTCAAGATTACACACGAAGGTTTGAAAGTAACAGCCTGAACACTTGAACACAAAGAGGGGTGCATCTTGAGAACCTTAAATACAATTTTAATTAATCACAGCTTTATTCAGCTGAGAACAAATCTCAGAAGGCCCCCTAGCCCAAGCTCCTCCTCCGGGCAGGGTTACCATTGAATTCAGAAAGTGTTGCTCAGTGCTTCTGTCCAACCAGTGCCAAACAGAGAGAGGAATGACCTCTTCCGTCAACACCCTGGCTGTGCTCTTATTGATGCAGACCAGTATGGTGTTAGTGTTTATCACCATCAAAGTGTTGCTACCACTGCAGAAGGTTAGCCTAATTCAGGAGCAGGACTTAGCATTTGTCCTTGAATTTCAAGAGGTTTCTATCAGACCACCCCTCTAGGCCAAGTCCTTCTGAATACACCTTTGTGTGTATTGACTGCACCCCCTAGTTTGGTGCTGCCTGCAAACTTGATGAGTATATTCAAACCTCCTCTCTAATATAAAGACATTAAACAAGATGCACCCTGAATAATGTCCCTTGTAACCAGTATCCAGATAGAGTACGAACCCTTAGCCATATGGGTTATGGCCATATAAACTCTCAGGCATATCAACTCTTTATACCTAATGATCCTATGTATCTAACAGTAGACCCACCCTAGACTATGGTACAAGGACGGTGTCACAGAGGTCAAAGCCTTGCTAAAGTCAAAGTGGGTGATCCCTTGTGTTCCACTCCCATTCACAGAGCTAGTCATCTCATTATAAAAGGCAATCATGTTGGTCAAGCACAAATATTTACCCTTGCTAAATCCACGCTTGCTATTCCCAATCACCTTCTTCATGTGCCCAGAACTTCCAAGAGGACCAACATCATATCTTCCTAAAGACTGAGGCAAGACCGACTGACTGTCTTCCCTAGATTGTCCTTGTCTTCCCTAGATTGTCCTTCTCATCCTTTTTCAAGACAGGTGCATGATTTGCTTTTTTTCAGTTAACAGGGACCTCCCCCAGTCCTCATGATCCTTCAAAGATGATAGAGAGTATCTCTGCAATGACATCAGTCAAACCTCTCAGCACCTTCAGATGCATTTCATTGGGTTGGATGGACACGTATAGGTTGAGCTACATCAGAGCTATCGTAAGCTCCCTGGTCATCCAAGCTGGTTATGAATGTGGGTTTTGTTTCATTTTGTTGGGGATTTTTTTTTAGGGGGCAGGGGTTGGGGTTTTTTAAGGAAATGGTTTAGTTAACTAATAACGTATAAACATACAGAGCAAATTCACAGACTATCTTCAGCCCAGAGAGGTTAACTATCAGGGATGCTTGGGCTACCCTTAACAGAAAAAGGTGATTTCTTCCACTAGCTCCTGGAGATTGACTGCTGAATCTTTCCTCACTGGTAGTAGAAATTGACTGGAATAAACTAGCTTTCCGAGGCTAAAGTAATCTTTCATATTTATTTCCTCCCTGGACATGAGATACTGCTTGCAAGATTGCCAAGACTTAAAAAGACACTAAGAAGTAATTGTATTATTTAGTAAGTGTACTGCAGAACAGATTACCATTTATGATACTAATTAGATATTTCTATTTAGACAACATGAATATGTGGCTACAAACCTTAACTGAACAAGTGTGGTTTTTATCAAAGATTATTTATTATCCAATTTAAAGATTTAAAACAAAAATGTAATAGTTATGCAGTAACACACACTTAAAACAGCTTTAAATTACTTTTCATGTAAAGAGTGTTGAGAGAGCATGCACCCGCAGATCACACAAAAATCACTCAGTTTCCCAAACTGCCTACATCAGAGGATAACAGTACTTTAATATTATTTGCTTTCTGAAAACCATATCTAATCCTTGGACTAGGTATGTGTTTAAAGGTGCCTCTGCAGTATTTAATGCAATTGTGGTTAATCATAGATTTTGTAGAATTTTAACAGTGACTGCTCGAAGAAACTCAGCCTTCTGGAGAAGGCTACAGGGAAGTAACTTGTACTAGTTTGTCTCCAAAGTAAAGGGGTAAAATTGTCATTAAAGACATTATCTTCATTCAACAGAGGCACAGACGTGAAAGTTTCCATATGGATGGCATCTACCTATCAGCCACTACAGAAAGCATTCCAATCACAGCCTCTCTGTTTCTTCAATAATTCTCTCTCAAACAACAGGTTCTGGCTTTTGGGGTGTAATTTAAGAATGAATCTTACCTGGCAAGTTTGTTTGGTTATGGTAGAAAAGAAGGCACAAAATAATCAAGCACTCATTAGAAGAATAAAAAAAAACCCAACCATATATCTTCTTTACTGAAGGACAGACAGGACACAACACTGACATGAACAGGCTCTGCAGCAAGACTGGCTTTAGAGACACATCCTTACTGCCAGTCTTTTGCACACCACATCCTTGGCCCATCCAAGCATGCCATAGTACATGATACCATGACAGGCTTTGCACCGTCACAACAGACAACACTTCGTCCTCCAAAGTATTCTTAAATACAGTATATAAAGCCTTTAAAATCTTGTCCTACGTCTAATACCTCCTCTGTACCTCCCAGTTAAGGTTTGCTCCAGCTTGCTATAGGCAGCACCTCCCTTATGGTACAGCCAGGCAGAGCAGATCTCCCCACCTTCACCTCAGTGGCCGGCAGGACACAAGGAATCAGGAAAGGCTGCAAGAAACAGGTACAAGAGGGACAAGAGAGAGCAGAGCAGGGGACACAGGTCACACGGAAGAGGCACCAGTGAGAAGAATGCAGGAAGAAAGGAGAGAGGGAAGGCAGGATATTGGAGGCAGGAAGAGGATCTTCATACACACACAGGCAAGGAAGTTTAAAAAATGGTCTATCTCAGAGGTTCCTCATCTCCAAGAAACCTCAAAAGAAGCTGAATTTAAGGTAAACACACACATATTAATACAGACCATTTTTCTTAAAAGCCTGTCAGAAAGACAATCAAATAAGAAGACTATGTACACAATTTCAGCTGTATAGTGAGAGGAGCAGAAAAAAAACAATAAACCAAAACCAAATTGTTCAATGAAAAATAAACTATATGGAATTAACCCTGCTAGTACAGAAGACAGTGGAAAGGCCTAATAAATACCCTATAGCAGTGACTTTTTGTTACAGATCTTGAACTGCAAGCTACTGCATCTTCTACTTTAATGTGGCTAGGGTAAAAACTCCAATAAAGACTTCCAAGCCTACAACACACAATTTGGAAGGGAGATACACTATTGCCTGGATCACTGTGACTTGCTACCTCGTTTTTCAAAAAAGAGCCTTTAAAAAGGGTGGGTTTTTTGTTGTTTCCTAGTTTTTAAGTACTTCCAGCATGGATTGCCTTTACAAAGAACTTCTTAATGTATCAACTTCATCCTCATGTGGCCAAAGGAATAGAATGGAAACAAGTCTGCATGCCGAGAACATTTGCTTCTGTAAGCCACTGAAATACAGGGCTGGAACAAGCCTCCTGAATCATCAAACCCAGTCCTCTGCTAATGTGCTCATGTAAACAATATGTTTCTTACACTGAGTTTCACACAAACAGAAAAAGACTTCCCAAGGTTATTCTTCATGTGAGACTACTCTGAAAACCTTTTCTATGACAGTCTGTTGCTTACTTCAGTGTTACACAAAAGTATAACTATCTGTCTATATAAAGTAATACAAAGCAATTCTAAAGGTTCCTGTTCATGGTGGTACTATGCCACAAAGTAAAAGTCTCAGTATACTTTTTTTTTGGCCGAGAACCCTGATAGCATTCTTTTATTACCTGTAATTATTACTTTAAGTTATCATGATACACTAAGAATGACTTATGCTTTGAAAATATTACCTGTTATCAAACAAATCTGACGCTTCTACTCAACTAAAACCCTTCTAGATGTTCTGAATTACTGACTTCAAATTTTAAGTTTTAGTTAAAAAAACGATTTTTGAGTTACAAAAGCATTTAAAATGCTAATTTATAATTTTCTGTTCTGTCTGTTATACTTTAGAATATCACAATGATTTAAAAATTGTTCTTTGGTAGGACATACTGTAATTTTCAGCCTGGAGCAATAGTGATTTGGCAGGCCACACTAAAATCCTGAAAAAAAATAGAAGACTGATGCTTATCTTAGAAACACTGACGATATAGTAAAAGCTGTGCCAATGCTATCGCTAAAATAATGGAAGCAACAGTCCCTCAAAAATGAACATGTCAGCTCTAATTTCTACTGCAGCTACATTCATATTTTCATGGTTTGGAATAGCTAGGCAGTAACTTGTAGAAAACAACAAAAAAACTACAATGGCTGAAAATTTTCATATTCATCTTGACTGCTAATAGTTTTTGCCAAAATTAAAGTTTCCTTAAAACATGACGTATCAACCATCTGTACTCAGCCACCATTTGCTGTTAAGGTATCCATACATTTTGGGTTCACAAGACATGATCTCTGCTGCAGAAGTCTGTGGATTTGAATTTCTCTCAGCCTGATGCTCACCTCTTCTCACAAGAGGAAAACAAAATGAGTACATTCTTACAATTATTTATTTATTGCACATGAAAATATTACTGGTTGTTCTCCCCTAGGTTTTCTCTGTTCCTACCATCATAACCCTTTTCATTGTTTGTTGTACAAGTGCATCAATTTATTATCTAGTTTCAAGAATATTACTGCATCCGGTGCGTTTGCACTCACACTGTCTTCTTCTGTACTAGAGGCCAAGCAGCCCGCAGAGAGAGGCATGTAGGGGGAAGAAAGGTATGGCATCTATTTAAAAAAAAAAAAAAAAAAAGGCTGTAAACTCATTAAACTTTCAAAAAGAGTACCTGGAGTGCATGGATACATGACTTATTTAGAGGTAGGTACTAATAAGGTAAACACTATACAGCTCTACTTCCAGCATTAGAGAAGAAGAATGCCATCATCTGTACAATAAAGATGCCTGAAAGTTTTAACTAATGCTGAGTGGTTTAGAATGCTTCACCTCCTAATTCTGTTAATTTACTTGAACAAAAAAAAGAAAAAAATATTAGAATGAAGGCTGAGAATTCACTAGAAGTCAGCTAAAATTATCCTGCTAACCAAAAATCTGTTAATCAAAGAGTACCCAAATACTTCTATTATACAGAATTTTGTAGAAAAAGTAGATATTGGAACACAATTTAAAAGCTTTGTCTTTGAAAACTAACATGAAGATCAGCTCTCAAAGCAAGGTGATGAGCAGAGTCTGCCTCTTTACTAGCATAGAAATCAAGCTTGTCTGCCTGCGCTAAGAGTAGAAGCAACAGATGAAACCACGAGTGGTGTGGAAACGGTGAATCAAGATGAGCAGTCTGCTGGTTACTCTCACAACATTTGTATCAGAACTTCAGCCAGCAAGAGACAGGTTTTTAAAAACCACACACACAAAAGGAAGGGAATAAATATCACATAGTTAAAGCTGTGTAAATCTCTGGGCAAATCTTTATTTAAATCAGTACAGGGTAATGGATAGCAAAATTCTACTGTAGTACAAAAGAGAATGAAGAAATCACATTTGGCTTAAGGATGCTGTAAAGTGCAAATGATTAGAGGATAGAAAGTACCAATATTAAGTATCGCATATCCTTGTCCTTCCTGTTCTTAGACCTTTCCTTAGGAATCAGTTTCATCCAGAAAGATGACGCTCATCTAATTTTTATAACACTTTGGTTTTAACAAAGTCTGGTCAAGTATTTTTATCTGGCTCATTTTCTCTCAGTTATTCATAAATTAATAGTAGAATGAAGTGACCTAAAATTTTTCTAGGGTAAGGATGTACTAGATACTTAAAAAAATGGGATCAAATCTCTGAGGAAAAGTCTTCATACTTATCTGATGCTACTGCATGCCTAAAAAGAAAAGCTCTAGAATAGGACGACTATAAACTTAACTTGATTTGAAAAAAAAATTAAACTTCAAGTTGATGTTTATTTAGGCTAAGTATTTTTAAATATATCAATTTAAAATTAATTTTCATGTGACAACGCACTGTGAAGTTGGAAAGAATATCCACCCAGTACTAATGGCCAAAGCACTGAACTGCAGCAGCAGCTCAACACACTGCCATCAGGCTACGAATTAAAATGGTTTCTCCATTTCACTCATGGGTAGTCTGTTCAACACAATGTGGGAGTCAGATTATCCACTGAAAAATTGCTTTCTACTCTACAAAAAAGGGAGTAAGGAGAAAAAAGTTTTAAACTAGCTGCAAGTCTCAGGCAGGCACACTAGACATCTATGTGTAAGAAATGTATTAAAATAACTATATTCTGAATCAACCTTTTCTCAGCAGTTATAAAAATGGTAAGTAGCGTTCAGTCCATCCCAGTGCAGGCTAACGCATCTTACCCAGTAGGTCAGAAATTTATTGTTTGCTGTTCTCTAACAGAGAAATTCTGTACAAATTAGAAGTCTGAAAAAAGGTACATTGAACACAATTGCTGATACAGTCACTGTTAAAGAATTTTTACCAGTCTAGGGAACAGATGAGACCATTTCTGGAATAGCCTTTCAGCAGAATAACAGTTGTAGTTTGAAACAATAGAGAACATTTGAAGAAGAGCCCTTCTTTGGGCCTGAAATGGAAACAGCAGCTTTCTAAGCTAACCACAATACCCTGCATTTAGTAACACAAGGGAAGTGCTGAAGCCTGCCGTACCATAGTACGTTTTTCTGTTAAACTGGCAGCTTCCTTATTTCTCAAGAATATCTGCTTACCTGAAGAAGAGTTTGAACACGCAATACCTTGCCTGATTTTTTCACAGAAATCAATTTATCCTATAAAAGATATTACATCTATCAACTAGGCTTGCTCTGAACAGATCTCTCATTTCTATTAGGAAACGCAACCCACTATTTTATCTCTCTGCTTCAGAACAGCCTTTAGGGAAAGGCCTAGTGTCAAAAGGCAGTTCTTCAGGAACTCACCATAATCCTTGCAAGAATCTGCCATAAGCAAGCTTGATGGAAATTCTACTTGGATTCGTTTGTGGTACAGGGAACTTACAGAGAGCTAAAATTATCCCAATATTGTGCTATCCTCAAGAGCAGGTTAGTCACAAAACACTGCTGCAAAAGCCAACTGTTGCTGGCTGAATTTCTACTGAAATATGGTCTGGCCATATCTACTACTTTCAATGAGCAGAAAGTGGTAACAAAAATAAACACAGCACAAAGTACTTAAAATGGAAAGAATGTGCAACCTTGAAAGATAGCTATTCCCCCAGATTTACATTTTTCTACTGTTCCAAAGATCTACTGTACAAATAACTTCAGTGCATTTATGAAATGAACCATATCTAAGAAAACCTAATCCTGCAAAAAAACAATTATGTTGATGCAAACACAAGGGAAGTAGAGAGCTTGCCAACACCAAGGAACATCTTTATTCAAAGTAACATCCTTCTCAATCATCACGAAGAAGGAAAAAAACCCACCAAACTAAAGCACAAAACAGAAAACCAAGTGATTTTCCTTCAGAAGACTTAAAGAGACTATTCTAGGGTTTTATTCACCTGATTAAGTAAGGCTTTTAACAAGTAAAGCTGTAATTAGGCATCATGATAGCAGAAGCAGCAAAGATAGAATTGTGCATATTAATTCTAACTCCGGAAGATGCCCACTTGTAATGGCATTTGATGCTCTTCCTACTCAGAGAGGGTCATTTCCTCTTCAAGATGCTGGAGCTGTGGTGGAAATTTTCCACAGGACCTGTACCAGCACAAGAATTTCTTGCTGGAAGACAGACACAAATACTGTATTGGCTCAGATGGAGCCCACGCTCCAGCAGCATCATTTTTTAGTATTTCTAGAGTATTCAGGAGGCTTCAGTCCAAGAAGCTAAGAAGTTCCTAAGAATTCACACAATCCGATGTGGTGTTAGGCCAAGAGGCTGCAATGAAGACTTATAGCTTGGTTTCTTCCGGACTGTTCAGCTGCAACCAGAATGCAGTACAATTGCCATGTTTGAGACTTGTTTGAACTTTAATCATCACATTTCTCTAAAATTTGGAAGCAAGCCACATGAGTAAGGGTTCATGGCACATCTTTGTCAAAATCAAGACAGGAGATTGTGTGGAAAAGGTTGGGCTTTATTTTGACAATCTTGATCTGACTTTTACACAACATTTAACTTGTATGGGATTAGAAAACTCCCAGCAAAGCACTCTTGAGTACAAATACCACACATAGCTTATCAAGTGCCCAGTGTTGATTTTAGGCATAGTATTAAAAAACCCTGCACAAAGACCAGTTACGTGCCTTACAAACTTGTACTAATCCTTAAAGAATGATCAGCAGGTTCTAAAGAAGAATCCAAAATTACATTGGATACTGATGCATCCAGTAACAGTAATTTTAAAAAATATCTACATAACTCCCATTCAAAAAGCAAAACAACATAAAAACCCATCTGCTAGCTAAGAGCATTTTTGTTACATCTTAACAAAATTCTATTTTGTTAGAATAGAATTATTGCCTCTTTTGTATTATTTCCATTCTTTGATACATACAAAGCTTCTTCGTTATTTACTTTAAACTAGTAGGTAATTCTAGGAGAAAAATCACTGCTGCAGATCCATGATAGAAGACATTTTGCTAAGACATTACATCTGTAACCTCCCCAACCTAATCTGTAAAAAACCTAAAAGGCAGCAAGAAGAGTTGTTTTTCACATACATGAGTTTGAGGACCAAAATTCTGTATTTTCCAAATATTTCTTATACTAAATTAAAGAACAGACAGTCAGGTATAAAAATCAACCTGTGTGGGAAATGGTCCACAGAAATCCAGACTGCAAAGGATTAAACCAGCCACAACAAAAGAAAATCCAACTCAAAAACAACAGATGGGAAAGACGACACAGGCATTGACTACTTGAGTTGAACAGAAATGCTCTGCCACTGAAACGCTCTCTTCAGCAGAAGACTCCAAATTCCTCACGTATCCAAAATTGCATTTTTAATTGTCTTTTTTTTCCCTACTACTTACATGAGTTCCTCTTTTCTTCCAAATTACCTCAAAAGTGCTCAGCCTCCTTCCTATCAGCTCCCTGTAATTCCAATCCTGTTTGTGTCACAGCCCATTGGTGAATCTTTGTGCCTTCTCACATTTGGCTTCCACAAACACTTTAATTCATATCCACATTAGCATCTTTACCTGCAAATTCACCTCAATTTATTGCTATCCTTTCACCTGAAAAAGTTTTCTCTATTTCATATCTGTCTCAGAAAACTTTCACTTTACCTATTCAGCTGACAAACCTTTTTCCTCAAATCACCCTTATATGGATTTGCATCTGTATTCTCTCTTTACTGGATTCCAAGTCTATTTTATACTAGAGAAATAAAAATATTCTGAAAGGTGCTGCAGATGCTAGCTGTCCATATACATAACATCAGAGCATTATGTAGTATGATAACCAGAAACAGTTATATAATGTAGACTTCTCCAGGGGGTTAAGAAAAATTCTAGAAAAATTAAATCACTGTAGACTTTTTTTTTTTACACTGATCCTCTAGAACTCTGAACAAAACAGAACATTATATTCCTCCACTGCAGAACATTTTTAGTTTTACTAACCTAGTATCACTCTAGATTAGAAAAGATCACCCATGCCCCTCAATCTCAGGGTTTAGAGGAACAGCCGACAGCTATCTAGCATGGTGCTCCCCATTGTCCTTAGCAGAGAAACACATTTGCTGTACACTGGAATAGTTTAACTCACCAATAAACGGAATAGAAGCCAAGGAATCACCAGGTGGGCTGGAACCTGATGCTTTCCTTTCTTCTATTCTTTTTATGTGGACTTCTCTCCGAGCATCGTTAGGTAACCAACAAGTAGTGTCTGAGGCTGCCTCTTGGTCATTTACAGCAAGAATGTAGGACTGATGCCTCAAAGGCTGTGGGGTTTGGTGGCCAGAAGGTGATTTGTCCCGCATGACCACTACATCTTTGTCATTTTCCTGAACATCTGTTTGCAGAATTTCAGGCTCATGGACATCTTCTCTTTCAAAGTCATGAGTCTTTTGTCTGATGGAACCGTCTATACTGTCAGAGGTAGTTGAACTCTCACTTGCTGGCTGAACAAGTTTGGCAGAAGCTGGAGACAGAGAGGAGGGTTGGATGGTTTTGCCAGTTTCTGTTTTGTGATCTAGGGCACCTTCTGCTCGGATCCTTGACTGCTGGTTTAGCAGACCACTCTGATGCAAGTGATTTACTGTTCTTTGGTCTTTGCTGGCAATAGCATCCAGGCCCTGGTTAACGGGAAACGATTTTGCTGCACAGGGAGCAGAGTTCTTCAAAGAGCTACTTTTAAAACTTCTGGCTGGTGTGAGAGACAATCTCTCTTGTGAAACAGCTGTGGGTTTTGAAACTCCCCCAAGAGTTTGCAAGTCTCGAGAAGGCTGTAATATTTTCGTATCTGGTGGAACTTTCTGAAAATGTGAACCAGGCAGAGAAGCTCTACTACCTGTTCTCCTGTTGTCTGAAATGTAAGTACTTGGAGCCATAGAAAAATTTTGACCTCGAAGGGACATATGAAATGCATGCTGTCTAGATCTCTCATAAATACCTCGCCGGTCATCTTGTTCAGTAAACCCTGTCCACTTGTAAGTCTTTCTCCTATCTCCATTTGTATCTGCAATCAGATTCTCAGAATGAAAATTTTCTAGCACTTCACCCTGTTTGCTGAGATAATCCCATGACCGAGCCCTGTGATTCCTAGCATTCACTGAGGGTGAAGTTAGAGTATCTTGCGAAGCACTTCGTGGCCACTCTTTCATCAACACGGGATCTTCAAGTCTTTCCTGGGATACACTTCTTTGCCGTATCTGAACAGATTGTGGAACCCTGTCATGAGAGGTGCTCCTGCGCTGTACCTGTGAAGCAGTGCGATTTGGTGCCACTTGATTATAATCAGTTGTGTTCTGAGAAGCTGCTCTTAAACTATCTAACCTTTCCTGTATCGTTCGGGAACCATACATGTGCATGCGCCTATTATCAATGTACTCTTTGTAAGTTTTGTACGTCTTCCAGTCTATATGCTGGTGGGAGGCTGGTGAACTGTAATGATTAGTAGAGACTGAGGGTGAGTCTGTAGCTTGAGCAGGAGGCCTAGTGCTTGGGATTCCTTCTGCACATACTACGTAATTTGAAGCTTTACTTAGCGTTCCAGTTGGGTCAACTGGCCTTGTTATTGGAGTCTGAGGAAGTACAATGGCAGTGGACACCGAAGAAGATGGTGATGTGGTCCGTGCTTTTAGAGTGGTTTGATCTTTTAAGCCATATCTTACCTCCTCTGTTCTGTGTGATGGACCAGCATGATTTCTATAAGATGGCAAATCTACAGCCTTCTCAGAAGGCACAATAACAGTCCTTACAGTTTCATTGCAAACACACACGGCTGTATTTGATTTTGCAATGTCTGTCGGTGACGGAGGCACTTGTATTTCCATTCTGTAGGCCCTCTCTGGCTGTGTCAATGCCCGTACTGGTCTACTGACTTGCTGTTTCCCCAGTGAGAAGTCCGAAGATAGTTTGTCACCAGCTTGTGCCGTAACAGAAGCTGTGGGTGTCAGGCGTGGATAACATATTGGTGGTGGTTCAGGTATGTTGTGGGCATTACCACTGTAGGCTTCATTGCCTTTCAGGTAGGCATCTTGGGAATACGCCTGTGGAGAGAAGATTAAGTGAGTATTCAGCAGGAAGGGAGACAGAAAAGTTCACCATCTAGCATTTGCATGATCAGGCTTCAAGAGAAAGAAGTAAAAAATTCACACTATCAATAATTCTAAATAAAATTTTAGTTAAAAAGATAACAATAGCATTCATTCCCATTTGTGAGTAGAAACAAGCAAAATCATCACACACATCATTCTTTCCCTCAACAATTAAAAAACTGAACTGATGACCAATTCTGGGAAATAACACAGGTAGGGCACTGAGGCAGGTTTCCATGAGCACAAATCATAGCATTTTTCTCCCCCTTTATTTTGCTTTCTATCATGATGCTTCACACATTCTTCCCATTTAAGCTTCACAGTGCTAGAAACCAGAATTTCACAGCAACTAACAGGTTAAAATGCTGCATAATAAATACAACTAGCACTAGAAAATTCTCTATTCACTTAGTGTATAAAAAGAACTCTGTTCACTTAATGTAGTACATATGAAAAGTACACACAAATATGCAGACGTGCGCTCCTCTAAGATGTCTTCTACAGAAAAGCTACTGGTCCTAAATGTAAAATGAATATACTGAAGCAGTAACATCTTTGTTGTGAGCCAACACCCTATAAGTCATCTTACATTTTACAGGAGACAGCCGCTACATGGCACACAAATCTTACTGCAAAAATATTAGTAATAGTTAACATTTTTTAACTTCAAGGTACAAACAGCATGAAAATTCATACACATCCACTACTGTCCACACACTATTAAAACAAGAACTGAAATCTCAAATTAATTTCCTCAGTACATTTATTTGCACCTCTATGTTTAAGAGGCTGACTCCTGAGAAAAAAAAATGGTTATGTTACACTTACTATGTTTCTGTAGCCTTTTAGAAAAGCAGCATTCATAATTGCAAAATTAACAGAACATTCAAAATAAATCAATGAGAAGCATACGGCATACTTAAACAATATCTTATTATTGAAAAACTTGTGTGACTTTGTTCAGTTTAAACATAAAGAAATAAAGAGCCAATGCAGAGCCTGCCAATGCAACAGCAGATTAAAATGATTTCTAATGATTCTATACGCTTAGGCATGGTATCATATCACAGCGTTTCCTGTCCAATTCATAACATGCTCAATTCCAGAATATCAGTGTGCCCTGTTTTAACACTAGACAGGTTATAAAAGCTCAAGTGCAGCCATAAAATTAATACAGAGCAAAGTACAGAGAGCAAGGCATTTACAATACTGCTGCAATGTTACACTTAGCATTAGTGAAGTGCAAAATATTAAAGCACACTAAGAGAAAAACCATCCAAATAACACAGGCACAAACCACAAATTCAGAGATTAGCATTATGAAGAAAATTCAGCTATGTAGCTCATTTCCAACAAACCTGCTGTATCATATCCCTGAATCTCACAAATCATTAAGAAAAACATGCCTTACAAAACCATCAGAGAAATGGCTACTGCACATTTCTTACCAGTGCTGTGACATCCTTTGTAAACTGCAGCTGGCAGAAAACAGGAAAACATAGTAAAAGCTGCTTACAGATGTAAAGACAGAATTATCTTGTCATATTGATGTTGAATAGAGCAAGCTAAAAATACAACTACACTGATTTCACTGGAAGGTACCAACAGAGGTAAAGGGCAGTAGAGCATAAAAAAAAATAACTTCACCCTCCTTGTGAGCATGTCCATCTCAGGCTTTTCTCTGCTCCTTGTGTTTATCCTCTACCCTTACAGAAAGCAAAATACATTTGTGCCATTTTGCCTTGGTGCATCCCTACAGCTGCCTGCAGAGAGCTCTGGCTCTATGCAATAAGACTTCCCTTCCACTACAGCAACATTACTGCCTCTCATTTCCCCTGGGCTGCTACCATCCCTGCTTCCTGGTGACGAAACAGCAGCTTTATTATGCATTTACAACAGCACGCCCCTTCCCCACATATATCTGAACATGACCACAAGTTGTCAGCTGACTGCAGCTGCTTTCATGCTGTACATCTGAAATTAGAAGAATGATGCTGCAGAAACAGTCTACTCATGTGATTTGTATTTTTTTTTTCCTCCATTCATAGTAAAAAAACAAATCAGGTTTGCGCTGGCGTGTTTAATGGAGACAGAGAACATACAAAGATAAATATTTCTAAATCTTTAAATAAATAGCTATTTAAGATCTTGACAGGAAAAATTAAGAAAAAAAAAGATGCTGAAGACGCAGAAAACAGAGCAAGAGACTACTGGCATGCAAGACAAAGAGATCAGAAAGCAATTATTACTTTATAGAGCTGGTAATACAGTCCAGAATCTGGGATACACACATATGACACCCATGTAAAATACGCTGTTATTTATGTTTTTGTAAAACATACCCACAACAAACAATGCTTCATTGACTTTGACAGCAAAGGCTGAATTCCAAAACTGACGTGATCTGATCATAGCTGAAGACTACAAATGAGTATAAAAATCAGTTCTCAGCTCTTAAAGTTTATCACATATTTTAAAACATCATCTTCAAAAGACAGCATTCTCACCGGCTCTGAAATGGGATCAGTTAGGCTTTCTGCCCCCTTCCCCTAGTAAAGAGTATTTTTTCCATGACAGCAGGTACATCTGGACAGACAGATTGCCAGTTCTGAGCAAGACAGTTGCCGGTAAAAAGGTTTTGATGATGGAAAGTGTAGGTCTTGAACCTCATTTTACCCAATTCTCAAGTGATCACTGAGAAAGCTGAACGAAAAAGTTTATAAATGGAGACCACGACATTTCCACAAAGATTATTAAATATTTTTGTTTCATTATTCTGATTAAGGGCCTACAGAGAAGTATCGCAACTTAAAAAGAAATGCATGGATCCACTCTAAATAATGTCATGCTGAATAATGCATTATCAGCCTTTTTACTATGAAAAATTGTAATTGCTTTAACCAGGTGATGGTTAAACTTTTACAAGAGGTTTAGAGACTAAAAAATGTGAAGTACACCAATGTATTTAGTAGCATTCATGCACTATTTTGACACTTAACATGTTTTGCAGTTATATATAAAACACTTTGAATATTACTTTCTTCTACCTTCAGTTCCTCAACTGATATAGTATGTGGAATTACCACCTTGAGTGCAATAAAGGATATAGTTGTAAAAACCCATTAGGATATGGGTTACATTTAAGTCTTTAAAAAGCCTTAAAAATAACAAAAGCTTTCCAACTCAAAAAAAAAAATATATATATCCGTACCAGTGATGCTCTAGATTCAGACACCAGTCAAACCACTCTAATTCCTACAGGAGCTGGGTACTCAGCAGTTACTCAGAAGTTCCAGTATAGCTGAAAAAATTAGACTACATGTTTTATGAGTTCTTTCCCACCTTCTCAAAACAGCAGCAGTATGTAAAGCTTACCGTACAAATACAATAATTTAGAGTGACACTAACACTTCTGATGGATAACAGCTCTGCAACAATTACTAGAAGAAAACTGCTGCATTTACAATAAGAACTCAGCATGTTTCCAGTTATTGGGTACAATTTCTTCCCCGCTTTGCAATCTGGTTTTGTTTGCACCAAGTTTGCAAACTCCTATGGCAAAGGATTAATTTCTTACTGTGAATTTGTATACCCATTAGCACATTGAGGGTTTGACTGGTAAAGTAACACATTCATGCTGTATGATATGCCAAGCAAATTTTAAGCAAATAAAGCTTTCCACAAGATATATTAACCCTCAAATTCAGCTGAAGGGTTTTGCTCACGTTTTTTCCCCCCACTTCATTTTATGCCATTTTATACTAGAATAATGACAAGGATTCCTCTTAGTAAAAATCGTGCTGAAACCTCATACTTTCAAGAGCTTGAGCCAATCATATCCTACACCCCTTAGTCCAAAACCATCAAAGCACGTAGGCATATGCTTCACTAGAGCATGAATAATAACACTGACTTCAACTGAACTACTTGCAAAACTGGAGATAAGTGTTTTGATGCATCAGAAGCTAATGTGCCCAGCACCTCGCAGGACTGAGCAGGAGGCATTTGTCCTTTCTTCTCCAACCAGTTTGGTCTCAGATTGTTTCTTTACTACTAACTTCTTCTCTTTCTCAGTCCTAACTCATTCTCACATTTATTATGAGAACAGAAACTGCACGCCAGAAAAGGTTTTCAGCTGTCTTAAAAGGAAACATTTTTCAGTTATAATTTGCTCTGGTGATAATGTTAATAACACAGTTCAAGTGGTTTCATTTTACTCTGACACACTCGGCAAACTACGGTGAGATAACATTATCTGGAAAAAGAAAAAAAAACAAACCATGAAAAAACGAGAAACCCCCCACACCCTTTCTTCCCAGTGGCAGTGAAATTTTAGTATTTAAATTTAATGCCTTAAGCCCAAGAAATTTAATTTCCATATACGAGCTGTGTAAGAGACTTTCTTGTAAATATTAGTCTAAATCAAGGTGAAGAGGGTTGATGCAAATGGTATTTTCCAACACATGCAACATCAGGTAACAAAGTTTAAGTCTCTTCTAGGTCAGTATATCTTCACACCATACCCCTCCCTCCATCATACTTGCTGCCAGAGCTTTAATATTAACCTCTGAGCACATTAGTAACTGCGTCAGTACAAATTCTGGAAGTAAACAATTGCTCCAAGACTCTTGACTAAATACAGCTAGTTATGAAAACATCTCTATTTACTAAAAGTAAAGCAAACAAAAATATTTCATAGTTTGCCAATGAAACAGCAATGTTGCTCCATTAGGTCTGATGCAACTGGATGGTCTCAGAAAAAAAAATTAAAAGACAATATTATTAAAGTTGACTGTGGGCAGACCTGTAGTTGGAGGCATGAGGTTACTGAGGCATATAAAACTAGAATATATTTCCTTACATAAGTTATTTTTCCTGTTTCTTATTTTTTAATACAAGTGCATTGCTGGCAATTTCAGGGTATTAAAAGGCCTTGAGAGCTGCCAAATTCTACAAAAATTTTAAGTGTCAGAAATGGCAAAGCAGCAAAATCTTCTCTTCAGCCCAAATCTCTCACTTTACTGAAAACTTCCATGTCACCCGACTAGCACGAGGTAAAAGAAAAAGCACATGCTTCAACAGACTTTCACTCACTTTCCTGGTTATTCCTGTCTAGGATTTTTGTTTGGTCCTCTACTATCTGTGACAAGAGAAAAATTTCTGTTCAAACATGGTCAACTTTCTGTTATCCAGACACAGTTTCGATGCTCTGTAGTTTTAAGGAAAGTTTAGTATGTAAATTAAAAGATATACAAGAGAGAACTAAACATGTAAAAAAGATAATAAACAGCCCCCTTTTATTTCCACATTTATTATTATTCACCGAATGCTCGGTAAAATGTTTACGGCAATGAAACTACAGAGATCCTTCTGGAATGCTAAGGTACAATTCCAACAGATTTGGATGCTACTAAAATTTAACAGTGACAACAGCTAGGACCAGAAGTAACCTGCTACCTTCTGGGGCAATTCCTATGAGGAAATGATTTTAAAACTGTATTCAAAATGAAGCTGTTGGAGGTAGGATAAAAATTATGAAATACGAGCTTAAATGGATGGTAAGGGAAGTGCCAGAAAATGAAAGATGAAAAATCAGGTTAACGTACCCACAATATGTGTGTTTATATACACATGGATAAAGTAGATACATATATTTACAGATTATTATCTATATATTTGTACATATAATAGATCCTATATATCACTATTAATATGCTGCATAAAAAATAACCTTCCAAATCAACAGCTCCAATGTAGACCATATTCAAGAGATGATTTTAAAAAGAGTGTTATTTTCAAGTGCCTGGTACTTAGAAATTCAGCTACTTGAAGGTTATACTCTTTACATACACAAGTAATGATTAGCAAACAAATTCCAACAGGAATATACCGCCAAAAAATGGTCCCAAAATCTAAGCATCCTAAGGATACCCTAACACATACACGTTAGACACTAGAGAGTTTGTTGACAAGAGTAATAAAAAGGCTGACCTGTAAGTGGGCTTAGCAATTTCAATTTTCTCTCTCACCTTTACATTCAGTATTTTCCAGGTAGAACAAAATGCTTTCGAATGACTTAAGTGTCAGAGTCTGAGCAACTTTTTAGTATCAAATTTGTTAACCAAAGGTTACAAAACATCAATTAAATACACTCGAGAAAAGGAACTATCCATAGTCGACTTAAATGTTTCTCCCCATTCGTATGAAGTCAGTGGTACTAAAACCTACAAGATGCCCAATTTTTGTCAAAGAAGGTTGAGAATGCTACATAAATTGCACACAGATACATCAAATTTGAAACACTAGGGAGATTATAATACAATCTTCCTCCTCCTCATGGTCACAAATTGGTTACATACCTACAAATGTTTCAAAATTATAAGAGATTAAATAAACTAATGTCAAATTTAAGGAGGTGCATGAAGAAAAAAAAAAACAACTAACCCATTTGAAATTGTCAAGAGTTCAAGTTTTTGTCATGGATAGAGATGTTTTAAATATCCCTTCCCCCATCCCCAAAGTGCTATTTCCAAGATCATGGCAGTGAACGAACACAACTGACGCTGACTTGACTAAAGGCAGGTTTTCACATGTAATTCTCTTCCAAGCACGCAGTGTGCATATGCCACAGAGAGTGATGACCTGTGGACTGGACCACTTCATTGTTACTACTGATGAATGGATTTAAAGCCCTGTTTTCAGGAACTCAATATACAAGAGGTTCACAGACATATTTAGATATTTCTGAAGATCAAACTCAAGGTTTATAAACAGCAAACTAAGGATAGAAACAAGCAACTGTATTCTTTAGGTAGTTAACCAAGAAATCAGTCATCACCACATGGAATAGACTGCCAAGTACTATAGAACTTACCACAACCAGCATTTTTCCTGGATATAATGAAACTATTTCATCCGCATTGCACTAGATAAACCTTCCATTAAGCTCCTACGACAGAATCTAGTAATGCTTTGGTTTTCAATGTTTACAGCATACCGGTATTTAACATCAACAGTTTACAGTAAGTGATAGAATCTAAAGATATTTACAGTGAAATTTATTACATATGTCACAGAAAATTATTTAACATACTGTAATAACTTAAATAGCCTCAGTGACAAAAGTGTACTTTTTCCTCTGTTAATAAGGGCACTGTACCTTAGATTCATTGTTCCCTTTGCACTTATACTGACACTACCACTACAGAGATTGTTATCACTTATACGAGCTGTACTGCATTCAGGAATAAGAATTTGCTCTGAGGTTTCTATTCTATTTAGACACAAGATTTCCACCAAAGCTAATGCAGCATTAATCCAAAAGATAAAAATATAAAAACAAACTGAAAGAAGTATGCAGCTTCTCAGCTGAAAACAAAAAGTTACTGTCTTTTCACAGAGAGGGAAAGGAATAACATTCTATGCTGCTACTCCAAAAATATTTTGAACATGAGTGTTCAGCTTTGAGTAGAGCAAAGTTCTTCACCAAATCTTGTCATGAGAACACTAGATGTTAACATCTAAAGGCTTAGGATTAATAATCACCATCTTCAGAGGAACTGCATAGATTTTTCATTTGACTGAATTTACAGCGGTGAACTGTGCCTCAGAAGACTGCTAATCGTTATTAGAAAAGATTTTTCCAACTCCATGGTGGTGTTAAAATGAGAAGACTAATGCCTACAACTGACAACTTTTGTTGTACAATGCAGTTCATTTTTATCATCTCTATCTTCACATGTTGCAACTCTGCCAAAGACTGACACCCAAAAACATATATACTTAAATACAGACCATGACAGAACCACATGAACAAACTGCGGCTATCACAAGTCTTTTCCAACACGCTTAAGTACATGCAATGCTCAGTCTTGTGGATTACAGAAAATACCTGACTCTTCATGAGTTTCCTATGGCAGATGCTATATGGAACTAATAGTCCTCAAAACAAGCCCACTTTTACCCGAACAAATGCACCACAGCAAGCAGGAGCATAAACTCCAAGTTGTATCATAATCATACACCGACCCAATAACAGCGAACAACAGTCAAAAGGAACTCGTACAAGCTACAGAAGCAACACAAAGCATCTCTAGCAACATATGGACTCCATCTCTCAAAACTAATCTTTCTATCTTCAGAAGAGGGGCCTTGCATACAAAATTTATAACTCTACCATATCTTACAACTCAAAGCTTTTTTCTAAATGACATCTGGACATTATTCCCTCACATCTCCAGGTTTTGTCTAGAACTCCCACAGGCAGGTATTTTTTTCTCTTTCCCTTATTGATCTCCTCCAGGAGAATGACTTTTTTCTTTTTTAGTAATCCTTCTCCAGCCAAAAGGTAACAATTGTCTTTCTTCCTCTGCCCACATTATCTCACTCGTTGATATAACAAGTTAAATTCAATTAAATTATTTTTCATCTGTACTTAAGCTGAAGCTCGTGCTTCATGTTTCATCAGCAGAGAAAAGATAAGCCTAAGAGCTTCTTGCTCAGCTTTAAACCTACAAATCTTGCCTTGTCCAGATCCTTAGTGTGTCATGGCTACAAAACTGCATTAGATGCATATGGTATGGCCATTAGAGTTATTCCTGCATATCTACATATTCTACACAGTTCCAATTTAAAAGAAGAAAGAAAAAAAAATATAGAAGAAAAAAACCCCTAGCTTTTGCCTCCCACTTATTCATGAAAACAATACTCACCCTGTGCCCCCAATATTTTCTGTGCTGGATTCCTGAAATATTTCTGTATCAAATGTTCTCAAAATATCACTTCTATTTTAATAATCTTGTCTTGTTGGCCTAACTGGTTGTGTTTCTGTACTAGCCACTACCTTCACTTTTGGTTCAAAACAGTTTCTTGGGGTTTTTTTCTTTACCCATTAATTTGTCCTATAATACTGGAAAACAGCTACTGAAACCCACAGGTTTTTCTTAACTGCTATTTGAAGTAAGGTCTTATTATTGTGTGGATTAGAACATACAATTTTCCAGCTGCTAACAGAAAGTCTACCCTGCTTGTCATCATCTCCTTTCCTCTACTTCCAAAACTAGAATATATCAATACATTAGGTGTTTTTCTAATTATTCACAATATGGACTTACACATAATTTTATCCCCAGCTCTTTTGGACTTAGACATGTTAAATTGGAGATTGATTATCTCACTATACATGCAAAACCTCAGTTCAATTTGAGAACATCTAGACAGTAGTGTAACAAGATACTTATAGCAGCTACAAAAATTGGTAATAACCTTCAGCACATACTTCATCTTGCTTTTTTCTTGGAAACCCACTGACAGTGAGTTATTAACAAAAGCTAATTTCAAGCACCATATGCTAGTTTTTTAGTTCAAATTTAGTAATCATTCCCAACTTTGTTACACCTAGAAAACCTAGTTAAAGAAATCCAAATCATAAATTCTAATATAAGGAAACTAATCCAAACTATACTAAAAATACAAACATTACTCTAAGATATATTTTTAATAAGATGCTAGAAATATCATGTGGAGAATGTTCTCTTCCCTATGTTTAGATTCCTCTGAAATTTCAGGGATGGCAAGCAAGCAGGAAAATATCTAAGGAGTAATAGAGAGAAAAATGTTAACTAATTATCTACTGGTAGCACAGTTCAAAGGCTCTGTAATCCACAGCAAGATATTTTTCCTTAGTCAACATACTATCTGAATATAAGCTTCATAAACATACCAATTGAAGGATGTCCTCGTCTTTTGGCATAACGCTAAGTTCCAATATGCTGTCACTGAAACAGAAAAAACACCACACATGAACTTTGGGAAAACATTTTCAATTCTTCTTACAAAGAGGATCCATTAACATCCACAGACCAAAACCACTCAAAAACTCCCACACTCAGCTATTTAGTCACATTACTTCATACAACAGAAATAAACAGTAACTTCCATTAGAGTCTTAACAAGTAAGAGAACAGAAATCTGACTGAAGACTACAACTGTGGTCTCAGCAAAACCAGTGTATTGTCCGTTTTGGTTTTTGGTGTTTCTTGTGGGTTTTTTTTGTGGTTGGTATTTTGGTGTTTTTTTTTGGTTTTTTTTTTTTTCCTCCTTCCTCAAGTCCTTAGGTACATTACTAGTTTAGATCTTCTCAGACAAAAAACGGTGTTAAATCTGTGAATGTAAGTTAAAACTTCTCTCTCTTCCATTTAATACTGAAGTATGTTAGCACTCTTTAAAACTGCTGGGGAAAAGTCGTAACCACCACATCATGTGAAATTGGGGCAACAGCAAGGCAAACACTGACGTACACCCTCCCACTCCAATCACCTAGCAGAATCAACTTAAACATCTTTAGTCAGTCAGGTGACATCTGAAATATGGATGAAAAACGCTTGCTATTTTTATGTGCTGACTTTGTCAGTCTGAATTGCTGAGATCAACAGTAGCAGAAGCATAACGAAAGATTCAGGGATATTATCAGTTATCTGGAGTCAAATATTGTAAAACAGGGAAACCCAAGTTGGTATCTACTGGAAAAAAGTATTTTCACGAGCAAGATGGAATTATATGCTTGTAGCACTGGATACAGAACAGCTGAATTCATTATCTCATCTAAGATAAAGGAATACTCCGTTGACATTCATTACATGTAAACTGCACCAGGTACAAAGAAGGGCTACATAAGAGACAGCTTGTACAGCCTATTGTTACTAGGCTTAAAAAAAACCAGAAAATTAGGACGTATTTAGAAATCTCTTGTTACACGTCATGAAAAGAAAGGATATTTAAACAAACTGACCAATACCAGCACAAGAAAAAAAAGCATACAACCTAATTGGATACATTAGGTTAGAAATTAGCTTATCTGTACTGGTCAATACAGTGCATTTGCTCAAAAAAGACAAAAGCAGTACAGAGACTGACCATCAACTTCAGGGCACACAGAACAGTCGACGACAGCGCTGAGAAAGACCCAAGTTTATTATTACTGCAGAAAGGAAAGTCATCTCCTGAAATGTGTAACATGTGATTATGCTTCTTATATGAAAAACATTTTTATTTGGTGGTTCCTTTTCCATTTCTTAGCAACCGCAGACATAAGGCTGCATTCCAAAATAGCAAAATAAGGGTATTAGGCTTTACAATCTTCTTAAACCATTATTNTTTAAAATCTTCTTAAACCATTATTCATTTGGGGGAGGGGGGGGGGGGGGGAGGAAGGAAAGTGTTCTCCAAGCAGCTTAAATCACTTTAGTTTTAAATCCAAATATCATCAGCGATAGGTTTCAGTTCTTCCTTTTAAGTGTACACACAGCTAGGAAAAAAGTTTTCTAAAGCCTTTGAAAGATTTTTCAGAATATTGAATTTTAAGAAACACAAAAGTAGTGGCTTTCTGTGCATTTACACTAGCATTTCCCATTTTGACTGGATACATAAGCAGCAAGATATAAAATTATTCTTTAAATGTAGTGTTATCAGGAGCTGACTTTTGCCTAAACTCCTTTGTATGGATATTAAACTATTTATCACTTGTAAAACAGAAAGAGAGTATGAAAGAAATACCATAGCTTGAGTAATTTCCAATGACATGTTCAGGTTTCATTTCTACATGTGGGTTGCATGTATTTATAAATTCTATTAGGTAACCTACAGTTTGATAATAATCAGTGCTTATTTGCAGGATGAAGACTTTGGAAGTCAAAAATATAAACTGCATTGCTCCTCTTCAAGTACTTTTTATATAAAGGAATATAAAAATAAACTTTTCTACAAATATTTTCTACAAATATTTTGTGTTTTTTCTTTTTTAAAGAAAGCATTTAAATCCATTAACACAGCCTAACACCATTTTTAGTAGTCACACAAAAGAAGAAAGGGTTCCATTCAAGAACAATGTTTTATATATCATTCAAGTATCTCCTTGACTATTGTATTCCAGTTTGCCTGCAGAACCTTTAGGGAACAATTTGGATCTTTCTACTTTATTTTTTGTGACGTTCTCAGAATGTTTTTCAATTCTTATTATCAAAACCAAAAAAGTATTAAGGAATACTTTTGGTGCATCGTACTATATAATGTGCATGCCAAGTATGTATTAGAAAGTGTTAACAACACACAAAGTGGCAGTTTTGAAGTGCTGGGGCCTGAGCTGTGGGGCCCAAGCTGAAACTGACCTGTGAATGAGTCCCAGCCTAGCAGAATGTTTTGGTTTCTCCACTGGCTTCATGTTCTAGAGGCAGAACCTGGCCCACCTGTGTCTCTGCCCTCACCCAGGTGGTTGTGGTTTGGGTGGTGGGAGGCCAGGATTATATTAACCAGAAGCCCAGTAGTCAGAGGAACTTCCTGTTCAGCATGGCTTCTGTTGGGGCTGGTTGCATCTTGCTGAGCTCTCTTGGTGGTGTCCTTTTATGTGAAGGGCCCCTGAGGGAGCCATCTCTGTCTGTTGTGTCCAGCAGGCGATGCTGGAAGCACAGCAGGCAACGGAGGAGCTGGGCCCATGGGAACTTATGGCAGGACTGTGTGAAAGAAGACTTCTGAGGGGATGTTGCTGAGTTCAGTGTTGGCCTGTGTGATCAGGCAACTGATGGCAGCATAAAGTGATGATGGCTGAATCAGCACAAGTTTACACTAAAATATTTGACACTGAGAATTCTCAGACATATCTATCATGTAAATTACTTTTATTACACATTTCAAGGGTTAAATTTAAACCTGATGCAGTAAAACTAAAACACGAATCATAAAGACTGTCTTTTGATGCATTATTTTATTATTTCGTATTAATTAAACTGATTCAGTAGCTAAACTCTGTACATTTCTGAGTAATATAAACACTTTCAAGAAGAATTTGCAAAGAAAAACAAGGGGAATAGCTTAATTAAAATTCCACACAGTTTAAAAAAAGTTGTGAATCAGAACCCATTTCTTATTTTATTTAGAACCATAAACAATTTACAGAGTAAATTACTGGTAAGTTAGTGGTAATCAACATACCTCCAAGATGATTATGTAAAAAAGAGGAGAATAAATTCTGAGTGGGCCAAACTAACAACTATTGGTAAAGAACAGGAAACGTAAAGTTAAAAATAATCTCATGATTAATCTTACATAGGACATAGTCACTTCTACCATGGGGCCATGAGCACCTGGGGTCATGGGTGCAGGTCTAAGGCAGTTGATGTGTTTTATATCACTTGCTTTATCTAGTGTTTCATTACTATCATTGTTATTACTGTTGTTTCTTCTCTTGCATTTTTCTATTAAATTCTCCTTATCTCAACCCTCGGGGTTTTGCCTTCTCACTATTCTAGCTGGGTCTAAGTGGGGCGGGGAGCGAATGGCCACGTGGTGCTCAGCTCCCAGCTGGGTCTAAGCTACAACACATCCCACTGGAATTTATGGGGATCATTTCATTTAAGGCAGCTAATGCTTGATGTCTGCAGCATATATAATGAGGACAAACAGCTATAACTGAACAACTTTCCAGAAAAATAATGAGCAGCTATGGAAATGGAGCTGCAGGAGTAATCTGACTCAAAAATCAGCAAGTCCAAACTGCACTTCATCACCAAACAGCTGAACAGTGAGTGTGTGGGGGAGCTCTCTTCAGAGATATGAGGATAAAATGTGTTGTACCCTTAAAAACTGCACTGACAACAGTCAAAAAAATGACAAAACAATAAGCATTGACAGTCAGCAATGTTTGACAGGGTAAAGACAATAATCACAAATGTAGTAATTAAAATGTCTAGAAAACCATCATACAACATACTGAGACTATAAATGAAACTGTCTTTAGTCCTGAATAAAGGAGATTTCAACAGACAACTTAGCCTTTCCACAGGCCTTTCAGCAAGTTGCTTGCACAAAGCCTACTGAAGAGACTAAGGTGTGCTAGATGAAAGATTCGCTAAGATAAAACAGAGCAAGAACTGTCACTTGGTGTTTTTCCTATGAAGAGTTTAAGTACATTCTAAGGTGAATTTGTGCAAGACCAACCTGTCAAGAACTATTAAATGAAGCGATGCAGATAAAATCTTTGGCTCATCAAGTTCCTAAACCAAGGATTTCTTGAAAGTGGGCTAGTATTATCTGACCAAATATCACTCTATACCACAGCTTCAGTGTTTTCATAGTCTTCTCCTAAGAATCCATTACTGGAATTATCAGAAAGAATATACATATACAGACCCCCAGTCTGACCCAGGATGGCTACGCTGATGCAAGAACAGCATGCTAAAGCAGGAAGCACACACCATAACGTAATTTTACTTGCCACAAAATAGCAGCACAAGAAATAAAATACTTTATGTGCAGAATGAACTGCTCTGAGCTCAAAAACACTGTTTTCAAACAAAGAATTAGAGTTCATCCTTTGGTCACGAGAAGCTTTGCCTGTAAGCCATAAGGAAGATACACATCATCTGCAGTCTGAGCTCTCTTTATGGATCAAAATTAGTATCTGCCTGTTTATCTAAAGAGGTTCAGCTAAAGACTTCCTGATAGTTATATTTTCTGCGTAACATACTCAAGGATACACAGGACCTTCTGCTATGATCTTCTATGATGTACACATCTGGCTCAAGACAACAAATTGTTCTCCTCTTCTGACAACAGCATCCCTTCACCTTCTGCACTCATGGAAATTAGGGGGACAGATGCAGCAGCGCACTATACCATTCCCAGATGCACTAAATAATCACAGATGAGGCCTTGTTCAGGTCCCTGGTTTATCCACAGTGGGCAGGAGTTGCATTCTGCTGGGACAGTTTGCTACCTACATTCAGGGGGCTCAAAACAAAACTTTATTCACAGGCAGACCTAGACCCAAGAATCTCTGACTGTGTAAGCCACTGGAAGATGTGACTGGTGTCCCCCTTTCTTAGATTAAGATAAGAGATTTAATTGACTGATGTGCCCGCTGGGCATGTGAAGTAATGCCCTGTGTTTTGGGTATACGCTGTTGTACAATAGTGCTGTCTGTAAAAATACAAAATAATAATAAAAAAATACATGGATAGTGTTATGCCTTTCAGTCTACCCTGCCTGTCATACCTTTGAACACAGTTTTGTTGTTTCAAAAGAACATGTACCTCGGATGTTTGTATTTGGAATGAAATCTTGAATAAAGGCTCCACAAATACAGAAAGATCAGGATCTTATTTTTCCTACTTCTAACTGTAAGCATAACTAAGTCTTAATGGATGAAGACTAACTAACAATAATGTGAGAGGTGAGGTGCGTTTAGAAAAACCACATTCTTCCATGCTGATCATAATACATCTTTTTTCCTCGTAACTCATTATTATATTGGAAACTTATTGCTATAGAACAGAAATTGACACAATGAAAAATGTAAAAATGGAGGCAGAGATGAGACATGAAAATGAGTGTCTAGATTCAGGTGAGGACATGATTTCACAAGCCCTTGGGAGTTGCAGAAGCAGTAAATATTACCATTTCCTCAACTCTGCAAAGTTCATAACTTGCTGCAAAACAGAGGAAAGCAAAGATATACTGCAGATGTTTCGCAGGTGTGCACTAGCACAAAATTTTTCTTTTACCAAATATGCTGATTTCTAGTTATCAGATCTCATAGGTAAGGTAGATTTTTCCGATTTTCTTGTTAAACTGACACGTGTGGTGTTTCTATACTTAATCTGCCTATTTTAAGTTAAGTGATTCTTCTCTGTAACAGTGTGATTTGCTAACAGGGGACAAGGACTGTGGGACATTCAGCACATCCGTTCTCAAACTTTTCTCAGCATTCAGTAAATACACAAAACCAGAAATAGTAAAATAGAGTGTGTATTAAGGAAATTTTAAAAATGCAGTAACTTCTTCAGAACTGTCATAAGTGGTCATTCTCTGCTTAGTATACAAAAAATTCTTACCTGTTCTGTATTAAAGCAATGACTTGAGAATATGTCTTCCCAATAACACTTTCTCCATTGACTTTTATAATTCTGTCACCTGAAAAGGGGAAGGTTAGATCTTAAATTAATTTGTCTAGACATTTTTTGATAATTTTTATTTTGGACCTCTGTGCCTCACAATCTTCAAGATCACCTATATGTTAAACACAGGGTTAGTCGTCTTTAAAAATGAAAGAAAAATCAACAATGCACAATACAACTTTATGTAACCATATACAGGAGATGCTAAGTTTCTACTCTCTCAGAACATTTTCAGATGTGGTATCTTATTCTAGGCTTCCAAATATATCACCTAGAAACTCACAGAAAGAAAACCACAAGCAGATGTTGGCTATACCAGAGACTCATTTAAGTATCCCATCTTCAAAATAAAGCCTCTGATGTACGGTAGCACGTACTGACAACTCTGCCCAGTTCTTAAGCAAATCATAAGACAACATTTCATCTTAGCACTTAACCTCAAAACAAAACCCAATCTTAACTCAGAACACTGCCAGGTGCAGCTGTACACATCTCCTTTAATAGCAGCAACCACTGCAGTTCTGTACTTCTTCCTTCTGAGAAATAAAGACCAAACATGCTTAGTATCACACCAAAATAAATTCTTTCAAAAAATTGCAGGAAAAAGGAATGCTAGAGCTTGTGCCAAAACATACTCTTTATTTACAAGCTCTGAACCCTGTCCTGCTAGGTCGTATGGGAAAGACTTCCTCAGAACACACTAGATCCTTCTCTGGAACTTAAAACTGGCCTTTTTCCAGGCCGATTCAGAACTTGCCCAGAGATGTAGATCTTCACTCAGCATTCCCTCTAAAAACTGCAATTAGGGATATTTTTAAAAGTAGGTAATATCATCCTATCTGTGCAGTTTTTATTTTTTGAAGAAACAGACAAGATTACACACAGCAGTCTACTTGAAGTATGCATCCAGTGAACCTGCCAAAAAACTCAGGTAGGACACACTGCAGAACTGGTAACATGAGACAATTGGGCACAGGCAACTCTGCAAAATACATCTTTGATTAGTTTCACATACATATAAAAGGGGAAGGTCAGAGCCTGTAGTGCAAAAAAGGATATAGAAGCACAAAGGCTTTTTCTAATAGCTGTTAAGTCTGGTGGTCCATTAATACCCGTTATCAAACAAGAAATTTATCTGAATGCACTTAAACCATCTCCCTTTCCACACACATTTTAGTTCTTTATATTCTTGCATATACATAAATGAGAGCATGAAGATAAAGACATGAGAAAAAGTGGATCTGTTTTGGCTGTCTGTATTTCAATATTTCTAGTATTTATGTTTGGAACTCACTGATATGTTCTTTTTAAAAATTAAATCTCTCCAGTGTTACATATGGGAAGTATGATCTTTCTAACTCTAACAAAGATAATTTTACAGCAGTACTCAAAAATACTCAGAATGAATTATCTTATGTGTAACATACCGTAACTTATTACTCAAATTTGCAAGAGTATTCCAAGCTCTCTGGCAAGTAGCAGCCAGGTAAGCTCCTGAAACAGAGCTCATTGATTCTGATGAACGAAGCTCCTGTGGAGACTTTCAGTATTACAAAGGACCCTGAAGCAGTGAAATACGAACTGACAAGCAAACAGAACTACCCAAACTCATATTAGCTTTTGGAGTATTTCAATTAAAACAGGGAAAAAAAAAAAAAGTCGTTTGATTCTACAAAATAAGGAATGTATACAGTGTCTGTATCAGAAGTTAAGCAACCTACCTGGCTGATCATTGCCTCAGTGTTTTATAATATAATTTCAAGATAGAGATACAGTAATATATTTTACCCTAAAGTTTTAAACAAGAAATAGTGGCACGACCTAATTAGATATGTGTTATCAGCAGTGTGTTTAACAAGAATATTCTGGTAATTGAAAAATATATTTTCTCATTTATTTTCTCTTCTTTATTCTGGGCTCCTAAAAATCTCTTCTATGCCTAAAAATAAAATATTCTCTCCAGATTTCATCTCTTTCAATCTGGCAAACACTGAACAGAGTACAAATTAACAGGGCTTCTCTGTACAGCTTCAACATATGTTGCATTTTATCAAGCCAAAACATTTCTTGATATAATAGCATTAAGATAATGCCAAAGTAGCCCGTTCCTGAATAACTACGAAGGAGGAGTTAAAAAATAGAAATGCTGTCTGCTGTACAAGTAAGATCTCATATTGTTTTTAAAATGCTGACCTTGATTTCAGTAAAGCATTTAACAGTGTCCCATAGCATCCTTGCAACTAAACCGAGAAAGGGTGGTCTGGATGATCAGGAAGTGAGGTGGATTGAGAACTGGCTGAAGGACAGAGCCCAGAGAGTTGTGGTCAATGGGGCAGAGTCCAGTTGGAGGCCTGTACCTACTGGTGTCCCTCAAGGGTCAGTACTGGGACCAGTACTGTTCAATATATTCATCAGTGACTTGGATGAGGGAATAGAGCGCACTGTCAGCAAGTTTGCTGATGACACCAAACTGGGAGGAGTGGCTGACACACCAGAAGACTGTGCTGCCATTCAGCAGGACCTAGACAGGCTGGAGAGTGGGGCCGGGAGAAATTTAATGAAATACAACAAGGACAAGTGTAGAGTCTTGCATCTGGGCAAGAACAACCCCATGCACCAATAGAAGTTTGGGATTGACTTGCCGGAGAGCAGCGTAGGGGAAAGGGACCTGGGGGTCCTGGTGGACACCAGGATGACCATGAGCCAGCAATGTGCCCTTGTAGCCAAGAAGGCCAATAGCGTCCTGGGGTGGATTAGAAGAGGTGTGGTTAGTAGGTCGAGGGAGGTTCTCCTCCCCCTCTACTCTGCCCTGGTGAGACCGCATCTGGAATACTGTGTCCAGTTCTGGGCCCCTCAGTTCAAGGAGGACAGGGAACTGCTTGAGAGAGTCCAGCACAGAGCCACAAAGATGATTAAGGGAGTGGAACATCTCCCTCACAAGGAAAGGCTGAGGGAGCTGGGTCTCTTCAGCTTGGAGAAGAGGAGACTGAGGGGTGACCTCATGAATGTTTATAAATATGTAAAGGGTGAGTGTCAGGAGGATGGAGCCAGGCTCTTCTCAGTGACACCCAATGACACGACAAGGGGCAACGGGTGCAAGCTGGAACACAGGAGGTTCCACATCAATGTGAGAAAAAACTTCTTCACAGTGAGCATTACAGAGCACTGGAAGAAGCTGCCCAGAGAAGTTGTGGAGCCTCCTTCTCTGGAGACATTCAAAATCCGCCTGGACACATTCCTGTGTGGCCTGATCTAGGAGATCCTGCCCTGGCAGGGGGACTGGACTAGATGATCTTTCGAGGTCCCTTCCAATCCCTGGCATTCTGTGATTCTGTGATCCTAGACTCTTTGTATTTCCTTAGGAAGAAACATACAAAAGTCACTCCACTCTGGTCACATGTGCTTAACTGTCTTCAAAAGGAAATATCAATTTCGACACAAACACAACACTTTCATAGAATTTTTTTTGCTATATTTTTAAGAACAGAAACCCACGCTTGTACTGGATTCCATCTACATAACATTGTTTTATCACTTGTAAGACTTCCAATTCTAACACAGCTTTTTTTTCTTTTTCTTTGTTCGACACTTAAAGGTGTGATGAAGTACCTGGAACTTCACAAAACCCATGTTTTCTGCTCTCCAGTTTGATTACATAAAAAACTGAACAAAATACGGTAAGAAGAGATAGATTTGGATTGTTCCCATTTAATTTAAAGAAGATAGAATAATTTAAAGAACAAAACCCTGGCTGTTTTGAGGTAATTTGTCAAAATAAAATGAATAGGAGCTTAAAGGTGTCATTTCCCTCCTTTTTATCCTCGTATTTTATCACATACTTGTTTGTAGTTTTTTAAAGATAATAAATCAAAACCACGAAAACTTTAATGCCTTAATATATTTTACCTAATATACATAGCACATCCTGTGAGAACGCAACAGTACTTTTAAGATTAAAAAAAACACTGGAGGACAAGTTAAAAGACAGGCTTCAAACTTCTGAGGGAAAGAACACAGTTTAAATGGAAGATGGAACACTATGTAGAAGCTTAAATCATATATATATTTCACATCATATACACAAACATGCTGTTGGTGTTATACAAGAACAGTACCTGTGCACAGTCCAGCTTCAAAAGCAGGTCCGCCCTCTTTAACTTGCTTAACAAATATGGTGTCCATTGGCTCCAGTCTATTCCTTTGTTTTCCTGAGGAAGAAAGAATATTTCTTAATAGCATTTCACTATACTGCATTACAATGTTTTTACTTCAAGAATTACTTTGAAATGTAATCCTGCCATGTTCATCATTACATTAAATAATCAAGTTCAATTTTGGGTGAGGGAAGGGAGACTAGGAGTCCTAAAGAGAGCATGTTGTTTCGGTACTCTTGATGTGGAAAATATAAGAATTAGAAGGTTGACTTTGCACTACCCCCCCAAACCCCCTTAAACTTCAACCCCCCCCCGACGAGCTATGCTGAGAGACAAAGGAGCAAGGGAACAGAGCAGCCTTGAAGATAAGAGAGATATGCGCCTANAGCCTTGAAGATAAGAGAGATATGCGCCTACACAGAACCTCCTTGAAATAAGGGAGGGAAGTATGCACCTTCACAGGATGCTACACTGTTGGGAAAGACTCACAAGATGCTACACTCTTAAGAGAACCGGCTGGAACCACTGAGGTTGCCAAATCCAGCAGGAGTCAAAAGTACACTGGTGAGGAAGATGTTGAGCCTTCATCTTGGCGACCACCAAAAGACACCACCAGGAAGCAGTGCGCAGGCGTAAAGAGGAGGACTCTATGAAAATAACTTTTAAGAAATAACTGTACTAACCCCACCTATTCTAAGAAATACTCGTACTAACCCCACCTAGGCTTTGTGTATACTAGTATAAATAGTAGTACAAAGAAAAGCTGGGTGTGTGAGTTTGGAGGAGTGATCCCCCTCGCACCCAACGCTGTAATAAACATACCTGCTTCACAACTCTTTCTGAGTTGAGAAGTTTTTTTCCGCAGATCACTCTAAAGATCTTTTAGGTGATGGGAAAAAACAGAAAGGGGAGGGGGGCTGGGAGAGAGAAGTATTTCAAACTTCATTTGTGAATATGTCCCAGTAAGCAGTAGGATTTGGGTTAATTTCAGCATCACTTTGCTACATCATCCACATATTGATGCCTACAATATCCAGTAAGAATTATCTCGTCCTCTTCTAGATTGCTATCTGGCATAAGATATAAAGTCAGCAAACAGTATAAGTTAGTAGTGCAAACTGACAAATTGAATTTTTTAATCTTTCCTTACAAGGAAAAAAGGTAACATTGATTTATTGTCCTCATGGAACCAAAACACTGGTTTCATAACCGTTTTTCAGATGCTCTAAGATGAAATCTAAAGTTTTCTTGAAGATTTATCAAAATTCAAGAATCAGTGAGTAATTTAAAGTCAATTTTAAAGTCTGCACGTGCTGTATGTATCCATGTACACACAACATAGAAGTTAATCTACAGTAGTTAGGAACCTTAGTATCTCTATCTTCTTGCCTTCTCAGTATACACAATTTCTGTGCTTCCAAAAACACAGGTACCTTGTGCTTTTACATACATGACACTAAATCTAATTAATTCTTAGCTGAAGTAGCCACTGCTTCCAAATATTGGGGCAAGGGGAATGCAGTGAAAACCAAACCAAACAAAAAAACCTCCACACCGCCAAGCAAACCTCTGTCCCCCTAAAAAAACCCACATAAAACCACAACACAAAAACTCTACACTTATACTGCAAGCTAAAATACAGCGATGCTGCCCAGAGTTGCATCTGTGTGTAGGTGGAATAAACCATTTAACAGCTTCTACACAGCTTCACTCTGGTAATTTTTATGCTCTTGACCTAAAAATCAAACAAAAACCCCATAAAAACCCCTCCAACAGAACCTCCAAAACCCCAAACAGAAAAAGCCCACCCAAAAACAAGATTTGAAACTTTATTTCCAGTCTGCCAGAAGCCTACACTGAACTAATTTGTTCTACAGTGTTATCAGTGTCTCCTGACACTCCATGTCCCACATGGCTCAAAACATGAGTGCTTGCAGAAATGCCGGCAGAACCTCAAAGGTTACAGCTGGACAAGCTTTTATGGTGCCAGTGCTGCCTTTAACAGTTCTGGTCCCTCCCAATGCCTATCACCAGTTACCACCCCATGCCATGCTCTCAGCTGGGGAAATGCCACCCTTAGGAGGCTACATAATGAGCCAGCCTGGGGAACTGACAACAGATTGAAAATAAGGCAGGTGTGAGTTCTAGTTTACCAGGAAACTCTGGCACAGGAGAGAGGGGGGTACAGACTGCAGAAACATGAGCAGAGAATAAAAGCATTGCTTAAAACTGGCACTGCTCATAAGAGAAACTCTCCGTGAAACCAAAGTATTAGGTTCTAATCACTTCTTCAGTGACTAATCTTTGATTTAGGCATAACTGGCACTGCTTTTGGAAGTACTTTTGCTACAGCTTTAAATATCCCACCTGGCCATGTCTACTAAGCCACAGTATTATTAAATATTATTTATTGAATACAAAAGGTGCCTCCCTTGCCCCTTTTTTGGTTCAGTTTCCATATAGGAAAAGCTCATTATTTGATGAATTTTAATAAACTGACTTCCCTCTGACTCCAATTCACATTTTTCAAATACATGTTTTAGTCTAACACCTTCACTCTGCAGACCCCGGTGTCCTGCCATTTTACCACAACAGCTGAACAAAATGGTTTACTCGTATGGCTCTAAATGGCCCTCTCAGAACTCCAGACTGATAAGAGAATAATCAAAAAGTTGATTTGGTAGAATCAGATAACTACTATAAACCACACAACTGAATTATAAATCAAGAAACTCCAGCTGGCAGCTTAGTCCCCAAATACTTTAAAATTTGATTAGCAGGACACAGCTGTAAGACATACAAAATGCTCTTTGTGAACCAAAGCTAATATCTGTCATTTTTAATCTGCTGATTTAAATAGACACTGAACACATGATGGGTCTCATCCTTTAAGGTTTCAGCAAGTTTAGACAAGCTCCAAGAATAATTTACCCAGACGCCATGAACAAAATGTTGCTTCAGGCGCTTACAAGAATGAAGTTAAAACACAACCTTTTATAGGATCACCAAACATACTTCCCAGTACTGTCACTTAATCTTTTACTGAAGAGATGTACAATCTCTAAAGTGACATGAAAAATAAAAATAATGCAGCTCCCATGGCACATTTAATTTATAACAATATCTGATACTTATAACCCAACACCAAGGAGCTACCTCAGCTTCCTTTATAACATGCTCATCAAAAAAGTGTTAGTGGCCTAGTGCTAGCTTGCTTCACACTTGCCTGCTCCTTTATGCCTTGTCCATACCTGAACACACAAAGCAAGAGGTCAAGTAGGTAAGGTTACTCCCATTCAACATCCAACACAGAATACCTTTAATGCACTTCCCACTTCTGAGTTAGAGGGGAAAACGGCACCAATTTATGGAGGGCAGAGACTGAAGGTTTTCCTGAACTTCTGGTTTCTGACCAATCTGTCAGCTACACCAAGACACTACGGGCACTCACTTCAAGTTTTCACAGTTACTTTACAGATGGATTCAGAAAGCTGATTACACATTAAACCTGTTTCTTTGTCCTACATGTGAGAGAGGACTATACTGAACAGATTCTTCTTCCTAGAAAGCTGAACCACCACCTTAAAGATAAAGGTCAATTTAGGGACAAAAAATTAGGATGAAAGGTTTCAAATGTTGTTTACATTTGCAGGTTCATTTTACAGCTCAGTAATATCCACATACAATTAAAGACAAGAAGAAACCCTAGGACACTCAAGTTTTAGTAGATGAGTGCATGCTCTTTGTTTCTCGTTGGACTTTTACATACATGAATACAAACAAAAACATTCTTCTATCAGTATCAAAAATGAACTACTTTGAATATATAGCCTCAAAGTGCATGCCTGTATTTTGAAACTCAAGTAAAGCTAAATGATATTTTCTGACAGTAGGAACTTCAGACCAAGGAGGGCACTCAACCATTACTGAAATTCCAAATAAAATGGGTCGTCTAATAACTTACGTCATGTCTCAAAATGTAATAATCACTACACCTCAATTTAATTGTGCCTAAATCTCCAATGGGTCCTGTCTACACCCAATCATCAGATAAAAGCAAGATGCTGTCTAAAATGTGAGCCTACACTAACCTCCTTCTGAAGACTACCATCCAGAGCAGATTATCACAGCGCAACTTTTACACTAAGTTCTCCTGCTCTGCACTACATACTGTCAGGCTGGTTCACAATTTTCCTTTCTAATATCCAAAGGCCTAATTTTTTGGAGCATGCCACCAATTCCTTACAACGTAATAAAGAACAATAAAGCAGTTCACACTACTAACTACTCTGCCAGACATGTAGCCTTACTTGCCAGTCCTTTTCCAGTGCTCATTACTGTGTACTACTTTGCCACCTTATCCATACTTTTATAAACAACTATGTAATTAAGCATTACATTGCAGGTTATCAGCAGGCAAATAAGACAATTTCTCCCAAATCTTCAACTGCAGGTGCAAAACAAGACATCACACACACACACAAAGAACAGGCAGAAATGTGAGCTGCCAGAACACTCACATGCGCAAGAAAGCAACACAGATGAAAAGCATAACTTCTGCGCAAAAAGAAATTTTAAAAAGAATTTTATATTTACTTCATTTCTCCACAAGTGTATCTATAAACAGGTGTGGTCTTACATACGAGCAGTAAAGAAACAGAAGCATATACAATTGCTAAGTACACAAGTCAGCTGACCAGAAACCAAAAAACAGTCCATAAAAGTTGTCCTTTCCTTTTTGAGTCTTGTAAGCACACAAAAATCTCCTGCACGAGTAAATGGTCACCAGTCATGATAAAATAAAACTCAAGTTATTGTCTAGGTAGTAATACAGTTTTACTAACAGAATGACTAAAATATTCCTTGCAGTGTAATCACTTCCCTAGCAATGCTATTCAAATGAAAATGTGACTTTAGGGAAGGCAAATTGGTGTTTGAACTTTTACTTCAGAAAAGCAGCATCATCAAAAATAAGAAAATAAAAATGAGTCACCACATGTATATAAGGCTCAAGGCAAAAATTCATTGGCTTAAATGAGGATAGATAGTAAGGAATCAGGAGAGTCTTTCAGCCATCCGTCTACAGACATCCATAAATCAAATGCAAGACCAATACAGAAAAGCAGTTTATTGCAACAGGATTTTTCCTAGCCAATATATACGTTTTTCATAATTGTATGCCAATCTGATTAATCATCCATTTTTAAGCAAAAAATACTAATTTCTACCTTCAATAACTAGTGAGATCAAAGTAGAATCTACAGAATTAAGGTTAGTGTCTTATGCCAAATTCTGTTCAAATTAAAGTCAATTAAAATCAAAGACTTGAATATATTTATAATCATTTATGAACTAGCCTTTATACTACCTGGGCCCACTAGGACTACAAGACCTTCACAGTCTGATGGGGAAAGTAAGTTTCCCATTGTAAAGCTACAGGGAAGCTTTCCTGACAAATGTCTGAGATGCCAGAAGTAGCAGAGGGGAGTATGTTGCATTAGCACAGGCACTTGGTTTGTAAAACAGTAGAATTCTAATATGCTCTTTCTCCCCGATAAAAGGGAGTATTAAAAAAATCTGACCTACTTTTAAACAGAACAGTAGAATTAGGAGTTGTTAACATTTTAATTGACTTAAAGCACACATGCTCACATACAGCAAAACCTCTAACTCCCCTAAATAAAATTCATTTCTATATCAAGTTTAAGTCCCAAATTTAGCTTAATCCCCTAAAATGCTCATTTGGAATACAGCTGATACAATGAACATAACTAGTACTATATCAGCTGCCATAACTCCAAGTTAGTTTTTAAGCTACTCTTTGCAGACCGGACAATATTAAGATACTGCTCTGGATTCATCTGGAAAACAAAGAGACGGGAGCACAAGTTACGTTATCAAATCTGCCAACACACTACAAGATAGCAACAAGCACATCACTTCTGTAGTCATTAGCCTTCTAATATAAAACAGTCAGATAAAAACATCTGACTTTTAGAGACTACACGGGATACTGCTCTGACAAAGGACCTTTACATTTTGAAGAAAAAAAAACCCAAAACAAAACAACAGAAACAAAACAAACCCCCCGCATGAAAGCAGTATTGCCAAGGTAGCTCTTCCTTTATTTTTGACCTGCAGAGCACAAACCTGTGTTTCAGGACACAGTACAGGCCACACTTTCTTACAAAGTCTCTCCCAAGAATCTGCAGCTTAAAAACATGTGATTTCTCTCCTCTTCCAGGGAGCGGGGGGGGAATCTTTTGCTCAGGGCAGCTGAACTCTGCTGAGAAATCCTTGTAACACAGGAACCGAACAAAGGCTACAGAATTTTGTTAACCTTACACAGAATATTTCTGCTGCCGGTCCTACGCTTTCATCTTTATACTTTCATCTTTTAAGATGAACACCTCAAATGATTACATTAAGACAGGCTTTTATGTACATCTTTCTCTTACTCAAGAGGGAGGATCATTCCTCTTGAACGTGAAGATCTACAAGTATGCTTTTGGATATCCAAGGCATTTGAACTCCGTTGGTTCAACAATGCCGAGTGGCACTGATTGTTGGGATGCCTTTCAAGCAAAAGGAGGAGAAATATGTACAGATACAGTGTGACAAATGCTTCTAAGTGATTACTTAATCAAAAACCTGCTAATTATTTTGCAGGCTACTCAAAAGAGATTGCTGTACCTACATTTATTAACAGAGATTTCATTTAATTAAATATGAATCACAAAACTGCCAGGACTACATTCAGCTGAGAGTGTCCTGGTAAAGACAATTCTAGATTTTGCAATCTGCAAACTGAATTTCATACAAAGGAAACGTTTCTCCACTAGCAACCCACTGCAGAAAAGGAGCCCAAAGTTCCCAGCCCAACCTCAACAGACCTTATTTCACCTGCTGCAACCACAAATTAACTCAACTGAAAAAAACATTATGCAAAATGCAGTGCCACGGATAAGCCTCCGAAAAAGGATGATGTCAAATAAAATCGCGCTGTGGAGTCATTTAGCAGAGAAGCACTTGGAACTCTGTGATATAGGAAGAATACGCTCTTACTACTCAAAGCACCTCTGGCATTTTGAATAGGCAACTCAAAGACAGTATTTCTTCTTTTGCTTATTCTTCTCTTAAAGCATTTGACTAATACAACTTCAACTCTATCTTCATGGCAGGGTACTGAGAGAAGGAGAGAAAATCTGGCTTGTTGCAGAAGACATACAGCAGTTTCAACTGAATTACAAACTCCCCAAAAGTGTGTTTTCCCATTGCGTTACTTGCCAATATTATGATGAGCTTTTTTCACTTCTCTCAAATATAAAATTTAACCTTTTGAAGTTTAAAATTTAACCTATAATCAAACAGTGTAGAGGATTTACTTTGGTTCTTAGATAAGCATAAAGCCATTCAACTTATATCTGTTGTAATGAACCTACAGATCCTCCCCTAAATCCATGGAAATTAAGAAGCAGCTCTTCAAGTTTTTCTTAAAGGTCAAAGGTTATTTGAACTCAATAGTAGTCACTGAGAAACATCATACATGTAACAGGTTGGAAGGCCACGCTGCTGGACCTTCTAAATGTATTTTAAGGGAACATGGAATCATCAGGCTCTGGTCTCAGTGGAAAACTAAATGAACTCTCTTTTAGTATTCTCTGCATTTAGTGTTAAAAAATCAGGTTCAATTAAAATTCTACAAAAAAGGACCATTTACTCTGGCACTATCCTAAAATATCAGTGTTATATGCCTCTTGTCTCTTACTCCTAATTTCACTATCATAACACCTTAGACCATATTATCCCTTCAACCTATGACCTCTCCAAATATTTGCTTTCACACCCATACTCTTGTTCCTAATTATCTCACAATTAGTTTATTTCAGAATAGACTGAGCTGATACAACAATGATGTTAAATGTGGGAATTAAATCCTGGGAAAACCAGGACTACATTACAGGAATCAACAGTCTGTTTCAAGAAATGAAAGATCAAAAACTTGAGGCATTTGTAAGCAGCAGTAAGGAATAAAAAGGCATTTTTTTCACCTTTCCCCCAAAGGCTCTACAACATCAAATCAGACTTGCACAGAGCTGAAGGTGCTCAGGTAATAAATTGAAACTGTTTAGCTTAGACAGTTGAAGGGTAGAAACTTGAATTCATAGTTAGGCACATCAAAAAAATAGCCTGGTGATCACAATTTAATAATCTGGAAATCTCTGTGAAAACAAATGTCTGAAGTCTCATTAAAAAGCACACACTTTCTCTACAGAAAAGGACACCGAGTAATACACCTGAGTCATCTTTCATTTTTATGGAAAGATAAGCTGCTAGTTGCTATAGATACTTTTACACAGAAGTGGGAGATGAAGTAGGATAAGCAAGAACTTAATATTAAAAAGATATGATACTGGATTATAACGATACTAGATTTCCAGGCACTGTATTAAACAAAATAGCCTAGTTCTCATACGAAAGATGAGATTCCTTTCAGATTATTTCTATATGCTTATCACTGTTCATTTTAATAATGATCCTCAAGCCAAACATTTTTGAAGAAAAATGTGTTTTAGGACAAGATACAAGAAACAACCAACCCATTTAATATGCACTGAACTTGTATTTTGCTGACTACAGCTTCAAGGAGTCTTTGTAGGACAACAACATATTCACTATATTAAGTGCAGAATGAAATGGCAGGGAGACAGCATGGCAATGGAGATGGTTTTCTCCAACCAGATGTTGACAGTTTAAGTTTCTAATACAAAATGTTACTGTTCTCAACAGGTATAGGTAATTTTCATCTTGTCTTCAAATATTCCTACTATGTGTTCCTGAGAGATTTCTGCCTGTGAGATACCTCTTAAATAAAGATTTTAAATAGGACAACTCCAGAAAACACGAAGAATAGTGGTGGCATACCATCCTCAAAACATACGAAAGAAATAATCCAAGTTAATACAAGCTGGTCAGTATAACAGAAATGCTGAAAAAAACCAGTAGAAGCTGATAAAAGTTTCCAGTCAGTGACCAAGGAATCCATTGAGAATGATCTGCATCTTCCAATAAAGCACACCTGTTAGAAAAGCATTCTAATGGTTTAGCTTAGGTCAACATCCAGGAGCAGTGAAAATAGGACAAACCAGAGAGCTTTCAAATAACACCGACAAAATATTTAGGGTAAATCTGTTGTGATGTCCTTCCAGCAGATAACATGCTAAATGCTAAAGTCCCCCATAAGGAGCACGGCCCGCATATGTGAGTCTTCCACCACTTGCCCGAAAAGTCTCATCAGCTTCTTCCCTGATCAGGCAGTCCGTCCCACCAAAATGCTGCCCACATGGGTCTGCCTGCAAATCCTGACCATAAAATTCTATACAAGAACATAAAACCATATAATAAGATTTCTTTCACTGTTAGAATACGTCAAACCTGGTACATCCTTTTATCTTCTGCCCTCTAGACTTACTTAGGTGCTCAGCTTAAAAAAAAAATATTTGAGTGCTTTCAATAGAAGGCAATAGCAATAGTGATGCTTTTCCCCACGCTCATTTACTCAAATCTGTAAATGCTGAACCTGATAAAAAGCTCAACTTTCAAAGGTAAGTTTAACTTGTGAAAAAGGCAAAGCAGAAAGGGCAGATAATTGGAAATCTTCACTCAAATCAATACCAAAAAAAAAAAAGACAGTTTTGCAGTGGGACACACTGCTTCACAAAAATGAAAGGCTTGAATCCCTGTAGCTTAGTCCTTCAGAGAGGAAAGCTCAAGTGAATTATCTACAAACTTCAAAATAAAAATGCTTATCATTACAATATTTTCAATGTTAATTAAGACAGAGCTTCACAGCAGCAAGGTTTCCAATCAAATTTGAAGGCAAACACATGAAATTTGCCACTAGATGGCTCCTCTGTATGGCACACGCACTGCGCCCTGCCCAGCAACATGCTCTTTCTCAAGCTGGTGAAGCAACTGGTATTTCAGCAGGAAGAAACCCCAGTCAGCACCCAAACACAGGTTCTTGCCACTCCAAAGTGGCTTGGCCTCATTTTCCAATATTAATTACTCCTTAGAGCAATCCTAGCGATCATCCTTCACAGAATTGTTGGCGTATCTGTCATTGCTAAGTTAACATGATGTTTGTGAACATGAAAAATAAAACGTGCTTTCCCCAATTTTCTCCCTACAAGCCACCAACTCACTTCATGTGGGAGTAGGAACAACTTGTAGTGATGTAAATAGAAGCCATTTCATGCCTTCCTGCCCCCCCAAATAACAATAAATGGTGAGGAAAAATGTCTTACAGACTTTGTTCTATTTCGTTATTTTAAGGTGCAATACAGAAAACTTGCTAGTTAAGTTCTTCTGACACCTACATCCCCTGCCTCATAGTTATCTCTTCTCTTTCCAGGAGCACAAGTTCAACCTTCTCTCCTCCTAATGAAAATACTGTTATCTTTCCAGAGCACTTTGTGCCCTGTATCTGCACTTCAAGGTGTACAACGTACTATGTTGCTATAAATAAGCAATAGTTGAGCTATGATTCATAGTTTAAGGAGCTGCACAAGAACTTCCAGAAAATAATCTTGCTCCCACCTGCACAGGTCTCATAGTGAGCCAAATAAATATTTGTTTACTGCTGTCCCTCTACTGAAAAATAGAGGCTCAATAACATTTTAGATAGAACTACATTTGCATCTTTAGCTGATCCGTTTGTCCCTGTGAGAAGAAGAATATTGCACAGTTTCTTTCCCTAGTCCACAAGTGCTATCATCCATGCTGGTATAGCACAGAGGACTGACTCCTTTCCCTTCCTAAAGGAATCTGCCTTTTCTTTCTGTATGTTAAAAGCAAAAAGAGGTTGCAGTTTGAAGGGTGACTAAGGGAGGTGAGGAGGAATAGGAAGAGATTGACTTTTCACTGTTTAACAGTCAGGTGACAACAGCTGAGTAAAACTAGGAGGATGAAATGGACAAATTAATCTGCTTCCATGAGAAAAGTAAGTTCAAGTAAACTCACACTTCCCAGTATTCTTCTAATATATCAGTTACACAAAACACCTGAAACAAAAGTTCAGACAAGTTCTCTGTCTTCCAACTAAAAAGTACATTGAAACTGGGTAGCATTCACTGTGACAGCGTAAAGCAAATTGTAACCCACTAGTAAAACAAGCCTTCACTCTGTGCAGTCCCTGGGCAAAGGTATCCACCTATGACCAGCCCTGTCCTCAGCGAGCTGCACCTCAGTGCCAGATGAAGCACAAACCAAAGCCCTGCACATCACACTGGCAACACCGCAATCCTACCTCCTCTGTACCTTACCATCACGACAAACTGGTTAAAAGGGAAAGCAGTACTGGGCTCTCAACCTGAAAACCCCGATTTCCTTACCTAAATTAGCACATTTTTTCACCCTTCTAAGAAAACAGTAAGATATCAGTAAAAGGAGCATGTATGAGAACGTAGCTTAACACCAAGAAAAGTCAGACTGAGATGTAGCCGAAATTAATAAAAAAGTAAGTTAATTGATGACTTAAGAGAGTAGACAATGTGAGAGGGAGAAAGCTATGAAAATGGAAGAAAACTGACAGGTATAACCTAAAAATAAGTGATTTTTTGATCCCTCCTAAATCAAGTGCCATCCAGAGTGCCCTGGACAAACATGAGAAGTGGGCCTGTGTGGACCTCATGAGGTTCAAGGAGGTCAAGTACAAGGTCTGGCATCCGGGTCAGGCCAGTTCTCAGTATCAATACAGGCCGGAGGATAAAGGTAATAAGAGCAGCCCTGCAGAGGATCTGGGTGTAGTAGTGCATGAAAAACTGGACATGAGCCAACAATGTGCACTTGCAGCCCACAAGGCCATTGGTATCTTGGGCTGAATCAAAAGAAACATGTCCAGCAGGTTAAGGGAGATGATTCCACCCCTCTACTGTGCTCTGGTGAGACCCCACCTGGAGTACTACATCCAGCTCTGAAGCCCTCAGCACAAGAAAGACATGAATCTGTTGGAGAGGGTCCAGAGTAGGGCTACAGAAATTATCAGAGGGCTGGAACACCTCTCCTATAAGAAAGGCTGAGAGAGTTGGGATTGTCAGCCTGGAGAAAGAGGAGGCCCCAGGGAGACCTTATTGCAGCCTTTCAATACTTGAATAGGGCCTATCAGATGGGGACAATCTTTTTAGCTCGGCCAGTTGGCAATAGGACAAGAGGCAATCATTTTAAACTCAAAGATGGTGGATTTAGACTAGATACAAGGAAGAAATTTTTCCACTGAAGGTGGTGAGACACTGGCATAGGTTGCCCAGAGAGGTGGTAAATGTCCCATTCCTGAAAGCATTCAAGGTCAGATTGGATGGCGCTCTGAGCAACTTCATCTAGTTAAAGATGTCCCTATTCACTGTGGGGGGTGTGGACTTGATAAGTTTTACAGGTCCTTTCCAGCCCAAAACATTCTATAAAGTGCAAAAATTTTATTCACGTCTGACATCACTGAAGAATGCTTCATGATCTCTTAAAATATACATGAACGTACTGAAACTGATGAAATGACTTAGAGCAGTAGTACTGAATACTAAAGAAAGTATTAAAAAGCTAATTGGAATAAATTTTTTAAAAAACCTTCTGTTTTTAAAACAGTTGTATACCACTTCTGTGGATAATTTTTACCATCACTCCTAATACTTAGTTCATGTACTTGTGTGCTGCTTTTATTAGAGCAAGGTGCAACAAAATTCAAGTTTTATACTAGCTGCTCACATAGACACTGTACAGCCTTTTTTAAAAATTCATGTATATAAATGTATCTAGGAGACTCAAACCCTTCATAGTAATACTGTCAACAGACAACTGGGTCTTACAGATCAAATGAAGAGAGTGTGAAACTTTGACACTAAAAAGGCAACCCAGACAATTTCTTGTCTTCCTGTCCTATGTCAGGGTGATACAGCACAAAAGTGACACAGCACATACTTTAATTAACTTAGTAACCACACAAACACTACACTAAATAGGTGAAGCTAAAAGACAGGTATTTTCTTTCTTTTGCTCCAGTGCCATGGAATTCAATGAGCTTGAGGGTCACACTGAAGTGATTGTACATTTCAAACTCCCAGATAGCTATTGAAGTGCATTACACAGCTGAACAGAGACGTTCAACATAATGAATCTCTGAAAGAATAAAACCAAAACATACCTTGTCTATTCCCATTCTCTTCATCCTAAGGAAAAAGAAGGAGTGCATATTAAAATTCAGCAAATGGAAAAGAATGCATAGGCATCTATGAATTAAAGACTTGAAGTAAACTTGTAAGATTAAGTCTGCATTCTAATATCTCATGCTGTTTCACAAAATACTCAACTTTACAGAGTTAAGGCTTTCATTCTGAGAATGTAGTGTAATACCTGTTTGGAAAAAACCACACACACCGAAAACACAACAAAAAACCCCACAAAAAAAAAAGCCACAGAAAACCCCCACAACTAAGCACAGTCTCATAGAACATCCCCAGAGAAACTAGCGAACAGGATTATCTGAAAACAAATGTACCAAATGTATTTCTAACAATTCTCCTCAGCTAATTAAAACAGCTTCATTCTGAAGGAAAGAAGGAAAAAGGAGATGATATGAAATAATGACAAATAATTTTCACCTGCTCTTAAATGGATTAACTTCAGATTTCTAGGTCTTTTGCATTTAAAGACAAATCACTATCTTTTTCACATTAAATATTTTCAAAGAAACTGCACACTGATCTAAGCAAACCATTCAAGAGAGGAAGACCTGGAGAAAGAAAGACCTGGGCACGAACACTGTATAATGATGAGGAGACAAGTCTCTCCTAGGTGCAATACATTTCTTGTGAGACAAACAAAAGTTCTGCGGGAGCTCTGTAAGATACTAACAGAAAGATTACTTTAAGGAAGAAAACAACAAAAGAAATCCCCCCCCAAGAAACAAAACATGGAGTTAACAGAGATGTAGTACTCATTCTACTTTTAAAAAAGCTGTGGTAATTATGATTACCACTCAAACTGAGAGAAGCAAACAGCACATCCTTAAGCTAGACAATCCTGTCTGCTCTATACTTTTGTAAAAATACCACACTAGTAGAAAAGTACTACTAAAATTTATCATTGTATCTCCTGAAGCTGTGTAACAGCCGGTTGGATTTGAACTACAGTTGGTAGCAAAGAATTAGACACAGCTAACATCTGCACATTTCTAGTTTCCACCCAATCTGTCAAGTAAAAAAACATCTTTAGTACTTTGAATATTAGAGTTCATAGTGTGGAAAACATGGGTCATATGAAGGGGAGCCGATTTGATGCTATAAAACAAAAAAATATTATGGAAGTGAAAAGCTAGCTAATACAGAATTGCCATCATTTATGAAATACTGCAGCAGGTCTGCCAGTTTGTCACTGGGTATGCAGAGATTTGTTATAAAAGACAGCTGCAAAACATTAGTTTTCCATGGTATCAAGCCAATGAGCTCAGGCCTTTAAAAATGGAATGCTTTACAATGCAAATGTTTCAGAATTAGCTTTCCCTCCTACATTTACCTCTTACACATTGCAAGATGTGAGCATACGCTGCTTCTATACCTAAAGAGAAGGTTTTCTTTTATCCCTTACTTGCCTCTCAGACTGACTGAACTTGGAAAATGAAATTCATATCAAAATAAGTGTGTTGCTGACTAACAAATCCTAATTAATATCTGATGCTAAAAGCATAATTTAACATAGGCTTTTTGCAATGCTAGCTTAAGAAATCTTCCACACATTCTCTTATTCACTTTAAGGAAGGCAGGCACCGGAAGCCAGGAGGATATATAAAGGGTTATTCCTGAATGTGCCGCTATTTCTGGTTCAGTGTGTGGCCCCACACAAGCACAGCCAAATACTTCTGACAAAACGTGTTAAACTGCAGCCTCAGTTTCCAAGATCATCTTTCACATCATGAATGCTTATGGATGCCTCTCATTCACAGTTGTGCAGGTCACTGTCACCTTGTCACTAAGGTATCAAGTTTTATTCTTGAAACTCACTGTGGTAGTTTAGTAAAGCCATGGAGGGGCTCTGCAGTTGTGTGCCGCTGCCCTCCCCCACCACAGACAGAGAAGAGAGTTTCAAAGTGCCTTTTTGAGTTGAGATAAGGAGGGTTTAATACAGTGACAGATAAGAAACACTCGTGGCAACAACAGCAATAACAACAGTGAGAAAAAGAAATGTACAAATAAGCGATACCGCATAGACAGATGTTCCCAAGTGGATCAATCGCCCACCCCGAGTTGCCCCCCCC
>VZZY01017385.1:0-23208 GCA_013400335.1 Eurystomus gularis
TGGCTCTGTGCCCAACGCCGGGCCAAGTCTGTGCCCAACGCCAAGCTGGCTCTGATCCTACTCCTTCCACACCTGTCCCAGGGCACCACGTCCTGCCCAGGCAGCACCAGGACTGACCCCTGCCCCACGGAGCCAGAGCACCAGGCCATGGCAGCAGAGCCCAGCTCCAGCCCTGGCACCCCCTCAGCGTGGGCACACAGGGCTGTGTCTGCACAGCCCCAGCCTCTGCTGGCACGGGCGGGTGGGAGGCTGCGGGGCCTCCAGCCGATCTTCTGCCGGCCTCCTTGCACTTCTGCTCAAGGTTCACCCTCATATCTGCGCTCTCAAAAGGCGCTTCACGCCAGGCTAGAGATGCAGTTACCGTCCTGAGCACCTACGGCTTCAACCAAAAAACCAGTAGGGTTCCTGTTTAAAAAGAAAAGCAGCGTTCAACTGTTTTGTCAGGAGCACATTTCACCTGCTGCGATACACTATTTCTTCAGACCGAAGAAGGTACTGCAGCAATCCTCCTGGGTCATTTTGGGCACAGTTTCCAAAGCTTTTGCACATGCCTGCAGGCTGTATTTGTATTGTATAATAGAACCTCCTTTTTTTTTTTTTTTTCTAGTTTCTTAAAAAATTCAGCTATTCTTGCACTCAGAGAAATTTTAAAAAATTAAGTTTCTGTAAACACAGTGTTATCTTAATAAGTTCAAATATTATTAGAGTATTCCCCAGGGGAAGAAAAGCAATATGTTCCAAAGCAAGTGACTGTACATTCTCCAGAAGGTGGCCATCCTGAAATTAAGAAATGCAAATGATCCTACAGTTTATGTGCCTCAAAGTAAAAATAATGATATTAAATTTTTAAAAGGTAGCATAAGATATTGCTGCCTACACCAGAGCACAAGGATGCCAGGGGACCCAGAGCGATCCCCAGTCTAAGGTTTTCAATGGCACAGACTAGTGATCACAGGATGCTGGTGATACTCTCCAGTTACCCCTGGCAACCCTTCTCAACTGTAACGATGCTGCCCTACAATAGCTTTCACTGGGCAGCTTTCTCTCTTCACTTAGCTGAATGCTTTGGGACCATCTGCGTCGGAAAGCATAAAAGGCCAGCCTGCCTGTGGGCCCGTCACTCTGAACACCACCTCTCTGACCCCGATTAAATACAACTTTCAATCCCTTTTGTCCTCCCTGTTGACTTCTCCTATTAAGGGAGCCCTTTGACAAAGAAAGCGGAAGAGTGGACTAAGTGCCCCCAAGAAAGGTGATGTCTGATACTGCTCAACACAAGGATTAGCAAGCCAATACATAACAAAAGCAAGTTTGGGGGAGGGGGAAAGAGGAAAAGAAAAAAACGGTTTTAGCCAGGTCTTTGACTAATTCAGTAGGTACACAGTTCAACAAATAGCCATACAAGAGGCCTGCTCCGAAAGAAACAACTACTGGAGAACAATAATTTAAGGAGACACCTTTCAGCGTCATGACACAAGGCCATGACATTGACAAGAATGGTGGATATATCATTTGATACCTACGGTTTTTTAAACCAAGTTTTGCCGAGAGGAAAGGCGTCAAGAACACTGGAGAAGTTACTTTAAGGACAGACTGCTTCCTACAGAACAGTCTTGTAAAATATCTTAACTTCAGTCACTCGAGCTGACTCTAAAAGCAGTAGGCTACAAAAACACGAGCGACAAGAAACTAGAGAAAACCTAAATTACTCACCCTGTGAGAGGGGATTGTTTCCAACGGGATGTACTCAAACACAATCTGCTTTTTGGAATGTGCAAACCAGCTGTGTCAAAAAGAATAAACAGCTCTAATTTGGCATATTTTTGGCTCAAAAAGAGTTGCAGTAGCAATGGGGTACCCTGACCTAACATGGCCTCTGAGCCAGAGATCGATGATCAGCATGGAGGAGAGCCCGAGTGGCTCCCAGAGCATGGAGTGCCAACTACTCCTACCATCCGTGCCAAGCCTCTGCAGAGGAGACCAGGCTCCTGGGCAGCACTCCCAGCAACACAGATGGACAGGAGAGTGGGGACTCAGCTGTACTCCTCCCTGGCAGAAAGTAACGCTGCTCTGGGAGCGTCTGCCCCAGGTATGGCCAGCAATGACGATGTGGTTATCACCAGGGGAAGGTCAGGAAGAGCCTCACTGCAGAAGTTGTCTCCACTGAAGAACCCAAAGCCAAACAGAAGGGACTTCCGTAGAGTGAAGTGGCAAAAGCAGTGATCAGGGATTTTATTTCCAGAAGAAAAAGACTCTGAAACAGTAGAAGTGACCAGAAGAGAGAAACAACTGTCAGAAAGCCACACACAAAACAAACCTGACATCAACCCCAGTGGTCTCTGGGAGCAGACTTTATTTCTAACCCTCAGATCAGCAGTACTTAGGCTAGGGAAGCAAGCAGATCAGATTGGCCCCATGAACATGTTGAAATATGGCCAATCTCCCTGCTAGCACATGATGAGGGATTACAGCACAACTGCTTGCCAGAATACGTTTTTTTCACACTGAGGCTTAATAACATTTTTCCTTTCTTTACAACAGCTCTGCCTCCTAAAGCTCTGAAGTTACATCCATGACCCTTCCAGCTGAGGACCAGAGAAGACCTCCTCCAGAGCGTGTCAGGAACGCTTAATCTAGTGGTGTTTATACAAAGCACCTCAGTGTAAACCCTCTTCTTCTCAATCCTCTTGGTGGGACAAATCATTGCAAGGAGCAAATCTTCTCAGGGATTAAAAGCAAACTGGGCACATCACCAGCGCTGTGTTCACTTCCCAGCCATCAGGGAAGTCTGATTGTGTTATTTAGAGCAACATTATTTAAAGCAACTATCTGCAAAGTTACTACCTATTTAAGTGCTCAAAATGTCTTTCTTGAAGCTGGATCTGCAGATGCATCAGCACCGCTCCTCTGCCTGACCCCTTGCCAGGGCAGCTCCTGCCAATTGCAATCAGGTTGTTGTACCTTATCTTGTTAAATAAGCAGCCGATCTCGAGGTTCCACTACGTTCACCCAAACATTCAAACGCTGCCTGGAATGCTGTCCAACTGTATGGCATTTTAGCACACAAACGACCCTTACAAAGATGAGGCAGTTGGTGGTACCAACCCTGAGAACTGGTTCCACATTACAACAGGCAGAAATGGGACCAAAGCACATGGAACGAGCAAAAGTGTCTGGCTGCAAGAGAATGAGACAGAAAATCTGCAGTTTTAGAGGTGAAATTTTGAGAGGAGACGTGCCCACAACAGGGCTCCCATCAAAGGAGGCTTCTTGCCCTTTGGTGACGAGCGGTGTATGTACCCCTCAAGACTGGGGCTACTCCAGGGAGAGGCTGTGCAGCAGGGATGCTGTAACATCTCTGCACGAGGAGAGAAGGAATGGGGACACATCAGCCATGACAGCTACTGACCGGGCGGTGTTAGTCAGAACCTGCGTGTTCCGCTGCTGGTGGACAGCACTCGGTGTGATCTCAGCAGATAACCGACAGGACAAGGGACAGTTGTGGACAGAAAGACAGAATTATTAACTCAAAATACACTAACTGTACCACTACAGCACAGCAGCCCCTCTTTTAGACAGAGGATTAAAGTTGTGTTTGTGCCCATGGAAAGACCCCTGTGCGCAGCAGGGATGGAGGTCCACCAGCCGCCACTTCATGTTGGCAAGACCAGCAGTGCCCCATTCTCTGGGGATGCTTTCACTGCCAGAACGTGTGTCCAGCTACACCAACCTCCTCAAAAACACTCCCTGCAGCACCCGCTGTGGCCGCCCAGTTGTACGGACAACGGCGCGGTGAAGCACCGCTGGCATGTCTGGAACCCAAGCTAGGCAAGACCTGAAGGGACAGGCGACCACGCTGACCACCCGCCCGCAGGCGAAGCTGGTGGCTCCAGACACCCTCCAGCATGGGCATTCCGGGGGCTACAGCCGCCGCTCGGGCACAGCGCTGCAGCCACGGGGTTTTTACTGACAGCTTTATTAACATCAACTATGCGCCTTTCACATTTTCCTGTTGAAATTCAATGTTTTATTTGGCACAGCCAATTTAGCCTACAGATGTATTTCCTTCTTCCTCTTTTTGTCTTTTTTTTTTGAAACGGGGGCAAAAAACATCAGTAAAGTCCCCGAACGGGCGCCACTGAAAATTAGTATTTCTCTATGCACTCAAGAAAGTAATAGATGGGAACCTGTTCCTAATAGTTTTACTTTCTGTGTTATCTGGAGAAAAACAGATTCATACATACAAAGTGGACTGTTTCAGAAGATAGTGCTGTGAAAAATGAAAGACTGTTCCAAAGTAAAAAGTGATTATTTCAGATGAAATGAGAAGCTCCAATGTCAACCCTAGTGCCTGAATCAGCAAAAAATCAAAGCTTTGCATAGAATAGGAAATTGGAGATTTTCCTTAAATTTACATTTCTTTTTGCTGAGCACATTTTTGCTTAAACGTGAAAGAACTTCTTAGAGACACTCCTAGTTTCAGACATTGCTTTTTGCTGTGGTGCTGTAAAATGCTGCTGCCTGGGACTGGAATTCCATTAGTACAATCGGAAGAATTTACGTATTAATGCCAGGTGTGAGCCACAGCAGCCGTGGAAGCCAGCTGTTTTTAAGAATTATGTCTCTGGATAACATCATCTGCACGATTTTTTTCTTTTTTTAAATAAGATCTCCTCAGCTGCATTTACAACTGTCGAACAGAAAACACAAAGCCACGTAACCTAAAAATACAAGTTGTAGTTTCTGCATGCAGAATGCATCAGAAATAGAGGCAAAATATCAACATCTCTGTGCACTACAAAAAATCAGGAAACGTGAACTCCAGGAATCTCACCTCAAAGCATTGTACTGTTTATTAAAACCTGAGTGATACACACCACTAGTGTTCCCTATAGTATCTTAACCATATAATTAAAAAACATACAGTTTTGATATCACAATCTACCTATAAAAGGCTCCTTCTCAAGAGTATCGTCATGATTCCATGCCTAAAAAAAACCTTAAATTGAAAAAAAAGTGGAAGGAATCACCTTGATCAGTCAGAAAATAGTTTTGCTCTATTCCTTAAGTGCCGTATCTTCCCCCTCTTAAATATTGCTGGAGAAATGTTGAATATCCCGCCTCGTACCAGTCTCTTCTCTAACAATGTCCAGACTTGCCAAGAGAAACTTTCCGTGAGAACAGGACACTAAATGCCACGTCAGAACCAGCAATATGATTTTTCTCTGCAGGGTTAAGATGATAAAATGATGTGTAACTACAACATGAACACCGACAACTTCCCAGGACAGACCAGACTCTGTGAGCTGTCTGGTTTCCAAAAAATTTCAAAAAACCAAAGCATTCTCACCACTATGACCCTGACCTTTCGAAAATAAACCCTGCTCTTATAGCAGTTGTTTTCTCCAGTGACTGCTCCCGAAGTATCTGCTGAACTTCTGGAGGAAACGCAAAAGCGCGAGGGAAGTTACCACTTGAGCTGCACCAAAGGCCACTGGGATAATATAGAGAAGCAAACTCCCCTCTTGTGAAGAAGCCCCCCAGTTTGCAATGGGAACCCAAGACCTGCGCTGGTGGTACCTGCTGCTGTTGCCTCTTGCAATACACATACCCTGAAGAGCATCGCAGGAGAAGATGCTGAGCTCTCTGGCTGCATGTCCAGGGGCGCATGCATGTCCTCATGGACAGCATCTCTTGCAAAGGTCCTGCAGAAGAACCAGGCTGGCAAAAGCTGGGATCAGACCCTTCCATGAGCTGATTTCCACGCTGTGAAGTTGCGTTGGCGCGTGAGCCACTGCGTCCTCGCAAAGCAAACTCCGGTAACCATCCCGGACAGGGAACGTGCTCACATCACCTGACCTCGAATAGATTAATAACTTACAGAAAACACCGTTGTGTGAACCACCGATTCACCCACAGCAACAAGCACCCACAGCAGAATCTTAAACTACAGGCACGAAACCTGGTTAATCAAGACCTCGTAAAAAATTCCATGAATAATTGTTTTAAAACTCAATTTAAATAAAAGTTCTCTGTATTTGCCTCTTTACTTTGGCACTATGGATTAATTGTGATTAATTTTTCTGACTGTTGCCATCAAAAGCACTGCACTATATTAGCGAGTGACCTAACGGGGCCTTAGACTCTAGTTTCTCTGCCTGTCCCCAGACAGAAGCCAGTTGGCTCCATCACGTGAAATACTGAAACCAACGACGTTAAGCACCACAGATGTGTAAGTTGCCATCAAGACATTTTTCCTTAAGAGCTTATGCCCGTCTTCTTTTCAGAATTCACACATAGATATTTGTGGCAATAATTTGTATCTACCTAAAAGTAAATTTAAAAAAAAATTCCCTTTAGATGACTATTTCTGAAGCATTTCACAAAACACGGTGGTTAGGTGGCATTCGTATGTTTGGAGAGGACATTTAAACACTCATTTTATACAGCAACAAACCAGAAGAGCAGGCAGTGACATACGACCCTGACTGTGTTTTCCCTGTTTCTTCTTTTTCTTTAGGAAATCTCTGTCCCGTCTTTTGCCATCCACTGAGGTTATCGGAGAGGTAACACTGTCTGGTGCCTCCTGGGGCAACACAAACCAGCAAGGTCTGGACACACCTGGACTCTGTGGGAGAGGCCAAGGGATGGGGATGGGGCACTGTGACCCAGCTCAGGGACCGGTGGGGTCAGCAGGAGCTGGCAGGTGGCAGCGGGGACCACCATCTGTGGGGACCACCACCAGCAGCTGGGCATGCAGCCACAGACCATGCGGGTGCAGGCAGCAGGGGCTGGCCAGATGGGCAGAGGTCCACAGGCTTTAAGGTCTGATGGCAAAGGAGGGTGGCATGAAGCTACGGAGGAGGAACAGAGGCTCTGAAGATGCTGAAGACACTGAAGCATCTCTGTGCCCAGGAAAGGCTGAGAGCCCTGGGGCTGCTGAGCTGCAGAAGAGAAGCCTCAGAGGGGAGCTGATCAATGCTGAGCAAGAGCTCAAGGGCCCATGGGGGGCAAGAGGATGGGGCCAGACTCTTGTCAATGCTGCCCAGCGACAGGACAAGGGGCAACAGACACCAACTGGAACCAGGAGGTTCCATGGGAGCAGGAGGAGAAACTTGTTTGGTGTGAGGGTGTGGGAGCCTGGCCCAGGCTGCCCAGAGAGGTTGTGGAGTCTCCTTCTCTGGAGAGATTCCAAAGGTGCCTGGACATGATCCTGGGCCCCCTGCTCTGGGTGAGCTGCTGGAGCAGAGGGTAGGATGAGATTATCTCCAGAGGTCCCTTCCAACCGCTACCATTCTGTCAGTCTGTGAGCACCATGGAGAGGTTTTCAGAACCTCCTAAAGGAGGTTTGGGCAAGAAGGAGAATAAGGCATGTGGTAAAAGCAGAAAACAGCTAAGAGGAGGCAGGATGGTTGGAAAGCACAGTCCACCAGTGCTCTGAAACATTTAAGTTGGAAAAAACCTTTAGGATCGTCAAGGTCCAGCCTTCATCCCTGGACTGCTCAGTCTCCGCAGATGCAAACCCAATCCTAATGCTGGCTGGCAGCAGTGGGGATGGTGACTTCCAGAAGGTGCAGAAAGCATAGTGGCTTCTGCCAGAACTGCAACAGCAGGGTGTGGTGGAACTAGGGGATGCCAGGCCAAAGCCCACTAGGTGCAGACAGAGCTCACTTGTGCATTGAGCCAGGATGGAGCTGGGAGGTCTTGGGCACACATGGGAATGCCTGGGGGCACAGCAGCCAGGGCCAGCAGCCAAGCAGCACTGCACCCATTGCCCTCCAGCTGGCCTGGACATAATAGGATCATGTAATGATAGAATAGTTTTGGATGGAAAAGCCCTTTAAGCTCATTGAGTCCAACCATTAACCCACCCACTAAACCACTGCTGCACCTCAGCACCACATCTCCACAGCTTTGAAATCCCTAGAGGGATGAGGACTCCACCACTGCCCTGGGCAGCCTGGCACAGCCCTTCACAGCCCTTCCCAGCAAGAAATTGTTCCTTGTGTCCAACCTCAACCTCCCCTGGCACAACTCAAGACCACTTCCTCTTGTCCTGTTGCTTGTTCCTTGGGAGAAGAGACCAACCCTAGCTGGCTCCAACCTCCTTCAGGGAACTGTCAAGAGCAAGAAGGTCACCCCTGAGCCTCCCCTGCTCCAGGCTCAACACCCCCAGGTCCCTCAGCCGCTCCTCACCACACTCCTGCTCTAGACCCTTCCCCAGTTTTGTTGCCCTTCTCTGGCCACACTCCAGCCCCTCAAAGTCCTTCTTGGAGTGAGGGGCCCAAAACTGACCCCAGGATTTGAGGTTGGGCCTCCCCAGTGCCCAGTCCAGGGGGTCAATCCCTGCCCTGGTCCTGCTGGCCACACTAGTGCTGACACAAGCCAGGATGCTGGTGGCCTTCTTGGCCACCTGGGCACACACTGGCTCATCTTCCACCGCATGTTGGTGTCAACCAACACCCCGAGGTCCCTTTCTGTTGGGCAGTTTCCAGCCACATGTCCCTGGGTTCACAGCCAAGGCAGGGTGACACCACCTGGACTGTCCCAAGGGAATGAGTGAGAGCTACCACTGCTCCAGCTGTACAAACACCGCGGCTCTGAAGATGCTGTCACGTCTGCTGCCCACAGAGTGGGGCCGCTGGGATGGCTGTGCACCTGAGGAGAGCCAAACCAGCTGGGGGACAAGCCTTGGTGCTAGAGAGGCACTCGTGGCAGCCCTCAAGGCCTTCAGCAGGCAGCTGAGCAACACTTCTGTCCTTTCATGGTACCTCACTGAAGAATTTGGTGGCATGGAGCAGGGAATGGTGGAGAAACCAAGTGATACCAAAAGCTCCAGAGCAGACCCATGGCTGCCGCTGAAAGCTCTGGCTGTGGAGGATGCAGAGAGGAAAGTGCGTGGTGGGACCACCAGCCCCTTCTGAAGCCTCTTTCACTGTGAAACCAAAGTCTGCTGCATCGCAGACGGCAGGACCGAGCAGGGAGCACAGTGAGGAACGTGGAGGGGTAGAAAACATTAAAATGATGCCTGCAAATGAAGAGACTGCTCTGAAGTCCAGGCCACGTTTAAATACCAAACTGTTTGGCCCGTCCACAGGCAGAGGAGGATGAGCAGCTCGGGGAAAGAGAGCACCCACCCTTACGTCACGGAGCTGCAGTGAACACAGGGACATCTTAAAGGTCTCTTCCAACCAAAATGATTCTTTGATTCTATGGCCCCATCGCCTCCAGCTGCACAAGTCCACGCTCTTCTGTGGACAGAGGTGCAACAAAACATCATCAGCACAGAGCTGAGCTTCTTGGAGAGAAAACGACAAGGCACTCTCCCTCATGAGCAGAAATAGAAAAAAAAAAAACCAAAACCAACCCCAAACCCACTTGTGACTTCATCCCATTATGTCTGAACCTAGTGGATAGGATCTCCTTCACCTTTTCATCTTCCAGCCTTGGAAACTCCAAGAACTCTCTCACCTGACCTGGCCAGCTGAGGACACCCCTGTCCTCTTTCTCCTCAACAACAAATTCTGCTGGGGTCAAGCCACAAACCTGATTTCACAGAACCGCTGCTGGGAAAACCATACAGGGATGGTGCACAGATGAAGAACTGGATGAAGGGACAAGGGGTCGCTCAGCAAGTTTCCTGATGATATAGAACTGGGAGGAGGGGCTGACACCTCAAAGGCTGTGCTGCCATTCAGTGAGACCTGGAGAGCTGGGTGGAGGGGAACCTCATGTAGTTCAGCAAGAGCAAGTGTCAGGTCCTGCACCTGGGAGGAATCACCCCCTGCACCAATACAGGGGAGGAGTGACCTGATGGGGAGCAGCTCTGTGAAGAAGGACCTGGAAGTGCTGGGGGACAACAAGTTGCCCATGAATCAGCAACATGCCCTTGTAGCCAAGAAGGCAAATGGTCTCCTGAAGTGCCTTCAGAAGAGTGTGGCCAGAAGGTCAAGGGAGGTTCTCCTCTCCCTCTACTCTGCCCTGGGGAGGCCACCTCTGGAGTCCTGGGGCCAGTGCTGGGCTCCACAGTTCAAGAGAGACAAGAAGATACTGGAGAGAGCCCAGCAGAGGCTGCAAAGATGCTGAAGACACTGAAGCATCTCTGTGCCAAGGAAAGGCTGAGAGCCCTGGGGCTGCTGAGCTGCAGAAGAGAAGCCTCAGAGGGGAGCTGATCAATGCTGATCAAGAGCTCAAGGGCCCATGGGGGGCAAGAGGATGGGGCCAGACTCTTGTCAGTGGTGCCCAGTGCCAGGACAAGGGGCAGTGGTCACCAAGTGGAACCCAGGAGGTTCCATGGGAGCAGGAGGAGAAACTTGTTTGGTGTGAGGGTGTTGGAGCCTGGCCCAGGCTGCCCAGAGAGGTTGTGGAGTCTCCTTCTCTGGAGAGATTCCAAAGGTGCCTGGACACGATCCTGGGCCCCCTGCTCTGGGTGAGCTGCTGGAGCAGGGAGTTGGATGAGAGGATCTCCAGAGGTCCCTTACAACTTTCACCATGCTTCTGTGAAGGAGGAGCTCTGGAAAAACCACATGGGGATGGTGCAAGGAGAAGCGCTGGGAAAGCTGTGCAGGGATCGTGCCTAGAGCAGCACTTCACCATGCATGTTTCTCTGGCAGCATGGCTGTCCATGTATGAGCAAGAGCCCAGCTCCTCAGGACTGGGCAGCAGCTCTACATGAAAGCTATCGTCACGGATGAAAACTTCCTTTCTCAACTACTCCAAAAATTTAGTTCTGTGCAGGAGAATGCACCTGACAGGGACTGGCTTTCATGACACACTTGTAATTTCAGTGTGGAGAGGGACAGAAGACGACTTGTCCGTGGTCTACCTGAGAAGAACGGCAGTGGAGTAAGCCAGCCCAAAGGAGCCCAGAGGAGCCCTCAGGAGCTGTCCAGGCGTGTGCCAACTCACCCTCGGAAGGAAGGCGTTCCTGCCCCTGCTCTTTCGAGGTGCCGCTGCGCTGCCGAAGCGTCTCGGCAGCACCCCGGCACACCACCACCGCCGACCCCTACGGACCCCGCAGCCGGCGCCGCGGCTGCCGCTCCCCCACGGCAAACTCACCCCCGTGCTCTTCATTCCCACTCACGCCTCTAACGACACACGCTGGGAAGAAAAGACACCGGGGCAACGTAATCCAGACGATTTAAACTTTTATCTCAACTATTTCTGAAGCAGATCTGTTCCATTCAGGCTTAAAAAAAGGAGACAGAGAGCGGGGTTAAGCACATCTTTTGTCGGTAACCTCTCTGCTCCCCGTGGTCTCGTAAACAAGCTGCTTCCTTTAGAAATACAGCAGCCCTCCAATTTAAATTTATGGAAAGGCTGAACCAGAGGAGCCCGCACTCAAATAATTTTAATAACCTATTAAGTTCCGACTTCAGATTCATTTTATAAGCACGTTCCTCAGGGAGCAGCACTATCAGGATAAAGATAGAATTTTTTTTCTTTTAAAGATAAATAGCATCATTAATCTGCAACATTTCTTTTCTATTATCTTTCAAAATGAGGAGTTATTTTGTTCTGATCTTGAGGTAATTAGCCTTCATTCACTAGCCAGAAAATGTCTGTGTTCTGAAAATTAAAAATGTGTCATTAAGTGGAATTTACCATAATGTCATTTATCTTTATATAGTTCATCAGTGACAGCAATGGGCCTGGGAATCCATCAGCTTTTACCAAGGAAGCATTAAAACAAATTGAAAAACAGAATAATCCCAGGCACTCTTTAACACAGTCAAAGCCATTTGGGTAATTAAATAGTGGTATTTAAAGTTTTAATTTAGATTTCCCCCTCTGTTCATCGGCAGTCAAATGAGATGTTCATATTCATAACCGTTTGTAATAAAGGGTTTCATAAAGCAAACGGAATATCAATGCCGTTAAAATTACGGAGAACACAGAGGAACCTGTCAAGTGCAGAAGGGAAGTTCGTTCCTACCACACCCTGTTTTACACGGCGGCTTTGGGAGCAAGCTCTGGCCGTACCTGGCTCGCCTTCCTCGCTAGCAACGCACGAGCTCTGCGGTGCCTGTGCTCCTTCGTTTGCATTTCTTGTCTTTGGGCGTTTTGTTACATGAAAAGCCAACTTTGAGAAGTCGCGCCGTTCGCCTTCTGTTCCCATTGTTTTCCAATTGTTTGCATATTAATCTCAAACATCTTTTATCTTGTATGCTCAGCTCTTGAGAGGTTATCGTTCTGTTGTGCTCCTACAGCTCTTGCAATGCAGCAGCGTGAGCCCAGGAAACCCGAATGTCGTACAAATAGCGCTAACGATAATTATTTAGGGACGCAAATGGAATCACTAATGAGCAAGCCGTACGACTGTAATCAGCTTCAGGGGGATTTTATTTTTTTCATGTATACAGACAAAATACCATGGAATTGTTTATTAAAGCCTCAGAGCACCCCAGTTCAACCCAGAAGCCCAGGTGGGCGTCCAGCCCAGCCCCAGGCGGTCACTCAGCACGTGCTTCTGGAGACCACCCCAGGACCAGGTGACTCTGGCCAATGGGTGGCTACCAGAGGGACGACGGCTTTCCCAGGAAGGCCCTCGATACCGCTGCCTACTGACATAAACCGCAATCAAACTTTAACTGCAGGACACAGCTCTAAATTTGCTAATTATGGTTTAATTATGTTTAATTACAACTTCCACGACAGGAGAACCAGTGTCTAAGGCTTGCTAGCATCACTCTAACTAGATGCCATCAAAGCCTGCTGACAGTTCTTGCCAAAATTAAACTACAGAGACAAAATTAACTAGTTCCTCATGAAACAGTTTCAACTGAAATAAGTCTGACTAAATGAAGCTTTCATCACAGGCACATTCTCACCAGCATGCTATTGGCTGGGACACCGTTATTTAAAATATGGAAAAAAAGCACATACGCTCTGTTCTGAGTGCAGCTGGACCCAAATTAGACCAAAAGTGTCAATAGTTCAGTGCGTTATTTTTGCTCTCTTCTTTTACGTGGTAAAAAAATGTTAAAAGATTTTAGCTTGTTATCAAATGAGAATTCTAAAACTTTTGTCCACTCTCTTTTAAATAAAGCAGAAAACCCCCAAATTATGGCTCCATTTGCAATGTTACAGAGACTTACGATTCGCATTTTTGCAGAACCACCAGAGGTGTTCTACTTTTCAGCGGTAAGCAATGTATTAGGCAAGAACAGATACTCTTAGATAGCACCAGAAAGAAACGTTAGAAACCTGAGCACCTCTGGAATTTTCCATGTAGGCAGTGGCAGAATACAGCACAGCGTAAATTAGATACCACGTAAAATAAGCAGGAGCTTAACAACTTGAGGGATGCCAAGACACTGATGATAAATCAGGCTGTACTATTTTCTGCTAAATTCCTATTCCTCCTTTGCTGAAAAATACTGTAATTTTTATCACACTTGAAGCACAGAAAAGTTTTCAAGAAAGTCTTTCAAGAAAGGCTGGGTTTTTAGTAGTGTAAATTTTTTCTTTTGACAATAATGAAATATTCCACTTAGTTACCCTTCTAAAACATCTTCCCAAACTTACTTACCTCTGATAACCTGTTTCCACAAACACCATTCCAGCATTTTTTTTTTCTTTCTCTGTTTTTACACACATTTCACCGGATGCCTTTCAGTCAGTACTGCGTCTTAGTCCCCCTGAGGGAGGGTCACACCGGCATACTTGGACCTCAAGCGCTACAGCTCTGCTGGATTTCACTCTTTTTTGCAGCCCCTTTGCTCACAAGCGTCACTTCAACTTGTGAAGCAAGCAGGTCTTGTGAAGTTGTTCCATGTCTAGTGCCTCCTACCCAGGCAGTAAATAAACACACCTTTAAAACCGCCGTGGAGATCCCGACAAGCCGTAGAGTTGACAAGATAAAGTCATGCACGAACATCACAGGAACACCGGCAGGAATTAACTGATTAACACCGCTTGCTAAAAATAAAGCCTGGTCACCTAATGCCTGTCGAAGACTGCCTTTAAAGGCATTCGTGGAAGGAAGTGGACAAGACGGTGCAAGATTATCCCTTCTATGTGGCAGCAAAGCGACTCAATAAAGTTAAGATGAACTTTAGCAGCAGGAGGTGTCCCAGGTGAGGAGGTAGAAACCTGCCTGCCTGCCCGGAGCGGCTGCAGCATCCCCCGCCGCGCCGGCCGGCCCCAGGACGGAGCTGGGACCCTGCATCCCACCACTGTGAGGACAGCGAGCGGGTGCACAGGCACCGGGGAACGGAGGTAACGGAGAAAACCAAGATATGCTTCTACAGGGAAACAGAGGAACCAGAACATTTCCACCACCCCTGTGCAGCCCTGATGGGTCTGAAAAGCGGCATCTTTAAAGCTGCCCAGATGAGCGAATGGTGACGAGCAGCAAAGACAAAACAAATGCAAACGCGTTCCTTAAAATGATCTCCGTACTGCAGTTCTGGGCGGCAAAATGCAATCAGTGCAATGTTTGGAGCGTGCACCTTGTCCCCCAAACCGCGGCCACCTATTAGGGCAACAAAAATAGCCATACTTTCGGTAATGTGAACTCCATTCTTGTAACATTCAACTTAACTTCCTGTGTCTTTGTGTTATTCAAGGAAGTGAAACTCATGCATAGCATGTTTATATTATTCCCCCTTATAGTAGACTTGCAGACAATGTCAGGTCTGGAGAGATAAGAGCTGCCTCTAGGACATGAATTCTCATGAGGATTAGACAGCCACCATCTGGGGCCTCGCGTTTATCTGCAGCAGCTGCAGCCTAAATATCAGCGCTGGATAAAAACGGGTGCTGGTCCTGAAGTGTTTAACAAGTTGCTGCAACTTGGTTTCAATTACAATTTGCTGTCTTTTGAAAAAAAAAAAAAAAAGGAAGAATAAATAACAGAAGGACCTCCCTTCCCAGCAGCAAAGTGCCAACGGATGCTCCCCGCCGCTCTGCGACCTTCGCACTGCCCATAAAACCCCAAATCACGAGAGAAAGGTAAAAAGGTTTGGCGTAAAGGCTTAACGAAAAACAGGGCATGGCAAGAACCAAGTGTTTTCAGTGCGTGCTGGCTTTGGCTGAAAAGCAAAGCTTCCGAGTGCCTGCAGCAGGACAGGCAGCACACAGCGCACGGGGCCTGCAAGCAGGGCTCTCCTGAGCGTTCAGAGTCTCCCTGCAAGTAAGGAATCAAAGGAATCAAAGGACAGAGGCGTCGGACTTTAAGCGTATCACAACCCAGCGCACAAAATAAATGAGAGTGGGGGCTGGCAAACTCCCAGGTCTAGCCTGCAGACAAGTAACCCCAGCACAGGGGTTGTCCTCTGCTGCCTTGGCCAGGCAGCAGGAAGAGCTCCTGCCTAGAGATTTTTGGTGCTTTCTTCTATAGTTACTCTTTTCTTCCTTAACTCACTTTTTTTCTGCTGCAGCTGCATCTTGATTTGCAATTCTGTTAGGCAAATCACAGGGGACTACTTAAAAACAATCAATAAACCTCATCAAAATAATTCATTTTTGAAAGAAAACTGATGAAAAAGCCATTTCCAAGGGCATGGCACAAAGCAACTAGCAGGAGGAAGAAAAAATGTTGGTGTGATCTCTGGCCATGTCTTTCCGAGCTGCTGCTTTAAAACGCAGAAGACTCATGGGCTTCTTAGAGTTTAAAAAATCAGCGTTTAAAAGGATGGTTTGGTTTGTGAGGAGGCCTGTCCCACTGCGCTGCCGCGGCGGTGAGCAGGGAGGGTTCCTCACTTCATCCCGCTCCTGTGTCCCTGGGTAGCGCTGCTCTGATACACGCACACGTAGCCTGCGCTGTCACCTAAACCAAGGCTGAGGTGAAAGGTGCCGGTTTTGGGGCAGCTGGAGGAAGCAAAGTGCCTCCTGGGCCCATCCTGCACAAGAGGTGGGCAGCTCTCAGACCTGCCAGCCCGTGGGGCCCCGTGGCTGACCTAGCCCAGGAGCAAAGATCAAATGTTCTCTCCCAGCAGGAGAGAGCATCCAGCCATTCTCCATTATTCTGAGACAGCTTCAAATCTGGGTCAGAAGCTCCCATTATTGAACCTGCTGCTGTTTTCCTGAAGCTGGCTGGAAATGCCATAGAAACATAGAATCCCAGGTTGGGAGGGACCTCAAGGATCACCTGGCTCAACCTTTCTTGGTAAAAGCATGGTCTAGACAAGGTGGCCCAGCAGCCTGTCCACCATGTCCTGTACTGAGTAGCAGGAAATGGGATGGTGAACCCACTGAGATAAGTCAGCCAAAGCAAGGACATGGAAGATCATCAGAAAGTGACTAAATTATCCAGACTGATGCCTGGACAAAGCCTGCAACCAGCCACACCGAAAATGTGTTTCTCAAATTTCAATATGTATTTTTCAAAAACATCTTGAAAATGTGAAATTTCTAAGTCCATACTAGAACTTTAAATAAACCCAAGTCTAATTGGTTGATCAATTTTAGACTTTTAAAATTATTATTAGAACAAGCTACAGATTTTGGACATTAGAGCCACACATCAGTGCACCCCACCTACCTTTTCCCTACCCAAAGTACAGGTGCCACGGGTTGTCCAGGAAAAGTGACGAAAGCGGAGAGTCTGACCAGCTTGTACTGTCACCCCGAGTGACCACAGCCCATTTCATACTAAGCCAGGACTCGTGAGATCACCGCAATGAGCTGGCAGGTGTCCCTGCTCCTGCTGTGCAGCACCAGCATCCACCGACTTCGGTGGAGGGAGCAGTGTGCAACAGAAATGTCAACAGATGTCTCAGGAAAGATGGAGAGAAAGAGAACCTGCTGTAGCCAGCACACAACCAGGATCTCAACAGGGCAACCGAATCCCCTTCACCGCTCACTGCTCATGCTCAACGCACCAGCACGAGAACCTCCATCTGCTCAAACATCAAAACCGGTTTTGGATGTGGATAAGTAACCAACCTCCTGCCCTCTGGATGAAGAGGCAGAGGGGTATTTGGGAAGAACTCCAAATGTTACACTTCAACACATCTGTCAGGCACGGGAAACCTCCCAGAAGCAAGAGTCCAGTGTGGTGATGAAGCTCACAGGACAAACTAGTTTGGGAAGTGCCCCCATCCTCTTCAGCAGAGGTGGTTTGGGACAAGGGAATCCAAGGCCTGCTGAAGAAAAGACCAAGTTCTTCTTCTTCCAAGCACTCATAACACACATAGGGGCTGGCAGCAGCAGGATGGGACCCTTCAGCTAGGACGGGGCAGACCTGAACCCAGCACCCTCAGCAGTGCCTCAGAGCTGCTCCCACGCTGTGCAGCCTTCAGGAGATTATCTTCTCCCACTTCCAAGTCACTCTCCAACCACACCAGCTACTGCAATCCAGCTCAATGGATGGTGGTACTGGACTGGGGCCAAAATGGGCAGCTACCACTCAGGGGATGGACTTCATGGACTATCTGCCCAGTGCCACTTGTGTGCAGCTTAGGTACCCACAGCAGTAAGGACTATGGCTCCAGAGACACCCATTTCCAAATAAATCCATCTCCTTTCACAATGCAAAGGAGCCAGGTCACAGTATAACAGTAAAAAAGCAGCAAATTACAGTGAACAGCCTTTTCTGTTCTACCTCCAACGGGCTGGGGCCACCTGCTGCCTTCAAGACATCTTAGAATCAGAATCATTTTGGTTGGAAGAGACCTTTAAGAACAAGTCCTTGCAAGTTATTTGGGCACAAACAGAGCTGTAGGAGCTTGGACCAAATATTTGTGGCCAACTCTTTGTTGGTACCCAGGATGAAGCACAAGGGCACCAAAACCTCTCCCGGCCGCCCGAGCCCATGGAGCAACTTGTGGCATGAGGTTAATGACATGGAGCCTGAAGAGGGATCATTTCAAACACCAGTTTTGCTGGAAGCTGCCACCAAATAGACATTAAAACTAATTTTAAACAATCCTTTTCTCCACACACACACACAATTCCACACAGCCCCTTCACCACCCTCCCACTGACTCTACTTGAGGCCTCATTTAATAATGACAATTTAAAAGTATTTGAGATTACCACAAAGTATCGCACACATCCTGGCTGAATCACAGAGTCACAGAATGGTTTGGGTTGGAAGGGACCTCAAAGATCATCTCGTTCCAGCCCCCTGCCATGGCAGGGACACCTCCCACTAGACCAGGTTGCTCAAGCCCCGTCCAACCTGTCCTTGAACACCTCCAGGGAATGCATGTGCAAACGTTAGTTTTGTATAATGATAGCATTCAAAAGCATAAATACATATGCAATTTTAAATGCCTAAAATTCAGATTCCTACTGCAAGAAGTAGTGTGCAATAACTTTGCTGGTGATGAAACAATAATCATATTTGTGTAACAAATAACCCTGTATGCCCTACTTTTCACCCATTCTACTCTTGCTAGATACCCTGTTCACACACCAAGTCTAATGCACTTCTGATGTACAAGTACGACTAAAAAAGAGGGTCTACTTTTGCGTAACTACAGTGAACACACTACATTTGACAAGAAGACGCTAAAAACTGAGTTGAAATTCTCGTGTGCCAGCAAAGAGTCTTGTGCCAGTAGGAGAAGAGCCACCACCACACCCAGCTGCAGCTGCCCGTCCCTACAGCGCTCGGGTCTAGCCCCAACAGACTCATTCTGAAGCATTTTAACTCACCGTTCCCGGGGACCGGGATGTTGCAGGCAAACCGCTGACTCCATCAGCTCTGTCCAGTGATAGAGTCATAGAATCATTCTGGTTGGAAGAGACCTTGAAGATCACCAAGTCCAACTGCTAAGCTGTTGTACTGGCTGATAAACACATCCACTGGTTTATTTTCAATCATTTCCTTCTACTCATGCACCGTTTCAGAAGTTAAATGGGAAAATGGGCAGAACTGAAAAGCACCAAACGCTGAAGCATTCAAAACCTGCTGCAGTTTGGCCACCTCTAAGCACTTCAGGTGCTGCAATTTCTAGCACATTTTCATGACGACAAAAGGTAGATTCCACTATGTATCCATTTCATGCAAAGCCAATATGGTTGATTGCAACCTCTGGCTCCCATTTCCCAGCCTGCACTAAATCAGGCTGTTAAAAGCCTTTTCAGTGGTCAGAATGAACCGACAGATGGAGAAAGTCAGCAAAAAGTCCACAGTTTGGTGGTGGGCATTTAACACCACCTGTTCTGCCAGGAGACACTGCTGGGACAAACTGGCCTCATATCATGATGCTGCAAAGGGTGGCCCACAGACGATGGGCACCATCCGTTTTCACGAAGGACAGCAGAAGTCATGCCAGGTCAGGTCCTCCTGGACACAAGAATCTCCACTGGTGCCCGTGGGCAGGTGTTGGAAGTCCTCCACCGACAAAGTATCAGGTGTGATGTCCCTAAAACCTCAGGTTTGTTCTTCCAGGGACAGGCCATAGGCATGTTCAGGAAGATCTTCTGCCTCGGTGCCTTGGTCTTTGCCTTCAGCAAAGGATGGTGTCTCCCACGGACCTCAACACCCCAGCCTTGGTGTCTCCGCACCTCCGCTCTGCGCAGGGCAGCGCTGGTCCCTCTCCTCGGCCCATGCCACTGATGGGCCCTTCGGGGCCTGGCTGCTCCCAGGGCCACACTTTGGCCAGCCGGACCCACCACCGTCTGCAGCTTTTAACGCTCTCCTTTGGATGCTCCCAAGGCCAATGAAGACGCACTGAAATTTTGCTGGAAGGCATTTTAACAGCCAGTGAGCAAATGGTTCCCTGCTGAGTTTCTAACAGAGACAGCAGCACCATACAGTGAGACCCAGAACATGCTCAGGGAGGTTAAAAAAAAAACCAAAAAAAACCCCAACAAAAAACCCCAAGCATGACTGCCTCAACACGAGTGAAAGGCAACATACAATAGATACGGCAAACGACACACGTTATTTTACCAGCCTAGGGCTCTAGGTAGACAATTAAATGCTTAAACATTAAGATTTCCTAAGCTGGCTTAGCAGGCTCCATCAAATAGTTTGAAGGATCTGTTTTACAAGAAGATTCTTTAAAAGTTGGTGAATAAAAGGAATGGAAGCAGAAAAATACAGTTTTCAGAAGAAACATTGTTTCCTATAAAATAAGTAAATAGTAGTATAGAAGGGGCTTGCTTTTTCCCCTGAATGAAAGCAAGTTTATCAATATAATTATTAAAATAAAATTTCTACATTTAAGTTGTAATTCCTTGAAATTGCCTCGTGCACTGAAAAAAGGGGAAAAAAGGCTAAGTAGTGCTTCCCATGACTAAATGGATTAATTCTTCAGTACAACACAATTACTGCTCTCCACACAGTTTCCGTGGACATCTAAATAAACATCCAAAGCTTATTTTACGCAAAGAAAAGATCCATTCTGGGGAATAACCCAAATGCTAAAAAGTGGACTTTTTGTGTTAAAAATAAAGAACAGCTACACAGGGAAACGGGAGAAAGGAAAGGACATTTTGGTAGGTTTCTGGGGTGGCATCCACTGACAAACGGATATCTTTGTTGAAGCTGTGCTGTTCACAGGCCCGTTTTATTCCTGGATGTCTTTCTCCAAGTGATTTCTCCCTGGTGCGGGGAGCTCAGCCCCAGCCTGCCCGACCTTTTGGAGTGACGAAAGGCCCTGGCTGAGAACCGCGCAGGGCAGAGGAGGAGGAGGAGGACAAGTTATTGTGCGGGTCAACACGGAGCCGGCCGCGGCGGAGGCAGGGAGCTGCCGAACGCGGCCTCTCCAGGGTCCAGCCACCCTGGCGAGCCCCCAGACAAAGGCCGTGCTGGGAGCGCGCGGCGGCTCTTCCCGAGGCGGGCACAGAGCTGAGGCCGCTCGAGCCCCGCGCCGCGCGAGGAAGAGAAGGCAGCGAGGGCACTGCTCTCCCACCGCTGCCAACACGAACGCCCCGCACCACGTTGTAGAAATGGGTCTGACTGCGATTTCTGCATGGCAGGTATCCACACTTCTAGATGGTTACGTGGAGCTTTTGATGGACGCTCCACATTGTGCTTTCTTTGAGAAAGGGAAGGCTCACGAGCTGTAAACCATCCTGGGTGGAAGAACAGGAACACCCCCAGCTTCTACACTCCCCTAATTTCTGCCACCTCACGAAAAGCCGAACAGACAAGGCCTGTCCTGCTCTCTTCTGCCAGTGCAGGGCAGCCTCCTGCCCTCGGCGTGGGCTGAGCTCCTCACGTCGGTGCTGCCTGGATGATAACAAGCTACGCTGCTTTGACGTTGAGTCCCTGTTTTATATTTAACAGGACACACCTCGTCATCTACAGAGAAATTCCCATCTCCCATCCCTCTCTCAAACACATCCTGCATTTCAGTAGGCCAGCAGAATTTCCACGACTGTTCAATGCTGACTTAAACAGGGGGAAAAAACAGCACTGTGTTTCAAAATCCATGTGAAATCACAGCCTTTGAAGGTGTAATGCCCGGTTAATTGTTGTGAAAACACAACGATGACAGAACGTGAACACAAGGCATATTTCTATACCACCACCGCATTTCTAACGGTTTAACAACGAGCTCGCACACAGGCCAAGTCCAGTCCAGACCGTCCTTGGGTAAAGCCACGCTACTAAAAGGTCGTGCATAATGCTGAGCTCAGCACATTTGCTTAAACCCCTCCTCCCCAGTCAAGGTTTCTAACAACAAAACGACCATTGGAAGAGTTTGGAAAGTTCTCCTTTTCCCACAGAAGGTGGTTCATGCTCCACATGACAACCGCGGATGAAGCATCACTGTGGGAAAAGAGCGGAAGATTGGCGAGGAGGATCGTAAACACGCGCAAGTGACCTGCTGCTGGGCTGTCGAAAAACACAAATATCACACTAATTGTTGCTTAGATTTGTGTGTGCTTGACAAGTAGAATCTCTGTGTTCCAATAACACAGGTCTGTGAAGGACTCAGAGGTATCTTATCGAGCACCCTTCAGATTCCTGCCCTGCTGTGAGAAAGATCTAAGCACGGTGGAAAACTGCCTGCAAGACCCTTGATAGATATGGGAGAAAACAGCAGGTTTTAGCTTAAGCTTTTGCTTTTGATTACTAGTAAGGTGGGGGCTGGTGTACGGACCCTCTGATTCACAAGGGAATGAGAATAAATTCACTCTGCGTCTCAGCCATGGTTTTGTTGCGGTTCCTGCGTCCTGCCTGTGCCGGCTCACACCATCACCACGTCTCTTTATTACTACCGGTGACTGTGACACACCACAAGTAAATAAACAGAGTCAGCATTTCGTTAAGGACAAGGAATACCTGGCAAGAGCATCTGGCTGTGTCAGCAACCTCTGACCAGCTGCTCAGGACAGGAGAAGTGCAGAGCTCTCCGCATCCAGCCCAAACCAAGGGAGATGGGGTCCAAAACCAGGTGCTCCAAAAAGTGCTTTTTTTTTTTTCTCTTGAACAGAAACAGGCTGATGACATTCCAAACACTAGGTAATATGAAACCCTGCAGAAGCTTACCTCTGTGAGATATTTTATGGTTAAAAAGCAAATGGAGAAGGTGAATGTTAGAAAGCACAAAAGCATAGAGGATGCCAAGAAGCATCCTGTGTGGAGGAAGGACGGCTTCGTTTTAACTCACCCAAAAGTGCGCTGAACTCCAGCACCCTGCACAGGACCTCTGCTTTTCACCAGCCTGACAAGTTTCTTTCACCTCTAGACTTTACATGAGAAATTACCTGTTCCCAAACAATTTAGAGCTTCACATCCTGCAAGACGGTAAAGAACTTCCCTTGCTCTCACTCAAGAGGCATGCTGTACACCAGTTCATTAGGTTTGTGTTTTACACTGCTTACAGAGACTTCTTCAATGCCACTAATGCCAATAAAAGAAATAAAAGTTCTGCACATAAGCATGTGCTGCTTGTTTCCTAGGGCACCCCCACGCTGACGGCAAGCGGTGGGTTCTGCCAGCCGTGCTCAACGCGTTCGTAGAACCATAAAGATTAAACAGTATAATGTTATAAATCCTATTACAGTATATAATCTCTAAATTACATTCAAGTGGATAAAAAAATACTCAGCCTGTTAATAAACTTTACATTTTCATAACACCATTTGCACCGCACAGAAGAATTCCGTTACTTGGGATAAAAAGTTCATGAAAGCCCACTTCTCGTCGCGATCACGCGCGGCATGTTCTGCCTGTCCTGGGAATCATTGCCCTGGAAACGTCGGCGAGTCCCTCACCCGCGTCCTTTTCACCTTGGCTGGGTTTTCACCAGCGCTTTTCATGGGAGCGAGAAGGAACAAGGCGGTGGCTATTCAGAT
>VZZY01017385.1:23313-36919 GCA_013400335.1 Eurystomus gularis
GCAAGAGCTGTGCAAAGCACTATTGTGTGGGGAGGAAAAAAGTATCTTTGTCTGTCGTGGTGGCTCAAAACAGTGGAAGCCGGAGTTTCAGAAACAGCTTTTTTGCCATGGATGAATGAGTCTTCCCCATCCCCGATAAATAACATGGAAACTAATGTAAATCTGTGAAGCCACAAAGCCCCACCAGTGCCTCCGGGGCGGGTTTTTAAGGCTTTAAGGGTTGTAAAGCTGCGACTTTCTGACCAACAGCAGAAGTAACGTAATTTCATCCGAAGAATCATACCTACCAAACCCATGCAGTTTCAGGATAGTTTCACACCGAGGCAACAAACCTAAAACAGTAAAACTCAGCAGTTCTCAATACAGCAAACACAGGAGACGGCACGCTGCTGTGCAAAATCCTAGCAGCTTTATTTTTACTAGTAAAATTTTTAGAAAAAGTAAGTAAAATTAGTTTCAAACAAATGTCACGGCTACAGCCACTCTTCTAACCTTCAGAACGTGCCAGCATCGGTAAGAACAGGAGCGTGCGAGGAAAACTGCGGCAGGAGAACACCTCCTTGGCAGGTTCGAGCCGCAAAAACAATGAACGGGTGCGAACAACAACCTACAGCTGTGTCCCTCGGACACACCAAGAAGGACATGCAACGAAGGCACTCAAACTACACAAACGTTTAACAAAAAATGGCTAATAAAAAATGGCATCACAAAACCAAATCAATGGGAAACCACTTCTCCAGTGACATTTCAACAAAGCCCACCACGACCGAGCTATGCAGCCATGAGCTTTGTATGGGTTCCACCTTGCCCTCCGTGCTGTAACGCTGGTTATAAAACAAGGCATGCCTGTCACCATAACTTTGAGAACAGGATTTGGAGTATCTGGCACCCCTAAGACTGCAACACGGCAATCTGAATGTGGGAGTTAACAAGTTCATCTTACATTCCTTAACTCCACAGGTTTGAAGGTTTTACATCTTTCCGCTGAGCGGCCACAGAACTCAGCGTGTCTCCACAGAACAGACATCTGTCCTGCTGCATGTCCCCGCAGCCGCCTCTCGCTCTCCATCCTGCCCTCGCGGGACACATCACGGGCACACGGTAAGTGCCCCTGGCAGTGACACCCAGCGCTGGGTGCTGGGACGTGCAGCTACCAGCCCCAGCCTCCTCTTCTCTTCTCTTTCTTGCGAGCAGCAAACACCCCATGCTGGGGTCTGCAGGACCAGCAGGACCCAGAGCAGAGGGATGGAGACCACTGCGAGGCCCAGGGCAGGCGTTCTGATGTGGTGGAACTGCATCTGCTGGACCTTCAGCTCCTGTTGCTGCCCGGTACCAGCTCTCACAACCTCTCTGTGGAAGGACGGGCTGGTCACAGCCCCCAGGAACTCTGTACCATGATGGCTTTTAAGGCATAGCTTCATCTGCCCACCCAACGCAGCCCTGCAAAACCATCCTCCCGGCAGGCTGCACCTCATCCTCCAGCGGGAACAGAGGAGGAATCAGAAGGGGATGAAAAAGGTTGGGGAAAGACACGGGTGAGGGAAAGGGCTGCCAGCAGGAACATGCGTGTGGGATTTCATCTGAGGTTTGGGACAGAGACAACCCGGGGACGAGGTACGGCCACACGGACCCCTCCCTTACCCCGTGCTGGGCTCCCACTGGAATGAAAACACGAGTATTTCACAGTCCAACCCAACGGCTACAGGAGCTGGTGGCACGACTGACTTTACTGTTTACCTGGTGCCACTTACTTCAGCTTTTTAAGTCCTCCAAGTCCTGTCTCATGTTGTGAGACTGGTCAAATAACTGCACATCCCACACACCTCCTGCTGATCAGCTACTCTAACAATATTCCGTGGTAGGGCCTTAAAAATATTTCTGCTGGTCTGACCTGCCTTTTTTCTCTTTTATCATTAACTCTTACTGGCAGTTTTACGTAGCATGTGTAGATTCACTGAAAAAAATGAGAAGCAAGGACTCTGCAGAGTGTTATCTCTTCTCTGTGCCATAAGCAGGCTGAAGCTCTCCATTAAGAGGGGCGGTCAAACGGTATTCCTCCAGTCATCACTGGAGACGGACGGCAATTCTCAGTGCCCACGGATGACTCAAGCTGATTATGCAGAAGCATCACTGCACCTTCCATCACTGGCATGTGGTTCAAAGCGCTGGGTTAAGGCATGTCTCAGGTAAACGCGTGTCTCCTACTAGATGATAAAAACACAGCCTGTTCAGGAAACCCAGGGGAAACTCTGCTCAAGAGGTTTCTGAAGCTCCCTAGTGCTGATGCCATACCCACATGTCTGCTGAGCAGGGCAGGCTCTTGCTGGGGAGACCTACCCTCAGGGAGGAGGACATCATCCTGCACCAAATCCCGCACTGGAAGCCCAGTGCCTTCATGGACAGACCCAGTGGTCAGCTGCTGGGGGAAGCTGCAGTAATAGAATCCACACCAGGACCTGCTCCTGCCCAGCTGTGGGTCAGGAGGGCTTTGACATGAACAGCAGACCCAGGTATGTCAAGGTAGTCCTGGCTCTGCTGCGAAAAGCTGACACCTGGGCATTTTGTCCCATACTTGAAGGCCTGAAGGAAACCAGCACAGACACTGTCTTCTGCCCCTTCTGCAGCTGAGCTCTGCTTGCTTCCCAAAAACATTAATTTTCATCGAAGCATGAGAATGAGCTCAAGGTCCTTTGGATTTCTCTGGTTCTCTTCACATCGCTAATGGGAAAACATGGTTCTGGAGCTGGCAGATGTCAGCAGGGTGGTGTGTCCAGCTGCACCCATGGGCACCAGCTAGCTGAGGCTTTCCAGGTGATGCACGGGTGCGAACTGGGCCCACAACAAGGTGCTGCTCAATCCCTCTGCCATGCACCTCAGCAACCATGACACTTTCCTGTAACAATGACAGAGCCTGTCCCAGGCTGCCCAGAGAGGCTGTGGAGTCTCCTTCTCTGGAGAGATTCCAAAGGTGCCTGGACGCGATCCTGGGCCCCCTGCTCTGGGTGACCTGCTGGAGCAGGGAGTTGGACGAGAGGATCTCCAGAGGTCCCTTCCAACCCCCACCATGCTGGGACTCTGTGACACTGTCAGCTGGTGAGGGATTCCTACAGGGTTCAGGCAGAATAACGAGCACACAAGGAATAAGATTCCACCCCAAAAAAAGAAGGTTCATCAATTTTTTTTCCTAGAATTAACTGAAAAAGGACGTAAACAATTTCAAAAAATGATAACTGAACCACAAAGGCTAAACTGAACTAGTAGTTACTGACCGATGAGGCTGCTTTAACATCACTGCATAAAATTAAAACATTATTATAAAAATTTAGTCAAACACCAGATTTTGTGATTTTTTTTCCTCAGCATTAAGCATACCAAGTACAACATAAATGTACTTGTTTAACTTTGACTTTATGACTTATGCAAAGCATCACCCATTATTCCAGTGCAAGTCTCCTTAAATAAACTTTTCTAAGACATTGTGAAAATGGAGGTTGTGGATTAGCAAGCAGCGAAAGATGAGGTCATCTAGGCCTATTGAAACAGTGTTTTGAGACCTCGCAGACCAACAATAGCGGAACTTCAGCAAATCCTCTGAAGTACACCCCCTTGTTTTCCACGCAGCCTGGATTAGTCTTGAGCTTCTAGATCTAAAAATACAATAACCCTTTCACTCATATATAATAAAGAGAAATAGACTATACTAAAAAAAACCCCTAATAGGTTTATTTACATGCCCAGCACATAGAACTCTTCTGTATTTACAATACAGAGGGCGAAACAATACAAAACAAATGGCAATTCAAAAGAAATAGGGTTTTTTCCAGGACGTTTGGACGTGGTTTGCCATTTTCACAGCAGCATTCACGTCTCGGACAGGCAAGCGCACAGGGCTCTGTCAGTAGCAAGGTCGTATTTTAGCAACCCTGGTTTATCAGGAGAACACCACACTGTAAGAATAAACAAATCCACACGTGATGTTGGGTCCACCAGCAACTCCTGAAGGCATGTAGAAGACACTGCCAAGCACTGCGGGCTGCTCTCCTGACCCAGGGTTACTTCTGGCAGAAGATGAGGTGTGTCTGGGGGAGATCCCACAGCTGGGAAGGAAGAACTTTGCTGCCAATCTCAGCAACAGGAGGCCAAGGTTATAAAAGAGTGTGATTTTTATATAAATGAGTATTTGACATTTCAAAGATGCAGGAAAAGAATTGAACTTGTGACTGAGGTTTTCCAGGAAGCTCTGGCAACAGAAGAAAAGGCAAATAACCCTACAGGTAAGGTGTAAACAACCCTTGGCTTGTGCTGGTGAAGAGGAAAGACGAGGGGCTGCTCTTGGCACAAATGAGAGTCAGGCATTTCACAGAGTCACAGAATTGCCTAGATTGGAAAGGACCTTTAAGATCATCAAGTCCAATTATTAACCCAACACTGACAAGTCCTCCAGTAAACTGTATCCCTAAGCACCATGTCTACATGACTTTGAAAGCCCTCCAGGGACAAGGACTCCACCATTTCCACGCCACACATGGACTTCTACACTAGAACTTTAGCACTTGATTCCTTTGCAGAGCTGCCATCACTTCATGCTGTGGGAACAATGTAAGGAGGTCTTCAAAGGCTGCAAATACCCAGACCTGCCAACAGTAAGCGGGGAAAAACTGCATTACTGGTTCCTACACCAGCTACCCTGAGCCTTCAACAAAAAGGAGGAGGAAACATGGAGAAAAGAGTCAATGACCACTGTGTTTATTTCCTCCAGCAGTAAACAGTCCTCCAGAGGCTTTATAACAAAGGGACCATGGTTTTAAACCCCACCATAGCAAAGGGGCTGAAAACCAGGAGCTGCAAGCACCATCCTGTGGATGCCATGTAGACATCACAGAGGGCTGGCCCCTGCGTGCGCACTGCGGACAAAAGTTTTACACTATTTTCCTCGACTACCTTAATATGAAAGGGACTTATGTACATCTTGATTCCTCATAGAAAGTTAATTTTTCACAGTTTTAGGACAGAAGCAAGATGAAATGACTGCAGATCCTTCTGCAATAGCTAACTTCTGCATTTGAAAAAAAACACAAACATGAAGAAACTGTCTTTTCACCAGTAGAAACAAAAAAACAACTCTCAAAAGCACACGGGCTTTGCAAAGCTGGACAGCTACTTAAAATCTCTTTAAGGGTAGGAAACTGGGAGACGAACAAAGCTGTCTGCAGTCTCAGAGACAAATGCACAAATGGGCTGAGAGGAACAGGCACGCACTGAAATCCAGGAGGTTCCACCTCAACGCGAGGAGAAACTCGTTTGGTGTGAGGGTGTGGGAGCCTGGCCCAGGCTGCCCAGAGAGGTTGCGGAGTCTCCTTCTCTGGAGAGATTCCAAAGGCACCTGGATACCTTCCTGTGTAACCTGCTCTAGGTGGCCCTGCTCTGGCAGAGGGGTTGGACGAGATGATCTCCAGAGGTCCCTTCCTAGCCCTGCTATGTTGAGATTCTGTGAAATCAGTCTCAGCAACTGGCACCAACTCAGTTTTCATGACTCCCCACAGAAAAGGTCCTGGAGCTGTTGGTCAACAGCTGGCTGAAGATGAGCCAGCGTGTGCCCAGGTGGCCAAGAAGGCCAACGGCATCCTGGCTTGTGTCAGCACTAGTGTGACCAGCAGCACCAGGGCAAGGATCGTCCCCCTGCACTGGGCACTGGGGAGGCCCAACCTTGAATCCTGGGGTCAGGTTTGGGCCCCTCACTCCAAGAAGGACATTGAGGGACTGGAGCGTGGCCAGAGAAGGACAACAGAACTGGGGAAGGGTCTGGAGCACAAGCCTCGTGAGGAGCAGCTGAGGGACCTGGGGTTGGTTGAGCCTGGAGAAAAGGAGGCTCAGGGGAGACCTTCTGCCTCTCAACAACTCCACGAAAGGATGCTGGAGCAAGGTGGGAGTTGGTCTCTTCTCCCAAGGAACAAGTGATAGGACAAGAGGAAACAGCCTCAGGTTACGCCAGGGGAGACTGAGGTTGGACACAAGGAACAATGTCTTCCCCAAAAGGATTGTCCATTTCCAGCCTAGGCTGCCCAGGGCAGTGGTGGAGTCCCCATCCCTGGAGGGGTTTCCAAGCCGTGGAGAAGTGGTGCTGAGGGACATGGGTTAGTGGTGCCCTGGCAGTGCTGGGTTAACAGTTGGCCTCAATGATCTGAAAGGCCTTTTCCAACAAAAATGATTCTACGATTCTGTTCTATGCTGAGCAGGAGCAGAGCTTGTCTGGTGTGTGGTGGTGGCAGTCCATGGGCACCACCATGGGCAGGGGGTCACCGCAGAGGTCCAGGCAGAGCCATGGCTGGTGGCTGATGCCAGTGGGAAGAACCAGCTCAGGAGCAGCAGCTCCCCGGCACATCCCCCAGCAGCTGGGTCCTGCGCCGGCACAGGCACACCCAGGAGACCCAGCCACCCATGTTCAGCGCTGCTGGAGATGGATGCTCTGCCGGCTGGAGGGAGCTCCCCTGGTTTCACTGTGCAGCTTAGACAAGCCGTCACTTGATGAAAAACCAGCAGCAGGATCACTCTGCTATTTGTCGGACCCCCACCTCCCGCCACGTCCCGTGCCAGCCGCGAGCCTCCCTTCGGCTCTGTTAAAATAAACGCTGGAAGGGAAAAATCTTGGAAATCTGTTCTCCTCTGCAAGGCACTTATCACCTAGAAGTAAATTTCTCTTCCATGTGCCAAGGAGGAAAAGCTTTTTCTGTGTTGCTGGCAAAACTGTCAATCATCTTGATGAGCAGCAAATAAATGAATGCCCAATGATGGGATTCTATATTATCCTTAAAAAAGAAATCCATCAAATAAACATCAACAGGTAAATGTTTATACCCGACAGCCATCAATTCCAGCTATCCATGCAAAGAGACAGGTGAGCTGGACTGGTAAACCTCGAAATTAGAGAGGTATTAATCATCTGCTCCCAGCCAATATAAACAGATGTTATTTTTAAACAGGCAAAATCATCTCTTCCTCTGAAATTTATTTGCAACAGATAATGTTCTGTTACATTTTTAATCAAGCAGATGAAGTTACATTTAAATTGAAAATCTGCTGCACTCAACTAATCAGGCAAGTAAAATTCTGAGATGATTGAACGGTGGTACCGAGCACACTATTACAGCAGGTAAATTGTGAAATTTACCTGTCACACCACACAGCTTATTGTTCAGCCACCGCACCTGCAGGTTAGGAGCAAAGAACTAAGACAAAAAAAGGACAGGCGTGTTAAACAGATTTATAAATCCATCATATTTTAGGAAAACACCATTAAGAGTGATGGGGTGGGGGTTGGGGGGGGAAGGCTCCACCTCTTTCCTACAAAAAAAGCCAATGAAGATTTATGCAGGGTTACTCCCGTCTGCTTCACGCCAGCCTAAGTTGCACGACTGGAAACGCCGAGATCAAGGCCCAGCATGAAAATCACCTCGTATTTCTCCCACAATAAATTAAAAAGCAAGACCAAAAAGACCCATCTAAAATACCTCAGGGAAGAAACAGTGTGGTTGTTCCGTTGGTCCATTTCCTGGTTGTCCTACCAAGCTCTGCCCACCACCTCGCCTCTCCGTGCCTGACCTCACCGATTTAAAAACGGGCATCGCTGTCCTGACTCGGAGGTTCACAGTGATACCCTTATTTCTGTACGAGCTGCTGCAGCAGGAGCAGCACTCACCCCGATGGATGAAACACAGAGTTGAGCTACCTACCATCTACTGAAACATCCTAAAACACTTTGTTATGAGAAAGTGCCAGAAACAAGCATCTTTCATCTTAATTTTAAAATGAGATCCATATAGTCTTGTGCATGACATTTATAAATTATGCATAGCTACGATTTTTTTTTTTAATGTCAGGATGAATGGGAACTGACAGCAGACATCTGGAAGACTGTCAATTATCACAGTTTTAGAGCATCCGCCCCTCGTAGCTGGCTGCCGACACGCAGACCAGCACCGCGGGCGTCCCAAGCCCTGCTCCATCCTGTGCTCTGCCGCCGACCAGCACCGCTCACATAAAACAAGCCAAGCCCGGCAGCAAACCCAGCGATGGCGTTAATTTCTGAGAATCTGCAATTCCTGTGCGTGGTGCACCACCGCGGACACTCTGCGGCGTGTTCCCAGGTCCTCAGCCATGCGACACCAGCACTCCCTCTGACCGCAGCCAAACCCCGGCTCTCCTTAATAACCCCTTGTTTTTTAAACCTGACAATGACACGGGGACCCCGGTGTGCCGGGGTGAGCGCAGGCTGCACGGGAAGGGCTGTAGGAAAGTCAGGTTTAAAAGCAGAACACTTGCAAAGCTGCTTCTCTTCTCTTGCGATTCATAAAACGGCAATCGAGATTAATTTCTCCCTTTTTTCCTCCAGGAATTTAATAAGCGGTGTTATTTTCACACGTTACTTTCTTTGTTAAGCACCCGTTCCCACAAGAAGTTTAGCGGCGGTTTAGCGAGGTGTGTTTAGGCAAGGGCTACTCTACAGAGTCTAGATTAGGAAAGCAAACGTGGTTTTAAAAAAAAATCAATGCAGTCGTTTTACACTGCAATGGTTTAGACACTGTAGCAGCTTTAGAACTAAAACCTTACATTAAGACCTTTCAGAATTTAAGAGTACGTCTTTTAATTTGAACTGAAAGTGCTGCGGTTAAAGCCTGGTTCACCACACGGCACCATCGCTGCCCATATCAGCTGGCGAGAGCTCACTGCCCAACCTCGGACGGGGCTCAGGAGCTCAGCCTGATGAGGTACAGCTACAACAGCCTGGTGGGAAGTGGCTGGAGGTTCTGACAAACTCTCTCTCCTCAGCAACCAGTATTTTCCACAGCTTCACTCTGAAGTCACACGGTCCCCGAATTATTTTTCCACCTGCCTCCTGGTGAACTGGCTTATTTGTGCTAGAGGAGAACGTCCTGCAAAGGCTGCAGGAGATGTTCATCGTCTCTTGTGCCGTCTTCTTCACTGCACCTGGAAATCAGAGACTCGCCTCACGTGACGTTCGGGCAGCGGTCTAATACAGGCAAAGGAGCAGAGTATTTGAATCTCCCTCAACTGTTGCTGAAGTTGATAAAAATATGATTATTTCTTAAGTGAGGAAAGTAATTCTTCACACACCAGGTGAAAAAGTTCTGTCCAAATTTTGCAGAGAACTCTGCCTACCTGTCTTAAACAGGTAAGACAAGATAAATCTACCTGAGATGGAAGGGGCTTGGGAAAAGGGAGACGCAACACAGCCGCTGATCTCGCTGCTCTAGGGCATATAGCCGAACCGGCGAAAAGAAAACAAGTGTTACCTAGGCCGTACTGCGTTCTGGATTTCATTAACACGGCTGTAAAACAGGAAGGGCAGCACGCCACTGCAGTCCCGCCTGCGCCAACAGCTTCTGAGAGCTGCTGCTGAACAAAACCAGGGCACGCTGCCTTCACCTGCGTGGGGGTTTTGTTCGGTTTGTAAAATAACACAGTAAACGGCAAAAAAGCTTAAAAATGACCGTTAAGTTAGAAATTAGAACGGGCCATCAAGAACGCCAATCTCTCTCCGGCTCTCCCGGACCCGCCTGCGTGGGCACTCGCGTGGGACGCCGGGCANCTGCCCCGTGACCGTGCCGCGCCTGCACTCGTACACGGTCGCTGTGAGCCCGATCGCCGCTGCCCTCCCTCAGCCCACGCCGGCCGTGGCAGCGAGGCCCCGGCCACCGCCCGGCGAGCGTTTAAGCCGAGCTTAGCTTCAAACACGAATAATCCTACATCTAGAGGACATAAGCACGCATTCAAAGTTAAGAACATGTTGGAGTGTTTTGCTGAACCAAAGCCCTTCTGCGCATTTCCGTCTCGTTCACTGCACACCGTTCAAATTATTAATTAAATGCCTGGGCAATTTTAACATTGCGCTTCATTGTTCTAAGTACTTCGATTTTTTTCTTTAGTGCTAGTTATTCCTGATTTTTTCCCAGCACTTAAAAAACATTCCATCATGTTAAAGCTGTATAGCACCTATAGAAAGGTGGATCACGCAAAAAAAAAATCCAAATTTCCCTTAGAGAGGTGCAGTCTTTAAACTAGATTTAATGTTATTTTGTAAGAAATAAACAGATCAAAATCAAGTAGCATTCACATTTTAAGCAGAGACCAAATTTTTGGACAGCACTGTAGTGTTGTACTGCAAATTAATATAGAAGCCTGCAATTGACCAAATTTGGAATTTCATCCAAACATTTAAATTTCATCAGCCTTATGCAGGAAACCAAATTTCCTCCACGGCTTGAAACCAGCGTTGTCTGTTCACTAAGTGTCCCTGCGGACCTTGACACAGCCAACAAGTGGCACCAGGCGCCAAGACCTTGCAGAGCCCAGCTCAGATTCCCAGTTCAGACCCGTTTCTAGTCCCTGACTTCAAATTCCAGCGTCCGCATTCACCTGCACCGCACCGCGGGGCTCAGCCATTAGAAATCTATCACCACCAGGTCAGTTCCCTGCCCACCCCGACAGCTTTCAGAACTGCGACTTGGAAAATACCCAGGTTTGAAACAAGATATGCTATGCCGTAAGTTTAATTTTTAAAGCTTTTTAGGAGTAACTTGCAACAAAATATTGTGACAAAGTATTTAAAACTGAAGTAATGTATCATTAGAGCTGAGCATTTCATGTTAAAATTGCGTTGCTCAGCTTCCAAATATTTGATCTTTCAACTTAGTATCTTTATTAAAGATTAATTTTGCATATAATTTCCCTTTTAAAGGAAACAGAAGTCAGCCAGAATTACTGACAAAAGCCTTTAAATGTTACAAAGTTTAAAATTCAGATGATGTAAGCCCACACATAGAAGGAAACTAAAAATCCCTTCCAAATGAGAAGCAACTAATTTCTAGTCTTTCCTACACCTGCACGTATTGCAACATTGCAGAAATTAACCCATTTCTTTAGTATTCAATGCGACCTAAAAAGGGTCTCTTCCCAGAACCAGCGAGTAAATGTTGAAGATGGCAGCACAGCGTTACAGTGACACATCAACGACGAAGTGAACGCTGCTGTGACTAACACAGGCGTCAAGCAGGAGCACCTGCGAGCAAATAGGAAGGTTTATTTAACAAACACCTCCCTCTCCACAGCGATTCCCCCTCAAGCCGGACATGGCCGTGCCGTGCTGCTCCGGTGGGTTTGGTTTGTATTCCCAAGCTGCTACCGAGAACCTCGTGCTTCTTTTCAAAGCAGGAGGAGAGGGGAGAGGTGCCCTGGTGATGCTCAGAATCCCTGCCCAAACCACAAAACCCTGCAGCAGGGCAAGGTTTCAGCTACCTCAGCTACAGCCTGGAAGACCAGCCTGCTCAGAGCTGCAGAACGGATTCGACGTGCGCCGGAGAACTGGAGCGCGCCGCGTGCCGTCACGTTTACACCTTGCTGTCGGAAACACAGCGCTTGCACTGAAAGCTGTTCTGGACACTGGAAACGGCCGCGCACCGTCCAGGCTTCTTGCCTGTCACTCTGAGCGACTCGAGAAGAACCCCATGGAAGAGGAGCGAGTCGAGGGGCAGAGCTGGCTGCAGCTCACAGGCACCCAGTATCACCCAGAACAAGCGCGGGCGTTCCGGCGGCGCGGCCGCACCTACCCCGCTGTGCCAACAACTGCTGTAAACACCGCACACCACGCAAGACTAATGCACGCTACGTAGCTGGCTTGGGTTTTCTCCCCCTTTTTTTTTATTATTAAAGGAAAGCTGCTATGCCAAAGACAGGAAACACTGTAATTAAGACTTTTAGCTTCTAGAATCTGTGCTTGATTAATGGCAATACAGCAAAAAACGACTTTCTCAGATTTCAGAGGGCAGGTCTGTGCAGTATGTGACTGCTTTGCCTTCAGGTACAGCTGAGGCTGTCAGAACATCACTCCGTGCAAGCGGTCCAGCCAAACCTGCACACCCTGTCCAGCCTTCCCGAGCTCCTCCTGCCCCTTCCCTCACTGCACCCCCATTTCTACAGGTTTCTCCTGTAACGAGCAGCATAATATTTATACTTCTTAAATCCAACAGTATTTACTGGGTTTAAGGGGATCTCTGCAATATAGGAGGAAGTAATAAGAACCTCACTGAATTCCCTGATTTAATAGTCCATGCCATCATTAGACCCTGCTGTTCCCAGAAGAAACATCTATTTTTTAATGGTGTATTTGTCACATGCCGATACTGTCACACCTCAAGCATGGTGGCCACAATTTCAGAAATGGAAGCAAATTTAAGAGGAAAAAGCACATGCACTCAAGGTTCCCTCTTGCACTGGATTTTTCTCTTGCAGTAATAACAGGAGCCAAGAGGAGGCTTCAAATACACGTTGCAATGAAAACCTGAAGCAAACTCTGCTCCTCAGATCAGTGTCTTTACCATTGCAAGGGCACATGCCTTTTCAACATTTTTAGTAAGGCACTGAAGATTAGAAAGTCAAACTGTACCTCGAGTAAACTTGAGGAACCCTCAATTCACCGGGTACTACGTGTAAGTGAACAATAAAAACACTGCACTCACTAAATACACTAACAAAAATGGTGCACTTCAAAACTTGTGTTCTGTATTTCCCTCCACTTCCCTGAGGAGCAGGAGACGGTTTTATTCTATGCCCTAGCCACAGGAAGGTCAGGGCCTGTCTGGGATGGGCTCTCCATGGCCTGTGGAGAGCAGCAACCCCAGCCTCAGGAGCACCTGCTGCTGCTGGACCACCATGGCTCCGTCTCATGATGGATCACCCGGGCATTACCAGGATGGCCTTGTGAGTGGGGCTTGCGATGGCGTCAGCATTGTATGAACTTCCTGCAAGGGATCCATGAAGTTTAAGTATTGTTCTTCTAATTAAAAAAATTATAGAACCAGTGTGCTCCTCACCCTGTGATGCATCCTCGCTGGCATTAAGGAAGTCTAGTTTTTAAATGAGTAGATTAACTTTTCTAAGCACCCGACGCGCATGATGACCAGTAGCAGCCTGAGGATTCACTGAAAATCACTTCAACCTGAGATGATGAATTCCTGCCCCAGAAAACAGAGAGCACATCGAGCCACACACGCCAGCTCCAGCTGCTTCCAGCAAGGACCTCCCCACCCACCACAGCTGGGGCAGCAGTACAGCACAGCCAGATAAACCCGTGCTCCTGCAGCGTGGGTACCTGGACCACCTTGCATGAGCCTCTGCACCAAGACCCTCAAGGCTGGACTGTGCTTAAAGAAAGTCTGTAATTCATTGCAACTGCCACGTACTCTTCAAGTAGCCATGGCATGATCTGAAACACAACACAGGTGAGGAAGGGCTGCTGCTGGAAAAGGAACAGAAAGGGCAGGGGCTGTGGGCCCCTCACTCCAAGAAGGACCTTGAGGGGCTGGAGCATGCCCACAGAAAGGCAACAAAGCTGGAGAAGGGTCTAGAGCACAAGTGTGGTGAGGAGTGGCTGAGGGACCTGGGGGTGTTGAGCCTGGAGAAAAGGAGGCTCAGGGGAGACCTTCTGACTCTCAACAACTCCCTGAAAGGAGGTTGGAGCCAGGTGGAGTCAAGCTCTTCTCCAAGGAACAAGTGATAGGATAAAAGGAAAAAACCTCAAGTTGCCCCAGGG
>VZZY01017385.1:47548-63615 GCA_013400335.1 Eurystomus gularis
TGATGAAGGAAGATTTATCCAGGACTGAGGATGCCTGGCCAGGACCCGGCTGATTCCGGGGCTCCAGGAAGGACCAGCGCACACAACGCGACACAACAACAGCCAAGCACGGACAAATCGATCAGCCTTGAGCAAAGAATTGCTCTGTGACCAAAACCTGCTCTGCCCAACAGGCCTCCTCCCGTCTGTGAGTACACTGCCCTCCCCTACACTTCAAAAGTGGCCAAATGGAAGGAAAACCACCACCACGCATCAAACATGACACGATACAAAAGAACTCAGAGAATTAGCACCGAACTGGCGACAAAATGCCTCCCGGCAGCCCATTCTGTGCGTGTGGCTCTCTACAGCGCGTCGGCGATGGTGTTGCCGCTCGCTGAGGTATGCCACACAGCACCGCACCCAGCCCAAGTCCAGCCAGATAGATAGAGCTTTTATTTCCTTATTTCCTCACTTCTAATGATGTCATTATCTCCAAAGATGTACTCGAGATACTTGGCGCCCTTTCATGCAACGTAAAACCAGAGACATTAGCAAGAGTATTAGAGAAAAAGCAGACAAACATCACCACCACCATCATAGGAAGTGAGTAGAGGTTGAGCATGGCAGATGGGAAACCTTCCCGGTGCTGGAAATTTTCACATAAAAAGAAACAGTTTAAAGCTAAATTCCACAACTGCAAAAATGGCCGAGTTAATGGCAAACACCGCTGTTGACCAGAAACCCTTAGCAGGGGCGATGGGCAGTTCACACCACCTTCTGAGAGGTCCTTGGCGTCAGCCTCGCCTCTCCCACCTTCTGAGGGTGACAGGTGCCCGCTGGCTCCCCGGCACCAGCATGGAGATCTTCCTGGGAGAGCCAGGGCATCATGGGCATCAGGCAACCAGACAGGTTCTGGTGACCAAAACCTCCCTAATCGAGAGCTTCTCTGGAGACCTGAGGAGCTGTTTTACTTACATGTACTGAATGGAAACTGTCTCAGGATGATGGGGGAAACAACGGAAGCAATGAATGAAGTGAAGGCAAGCGCAGGTCTGCATTCGGCCTAGAACACACCAGAGAGCAGCTCTGGGCTGGGAGCAACGCAAGGTGTGCACCAACCCACACCAGCTCCTCGACACCACAGCGCTCACCGGAAAAGCCACTGGAGGAGGACAACTGCTCTGATCATCCCAGGACGTGAGAGCTTGTGTTAGAGATACTGTATGTACCTGTGTACACATGGAGATGACAGCAGTCTCCACTGCTGGATCTCCTCCAGGCTGACAAAAGAGCCCCCAAGTACCAGCTGTCACGAGTTCAGTGGTCGCTGTGATGCAGTGTTAGTTTTCCACACTTTCCAGTCAGAACTGTGGAAGTTGCTCCAGGGGCTGCCCACGCGCCCGTCCTGACAACACGGCCCTTAACCCACGTGCAGCTCGACCCCTGCAGCGCGTCCCGTCCGGACCGGGAGGAAACGCAGCGAGCTCTCTGCAGCGAAAAGGCCCCGTTTTCTCCAGAAGCGTGCTGGTCACCGCCTGAGGGCTCACAAATGTGCCAACCTCCCGCGTTCCTCCGAATGTCACTTCTGCCCACAGCTTCGAAGCACAAAACCACTTCCACCAGGTGTGACTACTATGAACAGGAAGATGCTGAGCAGTAACGACAGGCCATTTTATGCCTCCTACCACCCTCTCCAGACTTCTATTCTGCTTTAAAATGTATTAATACAAACTCTCTTTTTCCGGTGCTTATTCCACAGACATAACCTGCACGATTTACATCCCTTTGCAGCCCTGCTCAAACTTCACTTTTTGCCTTTGTAAACCCCAAAGTCCTTTGTCTTCGGTATATTCTCTACTGCATTTTTTAATTACTTAAAAATCTTGAACTTCTCCTTCAGAAGGATTATAACAGTTTCCCATCAGTGTTCAAAAATTCAATTGCAACACCAGAGGTTTTTCCCACCTGTAAGAAACCCAGAGAAATAGGGACAAGGAAGAAAGATCAAACCGATGACAGGAGTGGAAAAAAAATTCCCCTTACAACAATCAACAGAAAAGAAAACAAAAAAAAGAGAGAAAAGAAGTGAAAAAGTCACCTAGAATATATGACCATGTAAGCATGGGCACTCTTGCAGAAAACCTAGTCAGCAATCCAAAGCCATGGGAAATTTAAATTAGCGCTAAGGTCCACAATAGCAGAGAAGTCTGCACAGATAAAAGGGTCTGCTCAGGCTGCAGGTATACTTAGTCTCGATCTCTTCAGATTTGCAAAGGAACTTTATTAGTTTTATTAATTTTTTCTTAAATAATCAAGAGATTCGAGTGTATCCACATTACACGGCAAAGAAGATTAAGTTTTTTCTCTTTAATCAAAATATCCATATGCATGTGCTGCATCTTCCAAATGGTAGGTGGATTCCCACCGCTTATTACCGCTCCGGGGGGCTTTCTGCTGCAGTTACTCGTGCACAAAACACTCCTACTATGTTTAAGTAACGTGAAGGTTCCAGCGATCACAAGCGAGAAGAAAGCGCCCCGAACAACAGGAAAAGCCCGAATGCTCAGCAAGGCGCAGTTCTAAGGAAAAAGCTGATCGAGGTTTTCAGCAACGCACACACAAACACACACACATAAAAAAATTTTGAATTTGGTGACATCAGCCTCCGCTTCACGCGCGGACGGTGTGCCCTGGCACCGCTCCGGAGGACTGTCCCTCCGACAAGGGCGGGACGAGCGCGTGGCCGCCGGCCCCGTGTGCCAGGCTCTGCCCGGGAGGAGGGATGGCACCGGGAGACACAGCACGGCCACAGTGGCTCTCAGCTCCTTGGCAGGAGGACCAAGCACCGCAGCTCCCACCCTCATCTGGCAGCCCGTCCGTCCCCGAGCTTCGCAGCCGGCAGCAGTCAGTGTGGTCCCACGTGTGTGGCTCGCCAGCCCTCACCAGCACTGCTCCCAGCACAGGCCATTGCCAAACAAACGTTGATTTTACATCTTTCCCGCCTGATTTTCCACCAGCCAACCCCTCCGGGTGGCCCGACAGCTTCACGGGGGGCTGAGTCCACCCCTGGAAAGGGGACGCGGAACCCGGGCAGTGTGGGCGCGCCGCGTCCCGGCCGCCCCGCCAGCCTCAAGAGGAGTCGGCAGCGGCGAGTGCGGGAGCGGCGTGCGGCACCGCCGCGCAGAACGAGACATAACTCCTGCTTTTCTGGGCTGGCTGTTTGGGACGCTGAAATGTGTGCGTGGCCCACAAGAGCAAGTCTTGCTGCTTGCAGGAAATGCAGCACGTGCCATTGGGTGTTACTAACAGAAATACTTGAAATGCTAGAATAATTTTCACCAAGAAATCTTTTCTTGCTTTTGAAATCGACCTCTGGTGAAACAGAATTCGGCGATTCCACAACTTCGGCATCCAAAAAGTACAGGGGAGTACAGCTCTCTGAACAGTTTTTTTTTAACAAAAGGAAAAATTTCTTGTAGACATTTTGGTAGAAAAAATAAGCTGGTGCTACAAATACCAAGACTATAAACCAAAAGCATACTGCATCATGCAAAGGTCGTGTTCAAGCTCTCAAGGGAAAGGGTAAATTAAAGAAGAAAAGCACAACTTGCTGTTCTTCTTCATCATTTTAGAAATAAGCTTACACCTTTTTACTGTTTAAAAATACACCGAGGGATTTGAATAACAGCACAGACAGAAAAAAAAGTACAGATGTGGTCAGTTTTTGAATAGTTTCTGCAGTACCACACAGTTAAGAGAAGATCAAGTCACACATCTAGAAGCAGCCATTTAAAACGCTGGTAGTTCACAAAGGGTATTTCCTTTCTGAGCATGGCTGATGGAGGTAAAACAGTAAGCTAAATTTTTCAAAGACTGCTATTTCCATTTTCACTCCATAAGCTGTAGTTACTGCTCCTGAAAACACCCTCCTGCATTATTTTTTAGGGAAGAGGCAAAAATAAAATGCTTCCAAAATCCTCTTTTTCATTTTAGGCATGTTTTTTTATAGTTTCATTCACTAAATATTCAAATCCTTTCCTTTTTTTCTTTTTCATTTTACAGATGTACTTTATTGGGATATCTTTGACTAAACGAGACACTTAACTACCAAGGCTAAAAATCAGTGCACAGGAAGACCTTTTAACCTGGAAAACAGGATGCGAATGGATGCCAAACTGGAAAGCTGAAAAAATGTTTTGGAAACACCAGCCTGCACGTTATTTTATGTTCACTATTTCTTTTTGTATAGGACAGCAAGCGCAAATCAAGTGAAATTATTTACCCCTCGAACGCTGGCTTCCTTCCATAACTACTGCCAACAGAGAAGATTAAAAATACTCGTGTTTTACAAAATTCCAGAAGTCAATCTGTTAGGAGACACAAAAATTACTTCATCTACTCAGACAGCCAGAAGATGATGTGATAAACAGATTTAAAAATATCTTGCAACACCCCACAGGCCTCGGCCGAGTTCTGAGCTTTCTGCTCCGTTTCTCTGAGGTCACCACCTTAGCCAAAGCTGCACCAAGGCCGGCTCCGCGCAGCGGTGGGACAACACGCCGCCGCCAAAGCTCCGCGTCCCCCTCGGTGCAGATGCTCTTTGTGCCAGCTCCAGCGAAACCGGCCCTGCACCCCGACCCCCGGGACCCCCGCGCTGCAGCTGCACCCAGCAGCACACGTGGGAACGGCGCGGACCACGGCGTGCCGTGTCACTGCCTGCAAATGCCACCCGAACGCGGCCGCGAGCGGTGACCACCAAGGACATCTGAACCTTGCGCTCTTCACCAGGGCAGACCAGGGGCTGTTACTCATAAGAGCAACTTCTCGTGCCAGAAGTAGTGATGCTCTTGTAGCAGCCTCCCTCCCGTGTTAATAATAAACAAAACAATCAGAGCAGAGGCGAAGACAACCACTGCCCCGTGGGAGCCCAGCAGGGTACGTATGTGCCGTTCTGTAGAAACTTTGGACTCAAAACCAACCACGCACACCGCACTCCACAAACCTGCCAGATGCGGAGTGCGATGGCATCGTCCCCTTGTCTCCGAGGCAGGTACTGGATGCAAAAAGGATGAAACGGGAGAAGATAAATTGTTTTTTGTACCCCTTAGTGGCCGGACATCAACGCTGCAGCTTTGAAAGCTGTCTTTCCAAAAGCCGTGAGGGGAAAAAAAAAAGGAGAGATTAGGGCTGCAGCTATACATGGGAGAGGAAATATGTTAAAAAGAAGCTTTTTATGACGTGAATGGATGAAAGACTTCCAACTACAGGAGATTAATGCGCTCATCATATACACCCTTACTGCAAAGTGGAGGAAACGGGTGGGAAGGGAGAACCCTCCTTCAGAGACCTGGAAACTCTCTGACGCTAAAAATGGATTCACTGCGTTCAGTGCACGGCACAGTTTGTAACGATTCTCTGTACACACTTTCTTCTGGACTCTAAACAGTTTAAAAATGGGGTAAATTGTACCAAAGACCTAGGTGTGCCAAATTATCAATTTTTTAAACGCCCCATAAAGCAGGGTAAGACCCTTTTTGTCAAGTACCAAGCAGCGGCAGTGTGCGCTTTTCCACATGCCATGCGAGGACGCCCTCAGGTGAGCAGGTGGGGACAAGGAACGCACAGGGAGGTGGCCACCGTCTTTCAGCTTGGCCACCAACTGCAGTTCAAGCGCCTGCTTCGCTTCCAAGCCGTGCGCAACATCACCTCAGGAAAACAAAGTCAGAGAGAGGAGGGACGCAGTCCGACGGACGCAGTAAGCACTTTCCCGGACACCCCTCTGTGTGGAACAAGGAAGCCAGCACCCACCTCCATATTCCAATTAACAGGAGGTTGCCAGCCGGCTGTATGCGCTGAGAAACCAGCAGACACATGACAAAAAGCTGTATTTTCAAGAAGAAGGGGCACAAATATGGTGTTTTCTAATGTGGTATTAGACAAGTGAAAATAAAAAGTGAAAGGCATCTAAAGCCATTTGGGAAAAGGATGAGAAGTTCTCAGCGGCGTGCTGAAGAGCAGTGTTTGTGGACCACCATAATGTTCAAGATGTCAGCTGAAGGCAGGAGGGTGCAGGTGAACCTTGGTTTACCATCAGGAGCCAGAGCTCATTTCCATCTCTTCTGTCACAGCAGGCGGTGACTGGAGCTAGGAGGCTGTATGGGGAGAAGACCCTCTCTACACTGGAGGCATCAAGAAGCCGTTATTTGTTTACAGAGAATATTAAAAATAGGAAGGCTGTTAGACAGGAGCATGGCAGGCAAGTGAAATGTAGAGGAGTTAACAGAATAAGGAGATATGCCTAATTCCTTTCCTTGAGGACTTATTTCTGACTCCAGTGGAACCTCGGCATCTCTATTTCAGTAACCTGGACACAAAACCAGACTTATCAAATGACTGACACTACCCGCTACTCTCATAGTCAGAGAATTGTTCATCTTTCAGTTCCCTTTTCAACGTGAAGCCAGCTGGACACGAGACACACTGTGACGCTGCTGCAGGAGGACTGTCCCATGTTCGCAGTCACAGGCAGCTTCGGGGAGAAGGGAGGAGGCTTCACCAGCCGCTATGCTCCTCGTCCATCCCTGCTGATGCTACCAACCCTAAGATAGTAATTTACATACTGTGTAGGCACCTAAATACTTGATCTTGTTCTTTAGAAACCCTGAAAACAGAAGTCTCAAAATAGTTTCAAAAGTCTCAAAATAATTTAAATGAATTAGCAGAGAATATCTCTGAGAGATAATTTGCCAACACGCATTTTTTAAATGCATTTCTCCCTTCTGATGTGAAATGTTTATGTTTACATTTCAGCAGGGAGTCCTTTGTACTCTCTAGGACTGGAGATACAATACTGCCTCAGCTCAGCAAATGAATTGTGGTTACTTTACATTACGAAGATTTATGGCTTTTGTTACCTAAAACTATTTTAATGCTTTTTTGGCTTTTCATTGCATACAAATATCACACACAGCGCTGTTTTATATGTCTCTTCCTCCCCATCACCATACAGACTAGAAACGGAGCAGCTGAACCAAACTTCTGCATGCCAGAGCTGCCTGAATAACATTTGCTGGAGTTGGGGATGCAGTCGAGAACCTGGGGTTTGATGGGGTTCCTGCAGGACCCTCGACACCACAGGCGTGTGCCTGCCTCAGGGGCCTCTGCGCTGCCCGCTGCAGACAAACCGTTCACACCATTCACTTGTTTGGGGCCAGGAGAAATCTCACAGAGGTTCGGGCTTTCTGCAAAGTCATACGCATGCAGAAAGGCAAAAGCTAAAATGCAGAGAGACGCGTGGGTACAAGTGGCACCTGCTCCCGGGCGGCCGCGGGTGCCTGATGCGTGTTCCGCGCCTCCCACGTCTCCAGGCAAGGGGCGGCTGCTGCGAAAGCCACTACTGACGTGAGGCAAGTCGCAAAAGGGGTTTTGAGGAGGTTCTGACATAGCTTTGAGTATAAAAGTCGGAGTAGGAGAAGAATGGTCACATTTGTGAGGCTCCTGTGCGGCTGTCTCTGACTTCCCATTTCAGCATCACAAAAAGTATTCACATTACCTCCGTTAAATGAAACCATTTGAGTTCCGAGCAGTAGGCAGGCTCATACGGTGCACAACACGCCTGCTCCCATCACCTGCTCTGAGCGTGGCTTACTGTCAACGTCTACGTCTGCTTATTGCCGACGTCTACAAGTATACATATGAATAAGAAACCTTACTGCCCTGGCCACAAAAACATACCGTAAGGTAGCAACACTGTCTCCTGACGTGAACCTCCCGTGTTGATGTTCAAAAGCCTCTCTTAGTTCTGAGATATGCTTAAATTCTCAAGCACTGCTAAAACATTTTTCTATCTTCTGGTTTTCTGGGTCATATTTAGCGCTACTATCAGCAACTCTGGCACTTAAATCCAAGGAGACGCACAGAGCCAACTGAACAGAAGAACTTCAACTCCAGGTCACTTGCCTGCACAATTAAAACAGACACTACCCAGAGAATGCATTAACTGTGCTACACACAAACTACTGCTGTTACAGCAGTCACCACGCGGCACCAAACATCTGCTCCCCAAGAGGCCGAGTAACTCAAGAAAAAGATAAGAGAATTAGCCCTAGTTTCAAAGGAAAGGGTGGGATGTGAAAATACAAAAAGAAAGGTATTAATTAAATGGGGCAACTTCAAGTTAAGTCTTAGAAACTGCATTTTAAAAGATTTATAGGGAGAAAAAAAAAAAATCACATAAATTTGAAATAGAATATGGCTGTCTGGGGTTCTGGCACAGCAGATGAACGCTCTGCCACTCTTCTGGCATTGTGCTGGGAATTGGGAAAGATGTCTTAAATCTCTGAGGTTTGGGCAAGCTCACCGGCATCTGTAACCCACTGTCTGAGATCAAGCACACAGCGTGGTCTGCTTAGCGGTGGGCTGTGGACAGCTATGTGAAAACATACACATGAAAAACTCTAAGCAAAAAGTTACCCAACATTTACAGGGAAGAAGCACGGGTTTTACCAGAAAAGAGGGCAAAGACCACGTTGCAGCTTCCGCCTCTCACACAGCTTCGTAGCAGCACATGAACAGCAGCACCATTTACGCAGCCACCCCGATGAAAAACTCTGCTACCGTCAGCCTGGAGAACATTTCATTTCCCTGCGCCCAAAACCACTCGTCTACATGTGTGCCAATAAAAATACGGCATGCTTTTCTGAATGACAGAAAAAAGAAGTCGGGCCAAGGCCCCCAGAGCTGCAGCTGATCTGGCGAGCCTTGCCGCCGCAGCAGCCTCTTGTTCAGCGTTGTCTCTCAAACTGGCAGCGGACACTGCTTCTGAACGTCACCTCTGTGCTTCAGGAAACCGGTGGGCAAGGGAAAAAGCAGAGGCTGATTGTCTGACGGTGCACAGTGTGATTATTACAAACACGTATCTGAAGTCTGCAGCGCTGATCACCACCTTTCCTAACTTTCTGCACCAGAACGTGGAAAAATATCTCGCAAAATACCAAAATGTTCGACGCCAGTCTTAGCAGCTGGGAATCGCTTTGAATTACTCACTGCAGAATCCGTACAGGAAGTTACAGTAAATTTTAGATCAACAGCCCAAACTACCAGACTCCTGAAGGAGCGGTGACAGGCCCTGCTTCAGGATGGGGAAGCGGCTCAGGAGGTCTCTCCTCCCTTCCTCGCCCTCCCCTGTCACAGCTCAGCCCTCTCCTGAGCTGTAACTTCTCTGATCCAGCACACAGTGAAGCCTCAACCAGCGCCAGTGTCCGCCACGCCGAGGGGCAGCGAGCCGAGGCAGACAGGCAGCAGGGCAGGAATCTCATCACCCAAAAAGGAGTGACGCTGCTCCCTTCCTTACCAGCACTGATTACTTTCCCACCCTGCGGCACTTTTCAGCAAACCCGTTCTTGTTACGCAGTTCCTACCTCTGATTTTCTTTATGTCTTTAGTCCTCAAACTGTTCTTTTTTCTCTCTTACTCTGTTTACAATAAGGAACTGTCGTATTCACCCCTTTTTACCCCTGCCCTCCAGCAATGTCTTATATGCTCCAAGGAATACAAAATATAAAGGAATATAAACATGAATCACTGATATTACTTCTAAATTTCTACCCACAAAAACACCGTCTTTTCATTCATGACGCTACTGAAAGGGTTAAAGAAATGTCATAGTTTTGTGCTCATCACTACACACTCCAACTTGCTTTCTGTTTGTTGTTCTTTTCAAACACTGACACCAGTACCCTTGCAGACAAGTCCTCCCACATAAAGAAGGATAAACAAGTGACACTAACCTTTGCTGACAGGAGTGGCACAGCCTTCCAGGTTCAACATTATATCTTCATCTTTGTCATCTACACCGGCTCCCAAAAGCATCCAGCTCTCGACTTGATCATTTTCAGAGACCAAGCTCTCCTCCAAGCTGTCATCTCTTAGCAAGAGGTCTTCGATGGCATGAACTCCAGCAGGACTAACCGGGTTAAACTTCCCACAAGCGCTTTTCTCTTGCCTTGAAACATCCGTGCCCGATCCAGCAGGATGCGGGGCGTTACGCTCAGCAGCTCTGGCATGCTTTGGAGTGGAAGACTCAGGCTGGATACGTATTTTGCCTTGAGCTAAAGAGCGTGTTGACTTCTTTGCTTTGCTTTTATAAACACTGTCTTCATCTGGTGTATCAGACAAGACAATGACCTCAGAGTCATCTGAAGTCTGACTACCACAATCAATAAATTCAGTGGTTTTCTTGTCTTCGTCCTGTTTCTCAGTTAGAATGGAGCTATGACCCGTGACTCCTGCAACATCAGCTTCTTTATCCAGTTCAAGCGAGCTGATTTCTCCAAGATTTTGGGAATAGTGGACCTGGCTGTAGAGATGAAATTCCACCTCACTATCAATACTCTGCTCACTGGATGACTCCTCACAATAAAGTTCATCATCATATGCTTCAGTATCCTCCTTCTCTTCACATTCAAAAAACATTCTGAGAGGCGAATAGTCTGTATCTACAAAAAAACAAATGGTTGTGTCAGAATAGTTGTGAAGGTATGCCCAAAAACCACCTTTCCAGTGATACCTCTGGAGGTTAGTCATAGAGCTCTGCATACAGAAGACAAAACTGAGCAGACTTAACAGCTACAGGAATCAGTGCTCAGATCCATAATAGCACAATCTGCTTCCGGGTGCATCTGCACTAATCTAACTACTACTCTAACCTCCAGAGTAGTTGCATTTAATGTGCTCTCAGCTTCCACAGCTCCAGGGCACCTGCATGGCTTGGAAGCCAAATAAGCATCTGAATCCCAGTTTTGCTTGTTCCAGCAAGTAACACTAATTCTGGGTGCTCTGCAACTTGTTTTACTAGAGTAGCATCTTATATACACACCTGAAAGAGGAGGGAAGGAATATTCAGCAGTAATATTTGAAAGAAGTAACTTGGAGCCTATGTACACCTGGGCTGCAGAGCCACCTGAACCAGCACTTCAGAATTTAACCCTGTGACGGGATGTGCTAGGGCTGCGATACAAGAAGCACCCAGACGTGCTCCGCGTGAGCTCAGGTCTGAAGGTAGCATTAAAAAAAGAACAGTAAAGGTAGTACACAAATCCACAGCTGTCACACCAGCCAGCCTGGCTGGCACGTGCCATACCAGCACTGTCCTGTCAGGACTTACAAACCCAGTTACATTGCCATGAAAACGCAGCTACAGTTCTCTTAGACCTCAGCAAACACTGTCTGCCCAGCTCAACACTAGCTATGACATCTCTGTGCTGCTACCAGTGAAGCAATAATTATCTGCAACCTATAATGGCCTTTTTGGTGGATCTAGGACTAAAGACCCAACTTCCCTTCTCCTGTACTCTAGCAATACTACTTCTTAAACAAGACCTGGCTGATGGGACAAAGTGCACCCTCAGCAAGTTTGCTGATGATGCAAAATTGGGATCAATTTTGGGATCAACTGGATGGTTGAGCTGCCATTCAGAGGTACCTCAGTGTGTTGGAGGAATGGGTGGAAAGCATCCTCATGAAGGTCAAGAAGGGTAAATGCCAGGTCCTGCACCTGGGGAGGAGACAGGCTAGAGGCCCACTGCTCGGAAAGCACGTTTGCAAAAAAAGGACCTGGGGATGGAACAAGTTGACCACAGGCCAATACAATTCTGGGACAAAAAGCAACCTGGTCTCCTGAGGAACACTGCCAGCAGGGTGAGGGAGGTTGTCCGCCCGCTCCATTCAGCGCTGATGGGACCATACCTGGAGAGCTGTGTACAGCGCAGGGCTCTGCAGTACTAGAAAAGATGGACGTGCCGGAGTGAGTGTGGCAAAGGGCCATCAAAACGATTAGGGGATTGGAGCATCTGCCAGACGAGGCCACGCTGAGACAGCTCATCCTTGAGAGGCCCCAGCAGGATCTTGCCAATGTACACGCTACCTGGGGGGTGGGGAGGTACAGATGACAGAGCCAGGTTCTTCTAAGTAGTGTCCAGCAACATAACATGAGGCAACAGAGACAAAAAATCGAAATACAGGAAATTCCACTTAAACATAAGAATAAAACGTGTTTTACTCTGCTGCCCAGAAAGGCCATAGAACCTCCACGCTTACAGATGTTCAAAACCCAGCTGGAGATGGCCCTAAGCAAACTGGTCTAGGTCACTCTGCTTTGAGTCAAGAAGGCTGAATGAGACAATTGCCAGAGGTTCCTTCCAACCTCAGCTATCCTGTGCTCCCAAACCAGCAGCAAGTGTCTCTAGAGTGAGTTCACTCCCTGCTTTCCATCAGGGCGGGAAATCCAGAGAGGTTCTACAGTTACTGTGCCAACTCCCAGCATACAGGAGCTCATTTGCAGGACCAGATCATGCATGGTGGAGAGGAAGCGGATCTGAAAAGCCTGTCTGTGGGCCTGTGTTACAGTTACTCCTGAGGAAACCTACAAGGTTATCTAGAGGTGAACACTGCTGGGTGGAGTTCGGTTTTCTAGTTGTTGAAGGAAGTCACATGGTACTGTTTAAATTCACATAATGATACACAACTACAAAAAATTAGATTTGGAAGCTTCGTACAGAAGTAATCTGTGTGATGATGGCATTTAAAGAACCCAAAGGCTCTTATTATGGCAGCTTTCTGTGCACACCCGGCAAGAAGCCTTCCCTAACCAGGACGGATTTGACCTTGTTTGTTGTACCAGAACTCAAACTATGGAGGAAAACACTTTCCCTAAAAAAATGAACAAAGCAAAACCACGTAAAACATGAGTGCAGGAGCAGGAAAATACAATGCTTGGCATGCTGACCATCCATACATTGTACTCTGCTTAGGCTTCCAGGAGATTCGCATGCATCATTCAATCCCACCTTGCTCATCCCCAGCTGAGATCCCATCAAAGACCACCAGAAGCCTACCCACACACGCGCTGAGGCCCACTGTCTCCTAATACATACTCCAGCTGGTCTCTAACCTACAAATACAGCCCTAAAACTTAACAGGTGGAAGTTATCGAATCTGTTTTAAAAGCTCTCCTGTCCGTGGGACAACAATAACCACCTGGAAACTTTTACACCTGCCAACACAGAGCTCTGCTCAGCAACACAATGCATGGCAGCAATGGCACGGCCTGAGGATAACATGGACATATCTGCACCTGCTAGACTCTGCCTCTTTCATCCAGGTTCTTGGGTGAATATAATACTTATTGAAATATGAAAGAACAAGGTCAGAACTTGGTGGTAGTAGACACAATAAGCCTATTTTATACCAGTATTTAGCTTTGCATGCTGTAGATAGGAGGCAAAAGTAAAATGGTGGCCACCTGAATGGTTGCAAATAGTAAAAAAATAAGGGAGAAAAGCACCTGACTGACTAATTAAAGCACCACACTTACACATTTCTCTCAACTTCATATGGGGTCGGCCTGTCAAGGATGCTTTAAGCCTGTTCCCATCCACGGGGTGAGAACAAGAGCAGAGCTGGCTCCAAACAAGCACATATAAAATATTAATCTGTGGTTACAGGACATGAGAAGAGACCTTCAGTAATGCAGGAAACAGGAGAATCCCTCTGAAGCATGCCACAATTTTAGAGGTACTCCAAAAAGCCAACTTCATTCCAGTGCTCTTTCCTTCCCATCCAGTCACCCGACGGATAAAGTTACACAAAGTGCATGGCTATTGCTGAAAACGTGCTGCTCCACAAGACTAATGGATTGCGAGTGTCAAAGACTATCCCACGAGCTGACTCACAGACACTTCACAACAAAGACAGAGGAAAGAAGAGGCAGCACAGCACTACACTTACTTTGATACATCCTCCTCGGCAGCTCAGGTTGGACAATGGCTTCTCCTCCCCCTCTCAGGTCCACACACAACTAGAACGACACTCTTCCTCCGCTTGGCGTGTATGCCAGGGTGCTGGGGAACAAGAACCAACAAACATCAGCCATTTGAACACACCCAGTTCCACTGATCACCATCCTCAAACTCGGGCAGTAGCTATGTCCCTCCTCTTCATCAGAGTGACAGCACCCATTTCAGGTGTTTGGCATCAAAGCAGACAAAAACACCACCTCTAGGAAAGGGAAGAGGAGCCCAGAGACAATGTTTTGCTGGTTTTCAGCTTGTCCGAGTGAAGCAGTCTGTTACAGTACCTATCCTGATATGCACAGAAAGACCTACTGACTGCCAGTCTTCAGCAGTTTAGATTTCCTCTCAGCAATGAAAGGTTCAGACTATGGGCAACTGTCCTTTTTGCTACCAGCTGGACTGTGACAAAGACATCCCTCATGCCTGGCTGTGAAAACCACATGAAAAGTAGGAGTCCTGCACAGACTACCTGACCTGATAGGTAATGTGGGATGCAGAAAGCACAACACATCACTGACACGTCACACAGCACAGCTGGCTTTGGAATGTTACACACTGGAACTTTTACTTATAAAAAAACCCAAAACCTCAAACCCCAGGCCAGGGAAGAACTCTGTCCCTTCATCAAGGAATATCTGAAGCCAGAGTGCAACTTTCCTCACAAGTACTCGGGTGCCCCTCTGGTAGGCCCAGTGTGAAAACAGTTCAGGTAAAGGGCTACTGGTGTTAAAATTAGAAACATCACAACTATCTGAATCTCTTTTAACTGTTTCTGTCCAAAACTGCAGGTGGCTGCAGTTAGAAATGGCAGCTCATCTCCTACACCATGTACACAGACTGCCTGCCAGCACTTTTTGTCTAGTCCATGGAAAAACCCAACCTCCTGCACTCGATAAAGTAACGGAAGCCGGCAGCGGCACAGGGCAGTCAGACGGGAGGTGCTGACGGTGACGGCAGGCTGGCAGAGAGGGCACAGCCACCCTAATAGATGCCTATTACCAGAGGTCAATCTCAGACTGTTTTTCTTCTCCTGTATCATGTTTCTGTACCTAACGTAACACAGATCTTACTTTGGCTTACGGGGATACCCGGGCGGCACTCTCAGCACACGAGAAGGAAACAACTTTTGTTTGCTGCCCAGGCTGAGACATGCAGAGACCCGGAGCTGCTCCCTGCACCAATAAACTCCATCTATGGCAGACCAGCCCTCACAGGGACATAGTTAAAAATGTGAGTGGATCCCAGGGCAGACACCCCTCAGCTTTCACCAGGAAACCCTGACACGTGTGTTTGGTGCCTGTCACCTCCGGTTCAAGAAAAAGGCAGAGAGCAGCATGAAGCTGATCTAGTGGTGACATTGGCTATTAGCCACCTGGGGCTCAACTTTGTCACTTGTCCCTTCCAAGGGTCACTTGCGCTGCTCAGTGCTGACATATAAATCTCACTCTTAAGCCGATTTGCTGTGTCTGAGAAAATGCTTCTCTGCTGTGCTCTCTTTGAGTACAGTGCAGATGAGGAAAGGAGAGAAGACAAGCTTTAGAGAAGAGGTGAATGTTTTTGTAGTGACAAGCTAATACCTTCAGGAGATCACAGGAATAATTCTTCCACACCCAAACCCTGGAAAATAACAAAACATTCCAAGTTTACATCAAGTCTTTGGAAGAGTTTTGTTTCCCCACAGCAATTTTCAGAACTGTGTTTAACAGTAGCTGCACAAACATCCTCGAATTCTGTCTTTCCCTTAGATCACGACAGAACTCGGCCCGGTGAGCTGAGCACAGCGTGCCGGCAGGGAAGGAGCACAAATCCCAAGGGTGTGGAGCAGCAACAGGAGCCAGCGAGGAGCCTGTTCACAGGCACACCGCTGGCGCCTGTGCTGCGCGGGGCACGGCTGCACAACACCTCTAACCGAGCCGAGAACGGCTCCGAGGCGCTCCTCCGCCGGTCCGCAGCCCCCGGCGCAGCCCGGAGCGAGGCCGGGTTGTGCCCAGAGCCGTGCGGGGTTCAGGGCTTCGCTGAGGGCCGGGGACACGCTGCAGCCAGACACAGACACGGACACCACGGCAGCGGCTCGCACATCTCTTTAATGGCCTCAGGGTGCGGGCCGCAGCGGGCACAGCCCGGACAGGCACGGACACCTGCTCGGAGACTGCCGCCGGGCGCGGTGACACGGCTCCGAGGTGGGGCCTGCCCCAGCGGAGGGAGGCCTGGCCGCCGGGGCAGGCCGCTCCGGCA
>VZZY01017385.1:64184-93844 GCA_013400335.1 Eurystomus gularis
CCTCCCGCCGCGTCCCTCCGGCTTTGAGCTTCGGCCGCTTCCGGCCTGCGGGAGGGAGGACGCACGGCAGGGCCCCGGCGGGAGCACACGCCTCGGCTCTCGCAGCCTCCCACCAGCACAGGCCCTGGTCAGGCTGGCTTCGCCGCCACCACGCTGCTGCCAGCGTCTTCTGCCGTTGCCACCGTCGTTTCTGCTCCCCGAACAGGACCGTGGGGACTGCGACAAGCGGGAGCGAAGCGCCCACGTGCCTTGATGAGCCTGTGCCATGCAGGTGCTCCAGGAAGAGCTGGTGGAGAAGATGTGGTGTCTTTGCAGACGAAGCAAGGACAGGAGCTAGACTGAGGCAGGGCTGCCTGGGGGAAGGCAGAGAGCTGGCTGAGGAAGCAGCGGTCACCTGGCTGCAAAGAGTCTGAGCAGCTACGAGGCTGATTGTCCTCAGAGGGGTGGGCTTGGGCACGAGAGTGAACCGTCAGAAGGACCTGCTGAGGATGGCCGAGGACAGGACTGACACTGGTAACAACCTGGCTGTGGCCTTAGACACTCTGGAATACCTGAGCCTCTTGTCTTTCCAGATTCCTGCCACATTTAAGCAGTTTAACAAGATTTTTCAATCTGAAGCAGTGGCTGCCTTGGAGAAGGCAGAGGATTCAGCAGAGGATTCGGCATGTCCTCTCTCACTGCAGCCTGGAGGGGAAGGGACGTGCTGCGGGTCGGTGGTGCATGTGGCTGAGCTGCTGGATTCCTGTGGCAGTTGGGCTGAGCCGCGCTGCGCCATGCTGCGCTGCCTGGCCCTGGTGCTGGGCCTGTCCCTTGCCTCGTGTGGTGCTGGGCACGTCCCGTGGCTGCAGGGTGAGCTTCCCTGGCGGGTGATGGCAGCAGAGGAGCCCGCAGGCAGCTCCTACTTGGTCCCAGCAGCTACACCTCCTGCCTTTGCCTTTATCCAAGAGTACCTCAAGGAGCTCTCATGCAAAGCTCCTTTCTGCCTGACTGCAGAGGTGATTAATAGGCCTATTTTCTTCTAAGAAAATCCTGTAACGGCTCAAACAACCCATGCCACAGACAGGACTTGCCGGGCGTCCTGCATGGTGGTGGGAAGCTTGTTTGGTGCTGCACAGCTTGTGGGTCCCAGCATCTACAGGGACCCAAGCTTATCTATCCTATCCTCTCTTCCTGGTGTTACTTCTAATAATGGGCGGTTTTGGTGCTACTTCATGGAGTCAGTGCCTTTCTTACTGGACCGTAATGAACCAGCACATCCCGATGCAGAATAGTGGCCTCTTCCCTGACTTGCTCGTGCAGGAGCTTTTCTCATTCCTCTGGTCCAGCAAGGGGAGCAAGTGGTCACATTTCTTTATTTTGCTGCCTTTGAATTTAGGATGAACTTCTTCTCCCGCAGAAGGACACAAGCATTGCAGATTTGCAAGAGTATGCTATTTATGAGGACTTGCCTGAAATGCAATGTTCACTTAAACCCCACTTCATATTTTTTAATCTATAAATGGTTTTGGATATCATAGTTTCATAAAAATAAACATTCTGCAAGCTGAATTTCTGCACTGTGCTGGTTTACCTCATGCTCTGATGGTGGCACTTGAAAGATTTTCCTTTGCAGCTTACTGAAGGTGAATAAAAATGAATCTAAATAAAAACTTCTAGGGGAGCTAAAGCCAGCATCCAAGGTAGAAGTCCCCTCCATATAAAAGCATTCTTCAGAGACAAAATCCAGACGATTGTCAGAAATTCTCAAGATACGCTGGTGCTCACCTGGGGTGTGCTGGAGAGTTTAACTTGCTTTCTTTTTTTTAACATTCTTACTGTGTTTTCATTTCTTGTATGAATACAATGAACAGGAAAAGCAGGCAGTTTTCATTTAAACAACAGCTTTAGCACACCGTGGACTTCCAAATAACTGGTTTTTAAATTTTTTTTCTCTTCAAAGTAAGCCTCTGTAGAAAAGCGCAAGTTTAGTTCTCAACTGTTCTGGCATGATGATGAGTAATTCTCTGCCTGCAGCTACTGGTTCAGTTCCTTCCGTGGAAGTCTCAGTAGTTTTAGCAAGAATTGCTGCTCTTGCCTTGATGCAGTGCAGGAGGCGTTGGCTCTGCTCAGTGTCCCTGCAGCAGCGACATCGCCGTGGCCAGCAGCAGGGCACTGCTGCCAGACCGTGCTGTGCGGAGCAGAGCCTGCCATCGGGCAGCTCTTCTGTGGTGAGGGAGGTGATGACAGCAGAGGCCTTGGAAGATATGGGCACAGGTTGGAAGTGGAGACCCCAGAGACCAGCAGGGACAACTCACCAGTGGTCAGTTACCACTTGCTGGAAAACCACAACCCCTAGAGCTGGGACAAGCCCACTGTGGCTGTAAGGAAGAGACATGTGGACACCTGTAGCTGCTCCCTGCACCAATAAACTCCATCTATGGCAGACCAGCCCTCACAGGGACATAGTTAAAAATGTGAGTGGATCCCAGGGCAGACACCCCTCAGCTTTCACCAGGAAACCCTGACACGTGTGTTTGGTGCCTGTCACCTCCGGTTCAAGAAAAAGGCAGAGAGCAGCATGAAGCTGATCTAGTGGTGACATTGGCTATTAGCCACCTGGGGCTCAACTTTGTCCCTTCCAAGGGTGTAGTACAGTGCAGATGAGGAAAGGAGAGAAGACAAGCTTTAGAGAAGAGGTGAATGTTTTTGTAGTGACAAGCTAATACCTTCAGGAGATCACAGGAATAATTCTTCCACACCCAAACCCTGGAAAATAACAAAACATTCCAAGTTTACATCAAGTCTTTGGAAGAGTTTTGTTTCCCCACAGCAATTTTCAGAACTGTGTTTAACAGTAGCTGCACAAACATCCTCGAATTCTGTTTTTCCCTTAGATCATGACAGAACTTGGCCCGGTGAGCTGAGCATGGCTCCATAACACCTCCAGTTGTGACCTGCTCTGGCTTTAGGGGGAGAGGCAACAGCCAAGCAGGGGAAGGAACAGGTTGAGTGGCTGCGTGGCCAGTGGGAGCAACCCCTCTGCCAGAACCTGCATAAGCCACCACCTGCAGCCTGTGCCTGGACACAACCACCAGTGCTGGTGTGAGGGGGAAGACACCAAGACTGGCTCTAGGCTGACCTCCAGAAGAGTCTTCTTGCTTCAGACTCTGCAACCAAGGGCACAAGCACCACGAGGCAAGACCACAGAGCACTGGCTGCCTTGAACACGTAGTTCAGCACCATCTGCAGGCATGAAGGGTGGTATTAATGAGTGTGTGCTGCTAATGAACGCATCAGTCTTGTTCTGAAGTTCAAACTGGCCTGATGTGTTGTTCTTCTGAACGCCCTCTTCACAGTGATCTCCGGTTCCCTCACACCCATACGTGCGTTCAGTGGCAGCACAGCTCCCCTCACTTGCATGAAGGTTGTCTGACTCTCCACAGCACCAGGTGGCTGCTCCCCTGGGTATCTGCTCCTTCCTGACCTTCAGCAGAGTCCCCAGCGTGGCCCGACCCCTCTTCTGCCAGGTGTTGGGGATTCCCCACTCTGGGGATCCAGCAGCCCAGCCTCTGCTGGCTGCCCACACTGTGTCCCCAGGGTCAGCCAGGAGCACATTTTCCAGTGGGCAGTTGTGCAGATACACACAGAGCATGTAGATGTAGATGTGTGCATGCAGCTGGCCACACAGATCAACAGTGATAGGAACCACTGTGCTCATGCAGACACCAGCGGAATCAGTGACCTCATTTGGTTCCTCTCTGGCTGTTCAAGATGCAAGTCTGTTAGTGGAAAACATAGCATCATAGGATTGTTTTGGCTGGGAAAGACCTTTAAGATAATCGATTCCAACTGTTAACCCAGCACTGCCAAGCCCACCCCTAAACCATGTCCCTCAGCACCACATCTCCAGGGCTTGGAAACCCCTCCAGGGATGGGGGCTCCACCACTGCCCTGGGCAGCCTGGAACAGCCCTTCACATTCATAGAATCATACAATGTTAGGGGTTGGAAGGGACCTCTGGAGATCATCAAGTCCAGCCCCCCCCGCCAAGCAGGACCACAGGCCCAGACAGGTCTTGAAATTGTTCCTTGTGTCCAACCTAAACCTCCCCTGGTACAATGTGAGGCCACTTCTTCTTGTTCTGCCACTTGTTCCTTGGCAGAAGAGCCCGACTCCACCTGGCTCCAAGCTCCTTTCAGGGAGTTGTGCAGAGCCAGAAGGTCTCCCCTGAGCCTCCTTTGCTCCAGGCTCAACAACCCCAGGTCCCTCAGCTGCTCCTCACCACACTTGTTCTCTAGACCCTTCCCCAGTTTCGCTGCCCTTCTCTGGACACGCTCCAGCCCCTCAAGGTCCTTCTTGGAGTGAGGGGCCCAAAACTGACCCGAGGATTTGAGGGGCGGCCTCCCCAGTGCCCAGTGCAGGGGGATGATCCCTGGCCTGGTGCCACTGGCCACACAGGTGCTGACACAAGCCAGGATGCTGGTGGCCTTGGCCACCTGGGCACATGCTGGCTCATCTTCAGCCGGCTGTCGACCAACCCCCCCAGGTCCTTTCCTGCTGGGCACATTCCAGACACTCTGGGGAAGAGCCTGGAGCATTGCAGGGGGTAGGTGTGACCCAAGTGCAGGACCCAGCTCTTGGCCTTGTTGATCCTCATCCCACAGATCCAGCCCAGTCAGACCCTTCTGTAGAGCCCCCCTGCCCTCCAGCAGATCAGAACTCCCACCCAACTTGTTGTCGTCGGCAAACTGACTGAGGGTGCCTTGATTTCCTTGTCCAAATCATTGATAAAGATATTAAAGACAACAGGCCCCAGGACAGCCCTGGGGACACCACATGTGACTGGAACATACAGTGGGGAGTTGTGCAGACTGTCCCAGAAGCAGGAGAGGTGAGCAGGAGCGAGCGAGCAGATGCAGGGATCTGCGGGGGACATGAGCAGGGTCTGCTGCAGTGGGACAGTGTGCCTGGTCACCCTGCGCCATGGAGCAGCTCCTCCATCCTGACCGCAGGGCAGATCTCCTGTGCAGATTGACACGTGCATGCTGGTGCGTCCGCTCAGCCCAGAGCTTTCATTTTTCATTTCATTTTTTGTAGGCCTTTCAGACTTCGGGGGTTTCCTTAATGCACTGCCAGCACTCTATTTTCAACATTGCTGGCGGGTAATTACAGCCAGCGCTGCCCCTGGGAACGCTGGCACAAGCACATGTGTGCTGGCTGCAAATGTGCCTCTCGAAGGGCAAAGGGATCGGATCCTCTGATCCTCTAGGCTCTGGGTCAAGAAAGAAGTGGAAAAAAACTGACCCTTAAGTATAAAGGTTTTATCTTCTAGCAGAGAGCAAGCAGACCCTGGCCACAGTCAGAATCACAGGATCCCAGCATGGTGGGAGTTGGAAGGGAGCTCTGGAGATCATCTGGTCCAACCCCCCTGCTCCAGCAGCTCNCCAGGGCTCTCAGCCTTTCCTGGGCACAGAGATGCTCCAGGCCCCTCAGCATCTTTGTTGCTGTGACACCTGATGCTAACAACAGGTACTTTTCTCTCACCTAATCATGATACCTTTCAAAACAAAAATGTTTTTACTGCTTCTGGAAATTATGAAACCTGGATCATATCAGATAATTAATTGTTGTAAGACATATGCTGTTACTGTGATTGGAGGATGGGCTGGAATTGCAAAATGTTACACAGCGGCCAGGGCCCTGAGGGCACCAATGGACTCTATGGACTTGAGGCTGTGTCTGACCCCTGGTCCCTCCAGCAGACCTGATCCTGACCCCAGCCTGCCATCTGGCATCCCCAACCCCTCACCAGGGNCCATACCCATGGAGGTGATGATGCCCAGGGCTGGGGCTACCCCAGTGCCCCCCGGCTGACCTGCTCCTGGCTGGGGTGGTGGCATGGGCACTGCCCACCAGGCCCTGCCCTGCCGGAGCAGCTTCTGAACTGGTGTAAAACACAAGTCTGGAGAAAAACCTCAGATCAGGTAGCTTTCCTCAAGTATTTTCAGGAAAAAAAATAAAATCCATATTTCTGGAATAATAAGCTGAAAGATTCCAGGATTTGGGTTTAGCACTGACTACAGTGGTTATTTTATGCTTGCAATAATTTATTCTTGCCAAATTTGACCTTGAAAGGAAGTTTCTTTTTGGTGGCGTCATTGCGGAAAGTCAGCAACCTCCTCTGACACATCCTGCGCTTGGTCGCCAGTCCCTGTGGAGTCGTGCCCTCCTGCAGTGCCCTGGGGCCACCACTGCTCCGGGGACACCAGAGGAGCTGACAGAAGCCACTTCAGACTGCCAGTTCACGAGCCCAGGCTGGGCCATATGTACATATATGGGATTACTTCTTGATGGGTGCTTCCAGATAGGTCTTAATGAGCTTTGTATTGCTCTGGTTTGCATCCATGTAGATGGTACAAACCTTTCCACCAACAGGAGTAGGCACCATGTGCTCACAGCCCAGAAACCAGTGTCCTCCTGGGCTGCATCCTCAGCAGTGTGGGCAGCAGGGCAGGGAGGGGATCCTGCCCCTCTGCTGCACTCTGGGAGACCCCCCTGCAGTGCTGGGGCAGCTCTGGAGTCCTCAGCACAGCAGAGACATGGACCTGCTGGAGCGGGGCCAGAGGAGGCCCCAGCAATGATGGGAGGGCTGGAAGCCCTCTGCTGGGAGGCCAGGCTGACAGAATTTGGCTTATTGAGCCTGGAAAGGAGGAGGCTCTGGGGAGACCTTCGTGTGACCTTTCAGGATGATACAGGAAAGCTTGGGAGGGACTTCTTACAAGGGTTTGTAGTGACAGGACCAGGGGCAACGGCTTTAAACCAAAAGAGCATAGATTTAGATTAGATACAAGGAAGAAGTTCTTCACTATAAGGGTGGTGAGACACTGGCACAGGTCGCCCAGAGAAGCTGTGGATGCTCCATCCCTGGAATTGTTCAAGCCCAGCTTGGATGCGGCTTTGAGCAACCTGGTCTAGTGGGAGGTGTCTCTGCCATGGCAGGGGGTTTGGAACTAGATGAGCTTTAAGGTCCCTTCCAACCCAAACCATTCTATGATTCTATGCGTGCCAAGAGCATTTGCTATTAGCCTCATCCAGTGGGACCTAGTGTCTTCTCCAGGTCTTCCAGTGCAACTTCTCCAGTCCAGCCAGTTCTGTGTGCAGATGAGGTCATCAAGTGCTAGAACAGCCTTTACTGAGCTCAACCTGAAAGCAGTCACCGCTTTAGGGGAGTACCGAAGCACAGTGGTTTAGGTGTGGCACTGAATTTCCAAGTGTCATATGACATATGAAAAGCAAGACCACGTGTTTGCCATCTTGTTTGTCTCTCCTTGAAGAAAAAAACCTTGTTAGAGCTTTTATTTCATATTGTCCAAATGCATCCATCCATATGTTGAACACACTCAGAGAAGTTGTGGAGTCTCCTCTGGAGAGATTCCAAAGGTGCCTGGACACGATCCTGGGCCCCCTGCTCTGGGTGACCTGCTGGAGAAGGGGGGGTGGACCAGATGATCTCCAGAGGTCCCTTCCAACTCCCACCATGCTGGGATCCTGTGATTCTGTGAAGTCACTGTCTGTGCAGGGAAAGGAGCATCCATCCTCCCATGCCCAAAGGTGCTGTCCTGCACCCCTCCGTGCCCTTCCCCTCCCCACTTGCCTGTCTTTTGGGGACCAGCCACGTGGCTGCACAAAGCCAGGCAGAAGAAGCAGGAATGCCAGAATCTGTGAGGAAATATGTGCAGGTTGCAGAGGAGACCCTGAAGCTTCTCCAGTTGCTGGGGACAGACTGGGTTCCCCCGAGTCTTCCAGATTGCAGCAGTCTAGTGAACACCGTCTTCTTCCACCATGATCTTTATGTGCTTTAAAAAGAAAAGGGAAGAAAGAGGAAGATTTTCCATATGCATCAACTGGCAATTTACAGTCCAAATGCCAGTAGGTGGCACCCAAGAATGTGCAGCATTGTCTGTGGCCTTTGTGCAAGTCTGGCTGCTTGCTCACTGCAGACACATCGTCATCCTCCACTCTTCTTGGAGCACCAGGGAAGCCTGGAGGGCTCTGGCTCTCAGGTGGACAGCTGTCAGAAAGGACCCTGGGCAAGAGAATTGCTCATTTTCCTTTGCTTCTTTCCAAAGCACGTTCTGAGTGCTGTAGCATGAAGGAACCCAGAATTTGTCTCAATGGTGTTACTCTGACCTCCATTTTCATCTGCCCAGATCCAGTAAAATATGTAAACTTTGAGGTGATGAACCACTCACTCCTCTTCCCTGAAGTTCAGAGGTGAACCTGCCCCAGGCAGTGCCATCTACACCGGCCTCACACAGAACCTGATGGGTTCCAGCTGTGGGAGGGCTGAAATGGTTCAGAAATGCTGGGCAAGGCGGCAGGGAGAGGCAGGGCACAGGAGGGGAACAAGAGGGAGGAGAAGAGCTAAGCCAGGACAGGGAGGAGGTGGCAGACATCTGCCATTGCAGTTGTTACTTTACCATCTTGCCTCCCATTTCAGCATCAGAAATCTGCATTTCCCAGAAACAGCAATTCTGAAAGAGTTTGCACTGGAATGGGATGGAAGTCACAGGTGCTGTGCCCTGCTCAGGGTGCTCCATGGCCTGCCTTGTCAGGTCCCACCTAGGAGACCTCCTTCATAAGGGCGTGGAAGCCATGCACAGCTCCCAGTGCCACTGGCCCTGGGTGCAGGCCGCAGGGACACTTGTCACCACCCTGCCTTTGGACTTGTGCAACCTCCTGAGCTGCAGCCCGTTGTCATCCTCAGCTGAGTGCTGCAGGGACAGGAGCACTTCAGAAGTTAATTAAATTCCCACCCCCACACCTGATCTGCTCCTCCTCTTCCCAGTGCTCCACTTTGCCGCTTCAAACCGAGCAGTGGGAGAGGGGAGGGAGAGTAATTATTGAGCTCCTTGGAGCTGGCTCTACAGTGCTTCGTAGCTTGTTAATTACAGCTTCAGCTCTGCGACTCAGTGGAGGACCAGAAGAGCATGTGGGGAGTGGGGGGCATGGGTTGAGGGAGGGCAGGGGCTCAGTGAAGTTGGGAAGAAGCCAGAAGGGTCAACAGTGGAGAGAAGCCAGGGTGAAATGGGGCAGAGGGCTGGGAGCGCAAGCAGCTGGGAACCTGGGCAAGAGGACCAGGGAATGGGAAGGAGAGGGAGATGGAGAAAAGGCAGAGCTGCATGGGGGTAGCAGTGTGGCTTGTCTGTGGATGGTGATGAGGACGCGGGATAGCCACCAAGGGATGCAGCATGCTGGCCTCACCAAAGCACGTCCTTCATGCCCACCTGCCTTCTCTGGCAGAGCAGATGAATCATAGTCATTTAGGTTGGAAAAGACCTTTAAGATCATCAAGTCCAACCATTCCCCAGCACGGCAAGGACACCACTAAACCATGTCCCTCAGCACCACATCTGGGACAGCCCTTCACAACCCTTCCCAGCAAGAAATTGCTTCTCACGTCCAACCTAAACCTCCCCTAGCACAACTGGAGGCTCTTTCCTCTTGTCCTGTCACTTGTTCCCTGGGAGAAGAGCTCGACCCCATCTGGCTCCAACCTTCTTTCAGGGAGTTGTGCAGAGCCAGAAGGTCTCCCCTGAGCCTCCTTTTCTCCAGGCTCAACACCCCCAGGTCTCTCAGCTGCTCCTCACCACACTTGTGCTCTAGACCCTTCCCCAGCTTCGTTGCCCTTCTCTGGCCACGCTCCGGCCCCTCAAGGTCCTTCTTGGAGTGAGGGGACCAGAGACCCTTTGGAGTAGGCAGAGGAGGCTGAGCAGCTGTGGCAGCTCCATGCTGCTGTGCAGAGGGAAGGCAGGTCCTGCTCCCTCGCCTGGCTCTCCTGCTTGCTCTTCTGTCTCTCCTTCTGTAGAGGGGAGGTGGATCAAGAAAATGAGGAGATAGCTGTCCATGTGGTCCCTTTGTCCCTGGGGCAGCCCCCAGCTAGAGACCAGCATTTCTGCTGCTGACCCCTGCTCTGAGGGTTCTGGCCTTAAGGTAAGAGGTTGCCCTGCTCGACATCCACAATTTCCAAAAATAGATCTTTAAAAAAGAATGTGGTGGAGGGAAGAATGTGCAGGTTCTCTGTGGAAAACCATTTTGGGCTTATCTACAGCTTCTGAAATGAACACATGCGGATTTCCTCTTCTGACAGAAGTGAAAGGACAATTCAGAGCCAGAAGAGACTCTGTGCTCAAAGACTTGAGGCTGCACTGCCAGTAGTTTTAAACTCTGACTTCGTAATTTCCATTTTCTGTTGGCAGCTCCCAGTCTCTGCTTCTCTCGTTTTCCTGGAAAATTTCCCTCAAGGAACCCCCGGTGATGGCCCAGGAGACGGTGTGTGAATGCTTTGCATTGTGTAATGCTTTGACATTTGGCATTCCCGTGGCATTATCCCCATTATCCCCCATCAATGCAGAATAAGTTGTCAGAGCATGAAATTGGTATTTTTACATATTCTTAATGTACAGATGTCAGTCTGGAAGCCCTGCACAACATCCTGATTAAATTCCCTCTTTCATTCTCCACCTGAGCTTGGATCTGTTTGGAGGATTTCTTTCCTTTTGGGGAGTTATAGGGAAAAGACACAACCTTAAAAAGTAATAATTCTTCTTAATAGCGCTATCAGAAGGTGAGAGCCAGGTGTAAGGCACAGGGTGCGACAGCGACAGGCAAATCCGCAGCAACCCTGCTCAATTTTGACCACCTGCGTTCCTGGCATGGTGGCAGAGAGTGAACACGTACCAGATGCGTAGAGGGAGTATAACCAGTGACCCAGTTTCTGGTGCCAAATATATCAACATGTTCCAAATCAAATCTGCTCAGAGTTTACAAGTGTGTTATTCTACGTTAATTACCATCTAAGAATGGCAGACCCTTATGGGAGGATTCACAGGGCTGAACATAAGGTACATGGAGAAAGAAGGGGAAGGAGGACTGAGGATCCACCTTGGACTCCAGATTGCTTTGGTTTGTTTGATCAAAAATACATAAAGAGGAGCTCTTGAAAGTCACCTCCTTGGAGACAAATCTGCTGCTCCACCCTCTGCCACCAGCCCCTGCCTCAAGGACCTGTGGTTTAAGAAGCCAATAGTGGTGTGAAATCATAGGAGAGACTGCACAGCCTCCATTGTTGGGAGCTTCCAAGGCCAGGCTGGGTAAAGCCCAGAGCATCCTGGTCTGGTCTCACAGCAGAGAGTTCCCGAGGTCTCCTCCCACCTGAATTTTCCTGGGACCCTGTTCTCTGGAAGGCAGAAGGTTAGAGCAAGAGAATGTTCAGCTCTTGCTTGACAGACCTTCCTGCTGGAATTCCTAGAGTTTGTCCAGTGAGCTCTTAAGGTTGTGCGGAGCTGCAACCCGGAGCTGCTGCTCACCATGTTTTGATGTATGTCCAGAGTCCATGGGTGTCTGCAGGGTTCTAGGAGGAGCCCACCTGCTCAGCCAGGGTTCCAGCTTACAGTGAGGCCAAGAGAGAGGCCAAAGGCCTGACTTCTCTCCACATATACCAGAAAACAGCCAATGGACTATTTGTAGTTTGAGTTCCGTAAAAAATGGGTGGTGCAGCTGTGTCATCAGGCATTGCTTGCACCTCTGTCCTGCTCTCCACCCTCCCAGAGACCAGCTATAGAGACCAGCAGCTCCAGTCAAACACACCAGATTGGTGAGGAACTCAAGAGAAATGGAGAGGAGAGGAGGGGGGAGGGGAGGGGAGGGATATACAGAAATCGAGAGGACATGGCTTTTCCTATCCCCATGATGAGGGAAACTGGGTTTATTGGGGTGAATGAGGCAGACAAGGATATGGGGAAAATTGCTAATTGATTACATCTTACTGAAAATTCACTAGCATTAACAAATATGATAGCCCTTGGGCTGGAGTTTTAGCACAGAACTTACTCCTGGAGGCCGTTTAGGTGCAAATTTGGAAAAAGTGATTCCACAAACACAATGCGACCCTGAAAGAGTTTCAAGACTGCTTTATGAAGTGGACATTTATTGAGCTCTTCAAATCCCACCTTTGCAACCAGAAGGCTGATGACAGGGTGTGCAGCTGCTCCAAGGCCTGCCACATGGTCAGCACAGGAGCCCTAGTTCATGGGCTCTGACACTCTGCAGCCCCTGCCCAAGATCTGTCATGGCCAGTGGAAAGTCTGACGTCTTTTGTGCAGATGGACAAGCACCTTCAGTCTGAGATGTTCACATCTCCCGGGTGTATACCACCTGCCACAGTTCTCTGTTTAATTTGAAGGTGGGGGACCTTTTTCCTCTTTCCATGGGAGATTCTGAAGTTAAAGGTTGAGCAAGGGAAGTCTCACGGAAGACTGAAGAGGAGTTGCCCCAGGAAAGCCACCTTTTTCCCCCAGAGTGAGTGTGTTTCTCTTGCTACCCTCCCTGCCTCAGCACAAGTCTGGCCAGGAAACGCAGCAACAGGGACTTCACAGAATTACAGAATCACAGAATGTTTTTGGTTGGAAGGGACCTTTTAAAGGCCACTGGGTCCTTTTAGCAGATGCTATACCTCTGGTGGAACCTGCCGTCAGAAGCGTTGGGAGCAGAGGTGAATCATCTGCCTGCAGTACCTCCACTCTTTTGCTGAAGCCAGTCTCATATGAAATATCTGAATGAGTCTCTTTTGGGAAATGAACCACGGCCAAGTAGTTTCGGCAATGCTTAAGCGATGCTCTGAGGCTGCGGCAAGATCACCGTCTTGCACGTTTGGTCCAGGAAGCCATGGGCAAGGCAGCCTTTCACTATAAGCATGAGCTACAGCGATCTGCTGTATAACCACAGGTTCCCCTCCAGTGCACCCCGCCATGCTGCAGATCTTCTTCACTATGTCCAGAAAAAGATGTGAATATGAGCATTGTTTTGCATGAGAAAGACACACTGGACCTTCTGCATGAAGGGTGCTGTCGTTGCAAGGACCTCAGGGCCTTCTGCCAATGGGATCGCTCGTTCAGGTACAAGTATGTGCTTTGCCACCAGGAGCAGGCCAGCCGAGGAGAAGGCCATCCATACAGTGACTGTAAAAGGCAATCCTGAGCAAGTGGGCACCTTCCATTTACTGAAAAAATCGTTTGTTTTCCCAAACTGAGGCACAAAGGTGATCCTCATAAGGAGAAACCCAAGCGGCCTTGCTACTTGCTGCTGGATTTCTCCTACTTCATTAAACTCTGACATCTCTGAAGGCAAATCCACATTGTCACCTCTCACTTGTGCTTGAAAAAAAATGTGCTTATCATGCTTAACACAACCTTGTTTTTTCATCTTGTTTTCCAAGTGTAATTGTGTAGTAAATCAAACTGGGGGCTTTTCTTTACTTGTTCAGTGCATGTCAGGCCGTACGTGTAGACAAGGGCGTTAGCACAGATGTGGAGTGGAGTCCGCCGGTGCCAGCTGAAGAGATGGTCCTTGTCTCTGCCTTTACCAGGAGGGTCTGCGGGTGAGGCGACCTGAAGGAGCGATGATTTAGCTCGTGCTGAGGGGCTGGTAAATACCCTCAGCCAGGAGCACAATATTCCTGGCTGATTATTTTACCACTGGGATTTTGGTGTCATCTAATGTTGCTTTTCCCATGAGTCTTGCTGTCCAGGCTGTCCTGGGTCTGGCTGAGCTGCTTTTCCACATCGCAGCCCTCATGGTGCAGTGTTTTGTGCTGGGAGCTAGAAGGGTGTTGATAACACACCCGTGTTGTGACTACTGCTGAGCAGGGCTCGCACAGCACCAGGGCTCTTCCCAACATTTCTCCCCCACAGTGGGATGGGCTGGGCAAGATCTTGGGAGGGGACACAAGCAGGACAGCTGACCCGAACTGACCAAAGGGATATTCCAGACCATATGACGTCAGCTCAGCTATAATGCCAGGGAAAAGGAGAGGGGGGTGTTCCGTTGTTCCTCCAGAACAACCGCTAGGCGTCTTGGAGCCCTGCTTCCCAGAGAGTGGCCAAACATCACCTACTGATGGGAAGCAGAGAATAAATCTTTGTTTTCCTTTGCTTCTGCGCGTGGATTTGCTTTGCTATCAGTAAACTGCTCTTGTTTTACCCACAAGAGTTTTGTTTTCCTATCTTATTTTCCTTCCCCTTTTGCTCTGCTGAGGAGGGAGAGGGAAAAGGGGGGGTGATAGAGCGGCTTGGTGGGCACCTGGCGCTCAGTCAAGGTTAACCCACCACACAGGCTGATGAAATCTTTAATGCTTGCAGGAACAAAATTTCCGGGAGCTCCCCGACATGTGCCTCAGCACTGCGAGGAGAGGGCAGATGAGTGCAGGAGACCTGGGAAGTGCCGGGACCACAACTGTTGGTGGGGATCAGGCTGCGGCCCCACAGAGCAGATTCCTGATCCAGCGTGGGCCTGAAATGCCTTATTCTATTTCTGGGGCATCATTATAGACACTTGGGTCTTTAAAAATGCAGGCAGAATTCGCATGAGCAGGCAGTGTGACCCAGACAACGCAGACCACACAGCTCCCCGAGATGATCTCCTTGTAGCTCTGATAGAAATGGACTAAAACACCCCATTTTCGGAATAATCTAATGCACAACAAAAGTCAATTTTCCCTTGGTTTTCCAGCAGTGCTCAGTAAATGACTGAGCTGGTGAATTGCCCTCACCATCTGTCCTGGTTTGGTCAGGACAGGGTTAATTTTCAGCAGGAGTTGGATGTGGCCACAGTGGGTGAGGGTGCGCTTGGGCCCAGGACCACCTTGTCTGGGCGCTCGGTATCGCTTGTTTTGTACCTTGTTTTGCTCACTGTTGTTATTGCTGCTGTTGTTCTGATTGTTTCTTGTGTGTTATCGTATTAAATTCTCCTTATCTCAACCTGCAAAGCCATTTTTAATCCCTCTCACTAAGGATGCGGGGGCAGCAGCCATGTGGTTCGGGTCCCAGCAGGGACTAAACCACCACACCATCCAAAATGGTGTGTCTTAGTCCCAGTCTGGGTTTACCTGGACTCTGCTCCACATGCTGGGCCATGCTCTACAACCCTTCTTCCATGGGCTGTCCCAGAGTCCCCATCCCTGGAGGGGTTTCCAAGCCCTGGAGATGTGTTGCTGAGGGACGTGGTTTGGTGGTGACCTGGCAGTGCTGGGGGAACGGCTGGACTTGATCTTAAAGGTCTCTTCCAACCTAAATGATTCTATAATTCTAAGTTTGGCTGCTGCACCTAGTGGCCCCCTCTACCAAATCTACACTTACAGGTAGTGCTCACAACCACTTTGATAACCAAAATAACCCCACAGCCTTGGGACCAAGACGCTTCCAGTCCGTTTCCCTTGAGTGGCTCCTCTCTGCCCCCTTCCCATGGTCCCTGCCAGGGGATGCGAGGGCTGGAGGGCTCTCTCTCTGCTGAGAGACTGGGCTTGTTCAGCCTGGAGAAGAGAAGGCTCCAGGAGACCTTCCTAAGGCCTTTCAGGACTTCAAGGGGCCTGTCAGAAAGATGGGGACAGACTTTTGAGCAGGGCCTGTTGGGACAGGACAAGGGGGGATGGTTTGAAACTAAAAAAGGGAGATTTAGACTAGAGACAAGGAAGAAATTGTCAACACTGAGGGTGGTGAGAGCCTGGTGCAGGTTGCCCAGAGAGGTGGTGGCTGCCCCATCCCTGGCACCATTGCAGGTGAGGCTGGCTGGGGCTCTGAGCAACCTGCTCTAGTTGCAGATGTCCCTGCTCCCTGCAGGGGGGTTGGACTGGATGGCCTTGAAAGGTCCCTTCCCACCCAAACCAGGCTGTGATTCTATGATTTGATGCCCAAATATTCAAGTATTGCCAGGCTGTTTCTCCAGGCATGCTCTGCAGACTTGCAGATCTGCCTCTCCCATGCGCGGGGTCTACAGAGAACAGAGCCCGTGCAGCCCCGACCCCCTGCAGCAGCCTGCAGAGCTCAGCCACCATTCCCCTGGGCATTTGTGAAGCAGGGTTTGATTTGAATGGTGTTCAGGAACAGCTGTTGACAGTGCCAGGCCCCAGGTGTCTTGCGCGAGGTGCTCAGCAAGTAGGGGTAGCAGAGGAGTACAGACAGTGCAGAGGCAAATCATGCCCAAAGTCATCTGAGCAGCGCCGCACACAACGTGACAGCCAACGCTCTGCCAGAGCCAACAGCTGCTGGTACACATGCCACAACTTTAACCACGAGGCCACCTCACACCCCACTGCCGCTTCCTTCGCTTCTCATTTCAGGAGGACAGGTGGAGCAGGAATTGTGTCCTTAACAGCATCCAGTCAGCCTTAGCCCTGCTTTGATCCTCCTGCCTTAGGCTATGGAGATGACCTTCCAGGAGAGCTTCTGCCTGTCACTGCAGGGCTGCAAGGAGGGACAAGCATGGCAGCAGGGACAGCCCATGGTGGCAATTCTAGACCCCAATACTTGGGCATCAAATCATAGAATCATGGACTGCTTTGGGTGGGAGGAGACCTTTCAAGGCCATCCAGTCCAACCCCCCTGCAGGGAGCAGGGACATCTGCAACTAGAGCAGGTTGCTCAGAGCCCCGGCCAACCTCACCTGCAATGGTGCCAGGGATGGGGCAGCCACCACCTCTCTGGGCAACCTGCGCCAGGCTCTCACCACCCTCAGCATCAAACATTTCTTCCTTCTCTTTCATCTAAATCTCCCTCTTTTAGTTTAAACCCATCCCCCCTTGTGCTGTCACAACAGGCCCTGCTCAAAAGATTGTCCTCATCTTTCTGACAGGCCCCTTTAAGTACTGAAAGCTGGTGTCCCCGGAGCCTTCTCCTCTCCAGGCTGAACAAGCCCACCTCTCCCAGCCTGGCCTCCCAGCAGAGGGCTTCCAGCCTCCCATCATCTCCAGGGCCTCCTCTGGCCCCGCTCCAGCAGGTCCATGTCTCTGCTGTGCTGAGGACTCTAGAGCTGCCCCAGCACTGCAGGGGGGTCTCTCCAGAGCAGAGCAGAGGGGCAGGATCCCTTCCCTTGACCTGCTGGCCACCAGGCATAGTCTTTGGTGTTCATGACCAAAGATCTCTGGATTCACAGCGTCTGTGCCAACTGTGAATGTAAAGAGCTGGCGTGCATGCGTGTTTGCTGGGCATCGAGAAGCTTTCTGTGGTGGTGAAGTGTCCACATGAAAGCAGGTGTCCGGTTGTGGCTGCCTTGGGGTGTTTGCTCTGTGCTGCAGAGACCATAGAGGCACATCCCCTGGGACACTGTGGGAGCAATACACCATGTCTCCTGTGAAGGCAAATGGGACATATTAAGCCTAGGCAAAGCAGGCAGTTGACCAGGGCAGCATGTGGCTGGGGAGACAAAACTCTCTGCTCTTCCCCAGGGACATGGGAAGCCAGCCAGTGATGGCTGCAGCTCTGGTGGGAGGTATCAGGAGGCTGCAGCCACCCCTGAGCTGTTGGAAAGAGGGCTGGTAAACACATCTGCCAGCGGAGGAACATCGTGTTCTTGATGATGTATGTAGAACTATTTTAAACATTGCAATTTTAGCTAATTCCATTGCTGAAATAAGTAGCAGATACCTAGCTCAACATCCTGTTGATCTGCTACTTACTTCAGCAATGGAATTAGATAAAATTGCTGATCTCTTCAGAGCTACCAAGCCTCTACAGGTATTGCACGTTGCTAGGAGCACAAGTGGAAGGGTTTGGATATTAGGAAAAAGTCTTGGATATTAGGAAACACTTATTCCTTGAAAGGGTCGTGAAGGGCTGTCCCAGGGCAGTGGTGGAGTCCCCATCCCTGGAGGGGTTTCCAAGCCATGGAGATGTGGTGCTGAGGGACATGGGTTAGTGGTGCCCTGGCAGTGCTGGGGAATGGTTGGACTCGATGATCTTAAAGGTCTCTTCAAACCTAAAATGATTCTGTGATTCTACGACTCATATGGCAGTGCTGGAGCAAGGTGATGGACAGGAGCTGTCCCTACTAGATGATCTTTAATGTCTTTTCCAACCTAGATGATGCTATGATTCTAAGAGCAGCTGGAGGAAGCAAATAGTGTCTCTTTTTAGTCGAATCCTGTGCGTTTAGTAGACAAGAAATGTCTATGAAAGCCTCTTGGCCATGTCTGTTTTGTGCTGGAGAGGCAGACTGGTGGCTCATCAATGGGCAGACAGGCCACACGGTGGGCACCGAACATGGCAGTCATGATGTCAAGTACCGGTGTTTAGGAAAGGACCCAAATTCTGTTGACCTGCTGAACCTCCCTCCTTTCCCTGGGAGGCTAAAGCCCAGGCTGAAGGGGAAGACCTTCCGGGGATGCCTCATTCCGACCACGCTGAAACAGACAATGCAGCGACCTTATGAAACCAACACGTGGCTGGGCCAGAGAGAGGAAGGAAGCAGAACAAAGACAAGGTGCTGCTCAGTGTAGGTGAGAATGTGGGTGTTTGAGCAGCCAGTTTCCTAATCTCTGCTGATCATACACAAACATGCAGTTTACAGTGTCACAGACTCATAGAATCATAGAATTGTGTTGGTTGGAAAAGACCTTTAAGATCATAAAGTCCACCCATTTCCCCAGCACTGCCAGGGCACCACTAACCCATGTCCCTCAGCACCACATCTCCACGGCTTGGAAACCCCTCCAGGGACGGGGAATCCACCACTGCCCTGCCCAGCTTGGCACAGCCCTTCACAGACCTTCACGTGAAGAAACTGTTCCCCATGGCCAACCTCAACCTCCCCTGGTGCAACTTGAGGCCCTTTCCTCTTGTCCTATTGCGTGTTCCCTGGGAGAAGAGCCCGACCCCACCTGGCTCCAACCTCCTGTCAGGGAGTTGTGCAGAGCAAGAAGGTCTCCCCTGAGCCTCCTTTCCTCCAAGCCCAACACCCCCAGCTCCCTCAGCTGCTCCTCACCACACTCCTGCTCTAGACCCTTCCCCAGCTTCATTGCCCTTTTCCAGACACCTTTGCCCTGCTGTGGGAATCTGCAAGGAGCATCACAGCAAAGCAGACCAAAGCCACTCACTACCAGAAATATCTCCTGGCCTTGCTGCACAGTTGAGCCGGGTAATGGGATATGAACATCTGAGTCAAATTTCAAGAAGGCTTTTGCATCACGTTGTCCTGCCTTGACCATAGTCTTGGGGTGCTAGGTGAGCCAAGAGGGGCAGGTCGTACCACGTAGGAAGAATACTGGGCTACAGCCTGTGTGTCCCCTTCTTCACCAAGCAAAACAGTGCTCAACCTGTGTCTGCTTTCCTTCTGTCACCCATGGAAAGCCTCTGGCTGTCGGCCGCACCAAGAAACGCCACATGGCTGAGGGACCTGCTGAGGATGCAGCAGGGACACCCCATGCTGACGCAACAGGGAAGGTCCAAGGGCAGCTGCGCCTCACCACAGAGCCCAGCTCAAGCATCACCAGCCAGGCTCCGAGACCAGCCTGGCCCTACCTGCTGGCTGGAGAGTGGTGAAAATGAAGCCGCTATTAATAGCTTGTTTGTATAGTTTCCGGCACACACACGTTTCCTTGACTAATTATAGCTGGTGCAGGCTTCACTAACTGAGCATGGCCATCACTTCCCATAAGGGCTTCAGTTGCTTACACCTTCACCAGATTTTAAGAGTTTGGTCTGAAATTTTCCACTCCATGTATGTGACTCAGACGATGCTCCAGGCGATCCTGCTCTGGCAGGGGGGTTGGACCAGATGATCTCCAGAGGTCCCTTCCAACCCCTATGATGCTATGACGGTTTGGGGTTTGTTTGGTTTGTTTGGGCTTGTTTTGTTTTGTTTGTGTGTTTGTTTCCTGAAAAAGCTTTGACAAAAAGTTACTGTTTCTCAAGAATATAACAACCATTGCTGTATTCCCACCACAAGATTTTTTTCAGAATTATTTCATTTTGGGGCGCTACTTTGACCAGCTCGTACCATGAGAACAATACACTTTTGCAGTAGGAGATTCCTCGGGGTTCAACATCTATTTTTCCTTGTGGAAAGCCATACATTTTGGAAGACGCTACATGAAAGACATTGTCCCTCACTCCAAGAAGGACCTTGAGGTGCTGGATCGTGTCCAGAGAAGGGCAACGAAGCTGGGGAAGGGTCTAGAGCACAAGCCTCGTGAGGAGCAGCTGAGGGACCTGGGGGTGTTGGAGAAAAGGAGGCTCAGGGGAGACCTTCTTGCTCTCCACAACTCCCTGAAAGGAGGATGGAGCCAGGTGGGGTCGGGCTCTTCTCCCAAGGAACAAGTGACAGGACAAGAGGAAAAGGCCTCAGGTTGTGCTAGAGGAAGTTTAGGCTGGACACGAGGAACAACTTCTTCATGTGAAGGGTTGTGAAGGGCTGTGCCAGGCTGGCCAGGACAGTGGTAGAGTCCCCATCCCTGAATCCCAGAGTACTGTAAACGGGACAGGTCCTGCACAGGAGGGATGGGATCCACGATCATATTCTCAAACAGCACCAGTTGCATTTTCCAGCTGGATTCCACAACTTGGATTGCTGGGTGGCACACAACCCTCATGGGCGTCAGTCCTCTCTATTCTCCTTCACTGTTCCAACTGCAGCCACATCAAGGACCCACGTCTTCCCAGGTGGATCCGTGGTCTGCCACTGGACAGGGGCTCTCCTGCACCCAGCATGAATTGCCCTCCTCCGGGGCGGTGCCGCAGCCACACTCAGGAGGAGAGGCTACAAATCAGGGGTGAAAATCAGGGAGGAGAGAGGAGTGTACTTGCATGTCACACAGGATCTAAGGTATAAGGGACAAATCGCTGCCACCGGCTGGGAAACACACCCCCACGAAGTTCGGTGGAGATATGACAGAAACTTTCTGGTTAGAACTCCTGAACTCCCCTTTCTGGGTGGCTCGTGCCTAGCATGATGAGATGCTGGTGATTATCTCTGTGCTGCTGGTGCGGAAAGTGATGATTATCTCTGCCTTGATGGGCTGATGTTGAATAAAGTGCCTAAGTGTCTTCACTCTCCATGAGTGTCCTGCCCTGGGAAGCTGTAGGGGCCTTGCCTAGTAATCATGGACTCATAGTATCACAGACTGATTTGGGTGGGAAGGGACCTTTAAGGTTCATCTCGTCCAACCTCCCTGCACTGAGCAGGGACATCTGCAACTAGAGCAGGTTGCTCAGAGCCCCGGCCAACCTCACCTGCAATGGTGCCAGGGATGGGGCAGCCACCACCTCTCTGGGCAGCCTGGGACAGGCTCTCACCACCCTCAGTGTCAAAAATGTCTTCCTTCTCTCTAGTCCAAGTCTCTGTCTTTTAATTTAAACCCATCCCCCCTTGTCCTGTCCCAACAGGCCCTGCTCAAAAGTCTGTCCCCATCTTCTGACAAGCCCTTTGAAGTCTTGAAAGGCCCCAAGAAGGTCTCCCTGGAGCCTTGTCTTCTCTAGGCTGAACAAGCCCAACTCTCCCAGCCTGGCCTCTCAGCAGAGGGCTTCCAGCCCTCCCATCATTGCTGGGGGCTCCTCTGGACCTACTCCATTTGTTTCCTGTGCTGAGGACTCTAGAGCTGGACGCAGTACCCCAGGTGGTCTAGAGGGCTTTGTTTGTGCTCAAGACGTTTGCAGGTATCTCCCGACCCATATTGCACAGGCAGTGTATGGCTTCCTTGACCATAAACCATGGTGGAGACCTGCTGCTCCTTTGGAATCAAGCAGGAAGGCAGATGGATGCTCTGAGTGCGAGCACATAAAAGCTCAAGTGAAATTACTCATTCACATGTTTTACAGAAATATGTTGGTCACATTGTAACTGTGCTGTCCAAGAGGCATGGGCTTGAGTGGGAGTCCTAGAAACAGGACTGTTGGGATCAGTGCTGGAGGTTGAGGTTCAGACCGTCACTGCAGTGTACTTCAGCCCTGGCTCTTCTGTGAACATCGATTTCTGGAAAGAAATGGAAATCTCGCTAATCTTGGTCTCGCTTAGTTAGAATTCATTGATTTCTGCTGGTGTTGGGCTGTTTTACTCAGAAAAGGTAAATTTTCCAGCCCTGCCGACAAAAATAAGCTTCTCTGATATACGCACGTTACGTGGGCGGCTCTTTTAAAACGAAGCATTTAAGAAAGACGACTCTGAGAGGAAGCTGTGCCTGGTGTCGGCCGTCCCTGCGCGCTGAGCCCGCGCCGGGCAGCCTCCCGTTCGGTATGTGCTCCATCTGCTGAAGCACCCTATAGTTTACGGGATGTTTTCTGAGGTATTTAGATTTATTTCAGTGTTTACAATGTATTTGTTGTTCATTAAACATATTTACCCAGGCTAACCCAACATGAAAGAAATTATCTTGTTTGCAGTGGAATCTTGACAAAAATACAAGCACAGAAGATAGACAAACACACAAACCTGGACTGCTGAGTGGAACATTGATTTGCTGCCACTTCCAATTTTTCTCATTAGAACTTATTTTATTTGAACATAACTCAGCGCCCCGTGTAAATGTGAAGTTGTTAATCTTATTACTATACAGAAAACAAATTAATTATTATGCATGATATTGGAAATGGGTTGTTAGGTTGGCATTGGGAAGATTAGAAAAATACACTCATTACTTCAAATGATATCTGTTATAGTGCATGTACAACTCTGTTTTTAAAATCATTGGCAAAATTCAGCCGGCAAACACCGCAAGCCAGAAAGCCCCTTTTCTGTGCGTTTTTAACGTTTCAGGCCCATGTTCTGAGGGTGGGTTAAAGCTGGCAGCTCGCAGGTAGACTTTTGTGCCTTAAAAACGCCAGTGTTGAACCAGAGCAAATGAAGTTGTTTGAATTTCATCCAGCTGCAAGGTAGGACCCACCATGTTGATGTAATTAACCGGTATGAGGTCCGAGCGGCTTACCTGGACAGGACAAGGATCTGCATTGGTCTCACCACCACTGCTTCTTGAAAACACTTGGATGTACACGGAGGAAGCCTGCTAGTGGTATTCTTGTTTTTTTAAAAAAAATAATACTAGGAGCAGGGAAAGGAGTAGGAAAGGAGTGCGTGTGTAGGCTGAAGCTTGCATAGCTGCTGCCGGAGCATCTCCCCAGAGCTACTGGGGACCCAGGCTGTGGCTGAGACCTCTAGTTCCTGGGGTAGTAATAACATTTGCTAGTTAGTGAGTGCAAGTTTGAGGAGGGTTTGGGGTGGGGGGAGCTGGTCCTGCTCATATTCTGTCTGTCTGGAGCATGTAATTTCCTTGCTAGTGAGAATGGTTGAGGTGGGTGACATCTTCTCCATCTTGTGGTGCTGGAAGTGTGGACCTGTTGGCTGAGTGGTGATGAGGACAAGCACACATGGGCTGGACTCACTCTATGCCACTCTGCTCAGCGCTGGTCAGGCCACACCTGGGACACTAGGTTCAGTTTTGGTCCTCCCTGTACAAAAACAGATGTGGACAGGCTCGAGAGGGTCCAGAGAAGGGTCACCAAGATGGCCCAAGCACTGGGAAGCTGCCATGTGAGGAAAGGCTGAGAGAACAGCATGAGTTCAGCCTTAAGAAAAGGAGGTTCAAGGGAGCTCTTTCTCACCATGTTCCAGCATTTAAAGGGTGGCTACAAAGAAGATGGAGACTCTCTTTATAGAAGGAGTCACACAGAAAAGATGAGGGGATGATGGGGATGAGTTACTTATCTGTCTTTGCTGCTCATGGCCTGGATGAGCATACCATCTGCTGGATCAAGCACTGGCTGGATGGACAGGCCCAAAGAGTGGTGGTCAATGGAGGTAAATCCAGCTGGCGGCCGGTCACAAGTGGTGTTCCTCAGGGCTCAGTGTTGGGACCATTTCTGTTTAACATCTTTATCGATGATCTTGATAAGGACATAGAGTGTATCATCAGTAAATTCACAGATGACACCAAGTTAAGCAGGAGTGTTGATCTGCATGAGGATTGGGAGGCTCTACAGAGAGACTTGGATAGATTGGATCAATGGGCCAACATTAACGGTATGAGCTTCAACAAGGCCAAGTGCCAGGTCCTGCACTTGGGCCACAACAACCCCATGCAAGGCTCCAGGCTTGGGGAAGCGTGGCTGGAAAGCTGTCTGGCAGAAAAGGACCTGGGGGTTCTCACTGACAAGCGGCTGAAGCTGAGCCAGCAGTGTGCCCAGGTGGCCAAGAAAGCCAATGGCTCCTGGTTTGTATCAAAAATAGTGTGACCAGCAGGAGTAGGGAGGTCATTGTCCCCCTGTACTCAGCACCGGTGAGGCCACACCTTGAGTGTTGTGTCCAGTTTTGGCCACCTCAAGACAAGAGAGATCTCGAGGTGCTGGAGCGAGGGCAGAGGAGGGCAATGAAGCTGGTGAAGGGCCTGGAGAATAAATCTTATGCAGAGCAATTGAAAGAGCTGGGACTGTTTAGTTTGAGGAAGAGGAGGCCAAAGGGGAGACCTCATCACTCTATGACTCCCTGAAAGGACATTGCAGAGAGGCTGGTGCTGGTCTCTTCTCACAGGTAATTAGCGACAGAGCAAGAGGGAATGGCTTTAAGCTGCAACAGGGTAGGTTTAGACTGGACATGAGGAAAAAATTGTTCACAGGAAGAGTAGTCAGCTACTGGCATAGGCTGCCCAGGGAGGGGGTGGAGTCACCATCCCTGGAGGTGTTCAAGGGTCGTTTAGATGTGGTGTTGAGGGATATGGTTTAGGGGAGAACTTGTAGAGTAGGGTTGGTGGTTGGACTCGATGATCCCAAGGGTCTTTTCCAGCCTGAATGATTCTATGTTTCTGTGATTCTACGATACTCCTGGGGAGACTCTAATTGGACACAAGAGGAAAAGTTTTCACAATGAGAACCATCAACCATTGGAATAATCTCCCCAGGGCAGTGGTGGAGTCCCCAGCACTGGACACTTTTAAGATTCAACTGGACAGGAACTGGGCCAGCTTTTCTAAACCAGACTTTGGCCAAGAAAGGTTGGACCAGATGATTCTTGAGGTCCCTTCCAACCTGGTAATCTATCACTCTGTGATTCTATTATACACCTTTTCAGGTGCTTGTGCACCCTCCTGAAGTCTCTAGTCACGGTAGTCATGACCAGAGTGCCACTTCTGTGCATAAGGTGGTGCAGACAACCCTCAGCTGTCAAAATTGTGAGGTCACCAGCCACAGAATTGTAATGTAGTTACCAAAATAAGAAGTTTTTTTCTTTTAACCCGGAACCTTCTTATCTCCTGTTAGTTTTGCATGCTCAGAAGCTGCCTCTTGTAGCTTCTCCTCTGCAGTCTTGGAGGTGCTAAATGTGTTCCTTTTCCAAGCAGAAAAGTTGGAAAGTTTCACGTGAACCAAAGTAGTGGGGCTTTCAGCAAAAAGTACATCAACATTTGAAACAAAGGAGTGAGATAACAGCAGTGGAGAGTTTCCACACATCTTTGTCTTGCTTATCAGCCGGATTCACGGAGGGGTCTTTCTGCCCTCATCGCATAGATCTGGCAGGTCTAAGACTCCTTCAGCCCCGCCCTCCAGTGCAAACACTCATCCAGGCCACGGGCACACACAACCTCTGTCTTCCACGCTAGACCCCTCCTGTTTTTTCAGATGGAGTCCTTTCTTCTCCCTGTCAAATTCCCTCAGTGCCCACCTGGTACCACTATACTTCCCTTCTCAGGCTTGGACAGACCTTCCCTTAAAGTGTGCCACTGGCCTACCTCAGGTGTTGTCCTCTCTGCTGGGCCTGAGAGTGAGACAGAGAGATGGGGAACTACCTGCTGACCACCTGCCCTGAGCTGCAAAGCACAAACCCAGCTGGGTTTACAACCCTCCTGACCAGGTCATGACGGGCAGCAAAAGAGCTGGTGGCATCTTCCTTCACAGTGGCGAGAAGTTGCACCTGTCCTGTGCTGTGGGCGAGGCTGGGCTATGGGCCAGGATGGTTTCTTTGTCTCCTAAAGCCAGGGAGGGCGGCAGAGAAAGCCAGACCTGTCAATGAGCAAGACCTTTGTCACACCTCGAGTTTCCAGAGAGGTCTCCCAGCAGGGCAGCTGGCACCGCGCCCTCAGGAAACAAGGGGTTAACAACGTCCCGTGGGCCTCGCTGCAAAACTTCTGAAAAACTCCCCCAAAATCAGTTGCTATACTCAAAATAATGCATGTCCTACAGGGCAAGAAACAGAGACAAAACTAAAATAGCAGCATGAATGAGCGAAGTAAATACCAGGGCAGAGCTGTAAGGGCGGCCAGGAAATTCCCCTAAAGAATGTTTTGTTCCACTTTAGTGATGTGAGATGCGAGGCCTCATCTTCGCTGCAAGCGTTCATCTTTGATGCAAGTGTTCACCTCCGATGCGAGGGTTTGTCTTTGCAGGCTCCACCGTGTGAGCAGGAGGGTTGTCCCCCAAACCCACCTGTCTGGGCTCAGCTGGGCTTTCATCAGACACCGTTCCATGCATCGAGCCACAGCTTCACCAGCCAGACGTTAGTGGAAAACGAGCCTTTTCTGTTAGTGGAAAACGAGCCTTTTCTGCCCGTTTGAGCTGCAGAGCGGGAGATGCCCCAGGGGAGCATCCTGTGGCAGCCAGAGCTGGTCCTGCCTCCTGGGACACCAGACGCTGCCTGCCCACGGGGACAGCGGCTGGTCCCCAGCTCACGTCAAGGTGGCCTCGGCCCCCCTCATCGACTGGCGTGTGCCGAGGGCCTGCTGCCGGCCAAGCTTTTTGTGCGGTGGTTTTTGCTGGGGAGGTGCTGGAGGAGCGCTGCCCACCAGCTGCCATCACCAGAGACCCGTCCTCACGGTGGGGCATCCTGTATTTCTGCTCACAAGTGTTGCCTCGTCTTGTGCTTAACTGAAATCCTGTGTTTTAAGCCAAGCAAGCCAGGAAATGCTCCAGTTTTCCTTCCTGCAGGACGTATCAGGCGGTAAATGGCTTCTCATGGTGGCCATAGCTACGTATTGAGCAAACAGGGCAAGTGTTATCAAGCCGCTCTTCTTTAATTTTCTTCTTATTGATTTCAAAATTTAACTAAAAAAAGGTTTCAATTACGAGACAACCTTTTTATATTTCACACTTGGTAATTTTCATACAGCTGTATAATTGGAGGTAAGCAGTGTCTGGAGTTAATGAAATAGATTTCTGCATTGTTCTTAAGGTCTCCAGTTAACTACAGTTCGCCGCGTGATGACAGAGAGCAGAGCTCTTTGTCATCTGCCCTAAACACAGCCCCCGCCCTGCAGAATTAGAGAGAATGCAAATAAAGAAAAAAGAAATGACACCAAAAATACCTAAGGAGAGGAAAAAAAACAACCTCATGCGGTAATTACTCTCAGAGGAACACGAGGACCCAAAACACCCCGGCCCGTCACTGTGCGTGGCTGAACCGGTACGAGGTGCTCACACCCCGCACGGATGGTCCCCTTGCAGCCCCTCTTTGGGACGGATTCCACCCAAACTGGCACGTCGTGGTGCCAGGGAAAGAAAGGCTGTGCTTTATGTTAGGCCAGTGTGTGTGTCACTTGCTTGGGTGCGGGTGAGAGAAATGCAGCGGGGGCAAAAGAGGACAAGTTGATTCTTGAAATGAAAAGGCAAGAAACCTTCCTGACCTTTTTAAATAAAGTAACTGATAAAGCACAGGTAGCAAATGTGATGAAGCTTTCTTTTTTTTGCTTTTATGTTTGTTTTCCTCGTTGGGCAACAGGCTTTTTTCTCAGTCTGCTGTAAGGCAGAGCAGTACCATGGAGCAGGGACATCTGCAACGGGAGCAGGCTGCTCAGAGCCCCGGCCAACCTCACCTGCAATGGTGCCAGGGATGGGGCAGCGACCACCTCTCTGGGCAGCCTGCGCCAGGCTCTCACCACCCTCAGCAGCAACAATTCCTTCCTTCACTCCAGTCTAAATCTGCCTTTTTTAGTTTCAACCCATCACCCCTTGTCCCGTCCCAACAGGCCCTGCTCAAAAATTCGTCCTCATCCTTCTGACAGGCCCCTTGAAGTCCTGCAAGGCCCCAGGAAGGTCTCCCCGGAGCCTTCTCCTCTCCAGGCTGAAGAAGCCCACCTCTCCCAGCCTGGCCTCCCAGCAGAGGGCTTCCAGCCCTCCCATCATTGCTGGGGCCTCCTCTGGCCCCGCTCCAGCAGGTCCATGTCTCTGCTGTGCTGAGGACTCCAGAGCTGCCCCAGCACTGCAGGGGGGTCTCCCAGAGCGCAGCAGAGGGGCAGGATCCCCTCCCTGCCCTGCTGCCCACGCTGCTGGGGATGCAGCCCAGGAGGACGGTGGCTGCTGGGCTGCGAGCGCACGGGGCCGGCTCAGCTCCAGCTCCTCACCCCCAGCACCCCCAGGTCCTTCTCCGCAGGGCTGCTCTCCATCCCATGTTCTGTGTAGCATGTACCGTGGCCATACAGCATGTGCAAGGCAGACGTACTGAAAGCAAACTTACTCTGTCATTTGGAGATCTTTTGAAGTGGTTTTGGGTGAACACACAGGACAAGAAATTAAAAAAACAACTACAGAGCTTCAGCCTCTCCTGTCAAAAACGCATCTGCTTGTCCACAGTAATGGGGGGAACATCTGACCTGCTCCTGGTGCAGCTCTGCGGGTACGAAAGTCTGGCAAATGGCTGTGGGCAAGTCCTCTCCTTGCCCCAGGTCCTAGCTGCAGCACCCATTTAAGAGATGAGTCCAGCAGCCTGGGATGCGCATCCCGCCTTGCTCTGCCCGAGCGCTGCCCCGGCCCAGGACTCCAACCAGGATTTCACGCAGGGCTGCTGTGAGTGACCGGCGTCCTGGGTTCTAACGGCATGGCCCGCGGCTCGAACACGCACAAGCGTTTTCCTCCGTGCTGGTGCTCTGCTCCTTTGCGTATCTGCCGTGAGCACACAGCCCTCGCTGCTCGGCGGCTCCGGAGAGCAGCGTGATCACCTGCGTGCTGAGATGTTCTAGCAGGTACCAGCACGGCTCCTAAAACCACAGAAGGAAACCCTTCCGTGAGCCACTGAAAGGTGTCAGGTGGTTAAAACATGTGCTATGATGTATCTAGTAAATATTCTGGGGAAAATCTGAAACCTCTTTAGGAGCAAAACACGTTAGGATGAAAAATCCCTTGGCAGCTGGGATTTACAGCGGCATCTCTTTACGTACGTGGCAGCATGCCGACCGAGAGATGTACGAGCTTCATCTGCCCGCTAGCTGAGGAGGAGGAGGACGAGAAGATCGCACCGTGTTCCTGTAGGAATTAAAAACCCCATCTAGAGACATTCTGGACAGAGCTGGGCTCTGGATGCTGCCCAGTTTCTCATCTCGGCCATTTATTTGATGAGAGTTAACGATGTGTTTGGGGGCCGTCAGCCACCACCCTCTTTATCAATCAGTAGGGGAGAATCGCGTTATTAGTGTTAAACCCGAGGCAGGAAAGGCCGCAGTTAATACCCTGGGTATGTCTCCTTCTGAGCCTTGAGAAAGCCTTGGATTTCTTAACCTGCTGTCTCCTGCTTGCATCTTCTGGACACTTTTATGTCTGGCAAAGGGCTCACTTAATCAACTGTGTTTTCCTCTTCACGGGCAATTGCGGGGAGCAGACTATGCAGTGATTTAGCTTCCTATCTTCCCATCTCCCTCTTCTCCCAGCAATTCTCAAAGCAAAGGAATCAATTTGACCTTTTCCAGCGTTTTAATAACGGCAAACACAAAAGTTACGGCACAGGATGAACTCGGGTTTACATTTTTCTTCTAGGCTTTCGAGAGAGAGGCTGCAGAAGCAGGCATCGTGCAGCGAGAGCCCCGGTAAAAAGCCGAACACCTCATTCCCGGCTCCTTTACTTGGCCGCACAGCCAAGACGGGGCCCTCTTTCAAAACGTCCGTGGGAGG
>VZZY01017386.1:8894-173135 GCA_013400335.1 Eurystomus gularis
TTTTTTTTTTTTTTTTTTTAAAGACAAAATTGTTCTGGAAGTTCACAGGAATACAGCGGTACAGGGATGTGCTCCCTGTTAGAAGGATTTTTTGCACGACTCACAATTATTTTGGACTGAGCACAGCAAGGTGAACGAGACTGCCCCGCCATACTTGGATTCCACGTACCTGGATTTTGCACTTGGCTTCCACAAGCTGCAGTTTGGTCTGTGCAAGTTCCAGCTCCATCTCTCTCAGCTGCTTCTTCAGTGCATCCTTCTCATCGTCTGTTTCTATGCCTTTGTTCTCCGCACTGACCGCAGGCAGCTTCAGTGCCCCCTCCTTACTGAAAATCTCACTGCAGTGTTTGCAGGCCATCACTTTTCCCTGAAATACCCAGAAAGCTCAGTTTTAATCCATGTTACAGAAGTTTCTGTGCTTCCTGGAGGAGACATTTTAATGTTAGACTGCCTTTCGGTCAGTAATCTCGAACTATTTAGTACTGCAGTTTTCATATTTGACAGGAAAAGAATTGGAGAAGTTAATGAACAATTTCCAGGGTGTATTAAAGAGTATAAAAGTTCCTAAACTCTACTTAGTGTGCCCTGCCTAAGCACAGAGGCTTTGCTCCTAGGTCAGAATTACTCAAGCCCTCTTGCTACACAGAATCACAGACTGGTAGAGGTTGGAAGGGGCCTCTGGAGATCATCTCGTGCTAAAGCAGGGCCACCCAGAGCAGGGTGCCCAGCATCTCGTCCAGGTGGGTCTGGAATCTCTCCAGAGAAGGAGACTCCACAGCCTCTCTGGGCAGCCTGGGCCAGGCTCCGACACCCTCACACCAAACAAGTTTTTCCTCCTGTTCAGATGGAACCTCCTGGATTCCAGTTTGTGCCCATTGCCCCTTGTCCTGTCACTGGGCACCACTGACAGGAGTCTGGCCCCATCCTCTTGACCTCTGCTCTTCAGATACTGATAAGCATTGAGAAGGTCCCCTCTCAGTCTTCAGGCTAAACAGCCCCAGGGCTCTCAGCCTTTCCTCAGCACAGAGATGCTCCACTCCCTTAAACATCTTTGTGACCTCCACTGGACTCTCTCCAGTAGTTCCCGGTCTCTCTTGAACTACCAAAGCTTTGTAATATTTTGCAGTATTTATGCCAGCGCAATTCAGAAGAGTAAATTACACTATAGGTGCTTTTTGTCTTCCATAAATGCACTTGACCAAATTAATACAGACTGTGATATTTTATTGAATGCCAGGTAGCATGTCGTCATTTCCAGCAGCAAGCCAGCAGCCTGTGCTTGCTGCAAGGGCCGACGCTGTCCCACTGGTGCTTGTTTAGCATCATCGGGGATGGCCCTTTTTGCCAGCGACGCCTGACACACAACAGTAAGGTTGTTGTGCTGCCTCGAGAGGTGAACCGCTTACAGCTAAGATGTAGTGCATGCGGCCTGGCTCGTAACTAAAATGAGAGATCTTTAGATTTTTCAGCAGATTATTGGAACACCGATCCTATAATTTTTTATCAGTAACATTAAAAAGTCACTAAAAAGCAACAAATTAGGTTCAGCTTGAGTACTAAAGAAAGAACTGGGAGCTACAGAGAAACCAATTCTGCCTGCTCAGCAGTGACAAAGCAGAGGGATGCAATTACTACCTGGCCAGGAAACGTCTGCCTCTAGTGCAGACGTTCCTGGTAGGGGCGCTTAGAGAAGGGAGAGGAACCGCTACGGAAATTCTGGGGGTGGCCCAAGATGTGCCAATTACTTGAACCAATTCTGCTCAAATTATAGAAACCCAAATATAAACACTGTCCAGTTCAGCCAATTCTGACCCCTCCACTGCGCACACTGGAGAAGCAACGCATTTTCTAGAGAGCCTTTTTGTTTGTTGTCCATTTAATTAAAACAGCCAAGTAAATACCATCTCTCTACCTTTTTTTCCCAAAAGTATACATTTCAACAGGAAAGAGAAAAGCCAAGTACTACCTGCACTTCATTTTGAGAATTCCACCCTATCTGATAAAAGATAAAGAATCCTGGAAGGAAATAAACCCTTTAATCATTTACATCTGATGAAGAATGCACGTGGGGCTATTGGTGCAGCTGTTCCGTATCCCTGGCATTCAGCAATACTCGCGTTAGAAATGTTCCATATGTAGAGGCATCGTTCTCACCTTCACGACTTCCAGTTCATCTTTACTGGCTGCTTGTTGTTTTTCCAGCCTGGTACTCAGCTGAGAGCAAATCTGGAGCAGAGAAAGCTGAAGTTTACTATACTGAAATATAATCCATGCTTCTTAACAATGGTTTTTGTTAGAGCCAATGTTTCTTAAATTCTGCCTCTCTTGGGTTTATGCAATTCCCCCTTCACAAATCCACTGCTGCTGACAACAAGACTGGGAAAACCAGCAGTATTCAGTACAGGACCTGAACCCAGAGCCCAGAACCTTTTATGGATTAATTGGTTTATAATGTTTCTACTGTGTTGTGTCACAGAGTAAAGAAGCATTTACCCCATGGTACTAAAATTAGCTGCAAGGCAGGTTATTCCTGATTCCCTGAATTAGGAGACCATTAGACAAAAAAGACTCATAATGAATTACAGTGCTGGCTCTCTGAAAGCCCAAAATGCATCTTCTTGAAAGGATGAGATCTGCAGCTCTGAAAATTCAGCTCTCAGAATGGGTTGAAAGAAGAAATAGCACAGAAGGAATCCCAGCATGGTAGGGGTTGGAAAGGACCTCTGGAAATCATCTCATCCAACCACCATGCTGCAGCAGGGCCACCCAGAGCAGGGTGCCCAGGATAATGTCCAGGCGGGTTTGGAATCTCTCCAGAGAAGGAGGCTCCACAACCTCTCTGGGCAGCCTGGGCCAGGCTCTGGCTCCCTTGCAGCAAAGAAATTTTTCCTCATGTTGAGGTGGAATATGAGAAGGTGCCTAGAACAGTACCTGTTTATACTCTGCAATAATGGCAGTGGTTTTCTTGATCTCAGATTCTGCCTTCTCTAGCTGCTTCCTGAAGACTTCCTTCAGCTAGGAAGGGAAGGAGAGGTGTTACACAGTAGAGAAGCTCTCAAAATGCATCATCGGATTATTCTCTCAAAGTCTCACTGAGTCTACAACACTTCTACAGCTTCTTATTACCAAATACCAGCTCTTCAGACACACGTCTGATTTACTCAGTATACGAATGCTTACTATATTCAGTGATAACTGAATATAACGTGTCTATGCTGTAATACAGCGTATCTCTGCCTAGAGAACTCTCCTGTAGGGAAATTCTCTGTGTTAAATGGTGGGACAGCGTGGCCCACAGAACATGAAACAACAACCTTACTATTCCATGGGTTTTACTGGTTTTGCTCTTTTTTTTCTGCACGTTAGACATGTAGGATTAAAGAGCTAAGACCAAACATTTTGCAGCTTGCTTAGATAATTACATGAGGTCTGATAATGTCTCCTTAGTTGTGATTGCTTGCCACCAGTGAAAATGATTGTTCTGATACTGGGAAGAGGATAAGGTATGGAAATCTGAACATTCAGAGCTCAAGTAAAGCAAAACATTGAAAAACCTACTTTTAAAATAAATATTTACCCTGGCACTGTAAATTTTTAATTGTAATTGCATTTTGAAGGCAAAATCCCTTCACAGCTGCAAGAGATTCATGCTTTTCTGCATAGCCTTTTGCTCGCATTTCCTTGCTAAATGGGAAAAACTGGAGAATGCCTTACCTGAGCAGTTTCCTCTTCCTGCTTCCGTTTCTCTTCTTCAGTCTCCACTAGCTTCTGTTTGGTCAAGAGAAGTTCCTTGTTCAAAACATCTGCTTTGTCCTCAGCCTAGAATTGGAGATGCTGCTGTAAATCAGATGTTATCTGTGCCGGCACCAAGGTGTTGGTATATACACCCCAGAAATACTGCAGATTTGGGTTCTAGTGTTGCCTTTTCCTGCCCTCTGAGGGCTCACCTAACCTAATCTTTATATGAAATTCCTTTTTCAAGTAAGTAGCTATTCTCTAAATTATTTCCTTATTCATCAACAACTGCGCAAAAAGATTATTTTGCCAAATGTTCACCTATGCCTGGATGGTAAGTGAGGATAAATCCTACCTCTTAATGCAAACCTAACACAAACCTGTGCAACTCCAGGTAACTCAGTCCATTTTTGTATCTGTAAGTGGGGAAACAAAATACTGTAGAAAATGTCAGGTGTCTGCACTGTGCCTTACAAAGCATCCGGGCAAAGCCCAGTATAAAAGAAACAAACAGGGCCACCAGATAAAATGGTTTATCAGGTACAAACTGGTGAAACTTGATACTGTGTGTGTACTGGAGAATATGGATTTTCTCCTTTCTTTGAAGCTTATGGTAGAATCATAAAATGGTTTGGGATGTAAGAGACCTTTAAGATTATGGAGTCCACCTGTTAACCCAGCACTGCCAGGTCACCACTAAACCATGTCCCTCAGCACATCTACATGGCTTTGAAACCCTTCCAGGGATGGGGACTCCACCACTGCCCTGGGCAGTCTTTGGCCAGGGCTTCCCAACCCTTTTGGGGAAGAAATTTTTCCTCATGTCCAACTTAAACCTCCCTTGGCACAACTTGAGGCTGTTCCCTCTTGTCCTATCACTTGTTCCTTGGGAGAAGAGCCCAACCCCACCTGGATCCACCCTCCTTTCAGGGAGTTGTCGAGAGCAAGGAGATCTCCCCCAAGCCTCCTTTTCTCCAGGCTCAACAACCCCAGGTCCCTCAGCTGCTCCTCACAAGCCTTGTGCTCTAGATCCTTCACCAGTTTTGTTGCTGTTCTCTGGGCACACTCTAGGCCCTCAATGTCCTTCTTGGAGTGAGGACCCAAAACTGAACCCAGTATGACCTCTTTAAGATATGTTTTGAAGGAACTACAAATCTTTCCTCCTTTTGTGTGTTCATTCCAAGTTCTCCAAGGCCCTTGGTGTGCAGTATCACCTGTCCTTGCAGATGAGTGCAGCAACACAAAGCTTTTCTTTCAGTGCCAGTGGGGTGTGGGAAAATGTCATGGAGCCACTTGTCTACAAAAGACTGCTAAAATGCAGGAGAGCAGGGAATGGGACTGGCAAAGGTATGTGCTTGGCAGCCTAGTCATGATACCTGAGAGAAACAAGCATGGGCAGCAGCAGACATAAAGCTGCTTTATGTACAGATTCTCCCGGGGAAGACAAAGCACCTCAGCACGTTGCTTTTGGCCTGCTCATGAGATTGCATACAAAGCACATCTCTGCCTCCATCTGCCCCCCCAGACCGCTCAGATTTTTAGAATCACGTGGATCCCAATCAGCAGAGCCTGACTGTCAAGGATCTGCCTAAACTGAAATACAAATTGCACAACGGTGCTCAATGATGTTTACAATTCTGAGGTTAGGTGAAGAAAGCCAAATAACTACGGGAAACCAAATTGAGTAGGCACTTGCAGGAAGAGATCGGACATTATAAAAGGCACTGCAGCCCTCACTGAGCAGGGGACTAATCACAAGGTGTGGTGGAGTATGGCCCTCCTGCATTTAGTACCTTAATAACAGCTGTAGTGGTGTTTATCAATACTACATGAAACACCCCAGAAAGAGGAGGGCTGCACGTGTAGTCCTCTGACAGCCACCTCTTGAGATAAAGGGCTCCAAGTGCCGCTGCCCTCCACACACCAGTCTTCACAGGAAACAAAAAGCAGTTATCAATGGTCACTCAAGAGCCCTTCTAATTTTTGGTGCCGTGCCACTTCCTTATCTCTGGATTTTGTTGGTTGTACTGGAACTGCGGTGAAAACCAGATCCACATGTGGTGGTAGACATTCTGCAAGGCAACTTCCCTTGAAAATCAGTCTTTTGAGGAGTACGTGATACCTATTTTGGGTAAATGTTCATTGCCTAAAGGTTGCAGCTTACATTCTGTTTGCCCAGGGAGACTGTAGATGTCCCAGCACTGGACATTTCAAGACCAGGTTGGATGGGGCTTTGAGCAACCTGGTCTAGTAGGAGGTGTCCCTGCCCATGGCAGGGGGGTTGGAAGTAGGTGATCTTTAAGGTCCCTTCACAACCCAAACCGTTCTATGATTCTATGATTTTCTAAAACCATCCACCACAGAGAAGGTGCAGTCAGTGGCAAGACACCGCTGGGAATGCCCACAGCTGCATGCTTGTGGAAATGCGGGTTTCTAGGAGCAAGGTTGCCAGGAAAATAAAGGCATAAATAATTACACTTTTAAAGTTGTGTTCATGCTTTCACTTGAGCACAAAGCAGAGCTCCTAAAATTGCCAAACCTGAGCTGGGACCCCTCTCTGTTAGCATTACCTGGTCCAGGTCATTCCGTAAGGCAATTTTGCTTGTTACAAGCTCGTGAGCAAGGTCATCATTCTCCTGCTCCAGCCGCATGCTTGCTTCTTGGAGCCTGCGGTTCTCCCTCTGCAGAAAGAAAGGCACAACCAGAAAAGGAAGTTAATACTTATCAGTATTAAAGAGCAACGAGCGAGTACATTGTGTGTGTAAAACACTGAGAAGGCAAGAGTGCACATTAAGACAGGACTGCTGCTCTGGGAAACAACAGTGAATTAAGCCAGCGGTGCAAATGCAGCGGTTCCACTTACATCCCAATGGTTATGTTTGTGTGGCGTAAGTGACGCACTGACTGTAGGGCTTCTCTGTCCAAAGTAAACACAGTCCTCTCTGCAAAAGCACTTGGTTTCCGCTTGCTCGCCATCGAAAGAGATTAGGCAGATAAAATCCAACCCAGCAGCAGTGAACAGGGACCAGTTAAGAGATTCTCATCATACTGTTTCCAATCAGAAGTAGAAAGCTGCCCTGCTCCATTTTACAAAATTTTGTCTGCAGGAATCCATAAAAACAGCTCTTTTTGTTGATGGTGTCGTGCCAACTTCCCATCTTCTGTGGGACCAGTAAAGAACAGCACTTAGCAGGGAACTCCCTACAGCTCTTATAATCTGTGCTGCCGTCTGTGCGTGTTCTCTGTAACTTGCGCCAGCGACAACATTGCACGTTTTACAGGATACCTGCTGAGAAAAACTGCCAGATGGAGAGGGGACCTTGCTGCCTGAGCACAGGCCCAGGACCTGCTCGGTGGCAAGGCACAGCAACACAAAATGAGGAACTTGGAGACTGCAGGCCCAGGTCCTCGCCACACTGCACTCCCTACCTGCTCTGCACAGGCAGAAACAGTGACGTAGGGCACTAACTAGAGAAGGTACCTACACAGGAGAAGGATGAACAGTAGTAATTACTGGTTTTTAAAAATCAGTTTCAGTGACCGTTCTTCCAGGGCTGAGAAACACAATCATATTCAAAAGATGTCTGTGCGTCAGTCTGCTTCCAGGAGTCTACATCAAATACACATCTTCAGAAGAATACAGCCAGGTGGGGCAGATAGAGGAGCCCTCCTCAAATGGATTTTAGGAGAGCAAAAAATGTGCCAGCCTTCAGTCACACAATAATTGTGTATCTTTCATACACAAAGAGACTGCAAAGGGCATCTGTGCGCTATGGAAACTCAAGGAAAAATACCAAGATCACACAGAAACTTGTAGGTGGAAGAACAATAACCTACATGGAGTCCCCATCCCCGGAGGTGTTCAAAAAACGGGTAGATGTGGAGCTTTCAGACATGGTCTAGGGGTTAGGGAGATGTTCAACGAAGGTTGGACTAGATGATCCTAGAGGTCTTTTCCACCCTGAATGATTCTCTGATTCTATGCTGAGATTTCAAAAAGGACCTGGGCTCACTTGAAACATAAGTTATGTTCTCCAAGAAAAAAGCAGTGGAAGTGAATATATATCAGCATTTAAGAGAGCAAAACATTTCTAAGTGTCTAAGTGAATGCCTTCCTACAAGATAATGATTTCTTTGCATAAGCACATTAGTCACCTGCCTTCACTTCCTCCTGCTCACCAGCTATGCTCAGATATTTTTTTTCTTTCCAAACTCACCACCATGAAACTGCAATTTTCATTTCTGTTGCAAGAAGATTTTGCATGCTTGTCTTAAACAAAACAGGACAACCGCAGCTCTAAGAGGATGCTAAACCAGGTCTCTGCTGTGTGGGAGCTTCCTCTGTAGCAGGAAGCAGAACCTCTGCAAACAATCTCTCCTTAATGTGACCCTATTGTGCAACTAGACTGCACTGCCCTGTACAGGAAAGTAAGTTTGTTTCGTTTCCAAAAAATCGTACTCTAAATAATTTGCTTTGTTCCAGAAACTGTAAGGAAAATACTTTCATTTTAACACAGTTAAAATAACCGCTGCTAAAAGACATGTAACTTTGGGAATCTTTTTTATTTTAATGGCACTGTATGCTGCTTGGGACAAGGAATTTTTAAAAGTAAAATTCTTCTGCAGGGGTAATAGGCACTTTAAAGTATAAAACCAAATTGCAGTCAATAATAATAATCAGAATCCAAATCACAGTAATAATAATAATAAGGCTCCAACGTGTCTATTTCTGTATTTTGCTCAGAACACCTTAGAAATGTTGATTATTACAGACGTTATTACAGGTTGTCAGAAAGCGACTCGCGTTCACCTGAAAACTGGGACCAGATCAGGCTGGTATTGGACACTGCTGCCAGGTGCTACAGCACCAACACCTTCTCATAGGGATGTGGTTTAGAAGGAGAAATCAGCAAATTCTTAAGACTTCCACAAAAGAACCCGGAAAGAAGTTTGCTTTGACATTTTTGCTATGCTTTTGCCAAAAGCTTCAGTGTCCGCAAAGCAAGCCGCACAACGTGAAGTTTGAAGTTCCTACTTTGCATTCGCAGACAAGTGGGTAAGCAAGCTACGTGCTGGAAATGCGCTATCCTCCTCTCAAACTAGAACGGACATGGCACGTTGCTAGCAAGTGAAAGATCTCTTACCTCAGGCATCCAGTCAATAGCTAAGAGATGTTTATATCTCGCTCACCATACTTTTAATTTCCAGCTGGAAGTCTCTCACAGGGCCACCTTTCCTCTTCCTCCGCACAGGGCAGTATGCGCAATTAGATGGTTTGTCTTTTCCAGCTCCTCCCCCCAGATCTAGCAGTGAAAAACTCCCTCCTTCCTCAGGAGGAAACTCTTAATCTGCTTGAGTCTAAATAAAACCTAACGTTGCACAGTAAAGACAAAAATAGCAAACAGCACTTTTCAGATGTAACAAACTATTTTCAACAGCTCTGAAATACCTGCAGGGTTTTAGAAAATACCAGAAAGTTCAACAGATGGAGCTGGTTCATTACAGCAGGACTTGCATCGCAGACAGCGTTTTGTAACCTGGCATAAGCCAACCTGTCAGACCTGCTGGTTGTCCTTGGTGTAAACAGACGGCTTCCTGCGTTTGCTCTGCGCTCCACTAACCAGTTACTGTCTATGACAACGATTCCCTTCTCCTTGGCACTGCTCCGTTTCTATAATCAGTAAAACAAGAGATTTGTCCTTCCCAAATCCCTCCTCCTGGTTGCAAAAGGCAGCTGGTGAACGCTGGTTAGCTTTTAAAAGGAGGATACTGCATTTCCAAAAGGGACAAACACCGCTGATGACACACAAACACAAATGAACTTACCTCCTGTAAAGTCACAGACCAAATACTGCTTTCAACCATTGGTGTAAAGACAGTGAAAACAGGATATAAAATGATTTTTAATACCAACAAAGACAGCCAAAATAATAATAATAAAAAGTTGCTGATTCTTCAGTGGTTTTTTGTTTCTGAGTTTTAAGAAGGATGCACTCCAGCTTCCGTCACACACTGGACGGAAAAAAGGCAGCAGATTTGGAAGCAGGAGGTGAGCCTCAGCTCGGGAAGACTGAAAGGCTGAACTCCACCCTCTGCTCCCTTCCAGCCAGCAGCAAGGAGCAATTCCTGACCACATTAGTGGTGATGATGCGTCCTCTCTGAGCTGCTACTCAAGTGGGGTGTAACGAGTCACAAACCTTGTTAAGCAATTCACCGTCACGTTTTGTGATGAGCAACCGCCCAAACCCCAGATCTTTGGGCATGAACAGATCCTCAACCAGGGAATGAAAACACTAACTAAAAAGTCCTTTTCTGGCTGTGAGACAACTGAGGTCTTCGTGAGCCCATCGGAAAGGGCTCTTGATGGTGGAGGAAAGCCCTGTGAGCCTCCACCTAGAAACCCAAAAGGCAAACACTCCAGGAAAGCCACGCAGAGGCTCCTGGAGGTGGTTTGTATTTTCTCTTTGTTGACTCTGAAGAAGCTCTCCCAAAAGTGCCCCAGCACACTGATTTTTAAAAAACCACAGTGATCCACACCATGAGTTACCTTACATTTTTCCTCATGACGGTTACCATGACTCTGAATAAAAATGAGCAGTGTATTAATTTTTGCTTCCCCTTCAAGCACACAAAAGGCTATTATGTCCAAATGACACATTTATTCAGCGAGACAACTTCTCCATTGAACAAGGTCCACAGAGGAAAAGGCATTTCTACCCTCACATCAGAACTGTGCGCACAAGCAGGGTCTGCTTGCAAAACTCCAGCCCTTCTTTGTATGGTTATGTCCTCTTTACTTTAAATCAAGAAGTCCCAAGCTCAACTCTGGCAATTTCTCATCAAGTCAACCAAAACCCTGTTACATGAGATGTTCTCAAACACAGGAAGAAAACTTGTAATAGACAGAAAAATATCCATCTGAATTGTATTGCTATTTTTTCTTCCTGGCGTCTATAGGCAACTTGTAATTTATTTAACCAAAAGTCATGAAATTCAGTGACAAAACAGCAATTTAGAACATATTTACTTTTTGCACTTTTTAAAAATCTACCTGACAAAAATGTGAGTGATCATCTGTTATAAGCAATGGAAAATAAAGCAAAAAGGTGCCCATAAAAAAAAATACACTTTTCCTAAATAATACCTGTAAATACAGAAGGAAACAAACACCCCAAATAGTGGCACTCTTTAATACTGTTCTTTTGGTTAGTGATATCACAACACATAAAATATGAGCTGGGCAGGAACTCCCGTGGCATGTAACACAGCTCATTGCGCCCCAGGAATTTAACCTGTCAAGGAAACGTGACTGGTTAATAGCAGGCCAGACGTAAAACCAGCCCTTTTCTGGAGCCTGTGGAGAGTCAGTGGGTTTGGAGGAGCACCCTGCCTGGATGTACGCCACTGCTGGGGGCTGCTCAGCCCCACGTCTCCGTGCTGAGGACACCTCTAGAACCTGAGTGTGGGGAGCAGAGGGAGAAGTGTGTGGCACCCTCACCCTGCTCTGGTTGGGTCCTGGTCTCCCCTGGATGCCTGGGTGGAAGTTGGACCTGCAGGTGAGTGCTGTGCCAGCTCTCAGGAGGATCAGGAGGAGGAGTGGGAGGGGACAACCCTGCGGCAGGGGCCCCGCTGCCATCGGCCCCTGCCATCGCGGCAGCTGCTCCCAGCCCAGCACCACGCAGGGCCCATCTCCTACACTCTCAACAGTCCCTCAAGCCATTTTCACTGAGGGCCAGGCCACAGGCAGGTCTCTTACTCGAGATATCCTTAATCGCTGCAACTCCAAACTGCCAGCATCTCGGTGGTCCTGACAAAACTCTATGGGCAATAAAAACTGTAACACACTGCAAACAACAAAAACTCCTAACATACTAAGAACTTAACTAAAACCTACCAACAGACCGAAAGCTTGTTTCCTTCTTGACCTGTCAGAGGAATATTCTGCAGGGATCTCCACTCCAGCAATCGCATCCAAGAAACATCCCCTTCCTGGGCAGTAAACCAAAACCTCATTTTGTTCTGGGAAGACAAACTGTAAAAATTCCAGCGATGTTGGCCTTTGGGGCACAGCCCACACAGAGCGCACACAAGGCCAGAGGGAGCTCACAGCAGTGCTGCACTCTGAGGCCATCCTGGCTTTTCAGCAGCGTAGGCTCGGTCCATTCCCAAACCAAGCCCAGCTAGGCAAAGCCTAGCAGTGACGCTGCCAAAATGAACAGCATTTCTAAACACACGGGCTGCAGAGTGATCATTGAAGGCACAAGCAAAGCTGGCTCTCCACTTTTTGCTGCGAGGACCACACAGCTTGTATCTCTTGCTGCCCTTTAGAAACACCCTTGAAATGTCAATTCCTACCAACCTCAGCTTGACACATTAATAAAATCAAACAAGCAAGGCAAGGAACAGACAGCACTTACAAGCATTTCTCCATGACACCCATCAGCTGAAGAATACATCTGAACTTTGAACTTAATGTGCAACTAACCAGTTACGGAGACCCTCTCTAGTCACAGCATTGCTAAGAGGATCAGACCCACTCTGGATTACTACAAAAATCCCACAGTGCGTTTCAGAAGCACAAGCCAAAACCCTGGGCTGTGATCCTGCCTGTGACCGTGACTCACATCAGTGGTGGCCAAAGAGGCACTTTCTATAGCCTCACTGGGGATAATGTTCTTCACCATCCATTGGCAAAGATTAACCAGTTAATATGCTTCCAGAGAGCTTTAAAGAAGCCTTATTTCTATTATTTTAATTCCACAGTACTGTAACCACTGAGATGTTTATCAGCAGCAAGTTGTGATTTTTCTAAATAGGTCATGCTCACTCTTGGCTCTCGGCTGCTACAGCACTCCCAGTTCTCATAAACAACAAAACCTACACCCTTTGACATCAAAAGAACTACACCCAAAACATAATTTTTCACAGGTAAACACTTTTTAAAAATAAAAACCAGATTTACTTTCTCTGCACCTGTAACTCGCATCTTGTCGCATTTCTGAATGATGGCAGAGTCCATCACTACAGATTTTCCTACTGCGGTTTTCTGAACATGGGGCACTTCCCTCACGTTCACAGGCCACGTAAACCTGTTGCACACTGTAGATTATTTACTACTCCACATGCCTGGTAGACACCATTCCAGCTGCAATGTCACTGGACATATTAAGGCACAATGAAGAACAGCAGGAGAACAGCACAGGTACACGTAAGCAACGTCCCTTCCCAGGTAACCTGAGCACCAGGCAGTAAAGTACTTCATCTCTGGAAGCTTCACCTAAAGAAAAGTGGATTTTCCAAAGCAGAGTAAGCAATAAATGGATCCTGAACACTAAGTGAAGGATACACCCAGAGGCAGAGTCTCCATCACACAAAAATCTATGGCAACAGAATGGAACAATGACAATAGAAGCATATACATTGGAAAGATAAGCAATGCTGACCCAAAATGAAAGATTTTTTTTTGTGAACTATCAAGCTAGCATATTAATAACTGAACCTTTAGTTTTCTGCTGCTTTAAAGCAGGGTATTTATTACTATTACTTCTATTGCAGTAGTACCTTGAGACCCCAGGAGACCTCTGGGTCCCTGGGCATGTAATGTACTAGGCATTATATTAACAAAAAATGACTAGCGCTTGGTATAAACAGAGATGAACAACAAGGATTGTATCAGTCAAGGAAGAGTTCATCTTCCAAAAGTCTCTGTGGATGCCACTGCACACAGCTTGTGCTAGAACAATGTGTGTTTTCTCCTTTCTGTGTCTGTAGCTGAGAATCACCCTTTGTTTCTGCGTCTCATGAAGATCTCCCGTAAAAGTGCAACAGCAGGAGAGTTACCTACAAACATATAAACTGAAAGAAGAAAAATATTATATGTGGCTACTTGCAGGTGTCTCGAGAGTTACAAATTGTGATTGAAATATTCCTGGGAAAAAACACTAAGTCCAAGCATTCCAAGTTCTTGTTCAAGAAAGGAGATGAGTTTCACCTGCTACTTAACCTCCCTAAGGTCTGCGCCGGCATATCCCAGTGAGGTGAGGATGGTACCTGCACCTCCACTTAACTGCTGGGACCGGGTCACTCCCCACGGGATCCAGCCCATCAAAGAGGTTCCCATATAGCATCTCTCATACCTTGTATCTGTCCATAGGATCTTCCTGCTGCAGCTGACTCTCTCGCATTGTTTGGTACTCTCTCTCATATTTCTTCAGCTTTTTTGTCGGCACCTGTGGAACAGATTTGGAAAACATGCGTTTAAAGATCAGAACCGGAAGGGTTGTCTGAAAGCTCTCCTTGCCAACAGGAAGCCCAGGAAGTGCTGGAAAGCTGCTGCTGAATAAAGTCACTCCCTGTTGCCCCCCCTTCCCTACTCAGCAAGCCACGTCAAACACTTACCAATACACTTCACATCCACAGAAATCTTTCTGTGCCTACTGTTCAAATATTTAAAGGAAAACAAGAGTGAACTAGAGACATTTTAGTAAGAGTAACGAGAATTTTAAAAAGCATGAACAAAAGCAGTGAGAGAACATGGAGGAGGAAAACATGGTTTAATGTGTATGATTCACCAAAACAATGCTTGAGCAAGGGAACTGTTAAAATTGAGATGAGAGGAAAGGAGCACTCACACAAAAGGACTGGGCAGTTCCCTGTGGGAGATCCGAGTGATGGTTTTTACTGCTGAAAGAGTATTAATGTCCAAATGACAGCTTGTGACCACTGGCCTCAGACTGCTCCGAGGCTGCAGTGCTGGCCTCCAGCCACAGCACGGAAACAGTGAGGAGGCCACGTGGAAACCACAAGCAAAGCCGGTAAACAACCACATGGAAAGGTCAAGTCCCAGACAGCTTGATTCTGGGAAAACACAGCTTCAACTTAAAACAAGGTACATAGAGAACACCTGTGTGCTCTTCAACAAATCATGGAGTGAGGTATGAGGGGGCATCACCCGGAAGCAGCAGTCAGCTTTTCACTTTCACCTTGTAATTGGTGCTATACGAGTGACTCCCTCTCTCTCAGGAGACCTTTCATAGCATTACTCTGTCCCCACTGTACAACACCACAAACCTGGCCCCGCTCAGTGTTGAGTCATCTGCTGGCAGTTGGAGGGATCCCTAACACCTGCACTATCATGACCTGTGAACAAACACTTTTCCTGGATCTGTTCTGGATCTATCTGTTCCTCTCACCTCTACTGACTGTGCCTAGCTGGCTGCCGGTGTGAGGACATGCCACCGTCACCTTGCCTTAGGGCAAAAAATTGCTGCCACTGAGCAGAGCAGAGCAATGTGTTTACGTGTGGTTTTGGTATTGTTTTCCCTCTATTTTCAGCCCAGTATCCCCTTCCTCTGCAGGACCAAGCAAGTATTCAGTGCCACTGCAGACTCCTCTGGGAGGTACAGGTGGAAGATGTGAAACCCATGATCTTACAGTGCACAGGGAGCACTGGTAAAGCAGCACTAATACCCACAATTACCAGTGAAATCTTAAACCAATCCCCCCAAAAAAAGTGAAGAGAAAAGGGTAAACATAAAAAGCGCAAAGCATTTTGGACAACCATACAAGAGAATTTCACTTTGATGACAACAGCAGAAAACGCAATGAAATGAAAATTACTAAATCAGAGATACTTTTTTACATTTCAAATGAGCAACGTTCCAGATGCAAACCCAGCCTGTTTTGTCTTGGCTGCAGCTTGAAACTGTCGAGGCTACTTAATATTAAAGAATAAGAAATCATTTCAAAGCAGTATTCGAAATGAAGCGAACCAACCAGACATGGAATCATAGAATTGTTTAGGTTGGAAAAGACCATTATGACCATCGAGTCCAGCTGTTAACTCTACCAAGTCCACTGCTAAACCACATACCTCAGCACCACATCTACACAGCTTTTAAACTGCCAACTGGACTTAACTCCACTCGCCGCAACTCTCTGGGCCTAGCCATTCAGCCAGTTCTCTATCCAGCAAAGTGTACACCCATCCGAGCCACGAGCAGCCAGTTTCTCCAGGAGAATGCTGTGGGAAACTGTGTCAAGAGCTTTACTGAAGTCCAGTTAAAACGCATCCAATTCAGAGCTGTGAGCAGGACCACACACAGATCTTCTAGGTCCCTCTTTCGCCACTACAGGAGCTATTCACAGCTGTGGCCTGGGATGAAGGGTGGTCCACGTGCCTGGTGTGCTCTCCAGCAAGCAAACTGTGTGGCAACACTTTGTTAGCAATATTGACAGTAAATAATACCCTAAACAGGGATCAGATCACAGAAGGTGATGCAGCGTGTGAGGGAGGATGTTGTGACACAGAAGACAGCTTCTGTGCTCCTTGAAAGAATAATGTGACTTCTGCATGTTAGCATCTATTTGTAATACAACCTTGTATTAATTGGAAAGAACTTAAACAGGGTAAAAGTCTAGCTTAAGGGTTGGGGGGGAGAAAATTTGTGTTTGACACTCAGTCCATGCTAATCCACTTATCCCATAAAATACAAACTTGAGCACGTACGTTTAATAACTTTGGCAAGGACTATGCTTCGCTGTTATTGTCTACTCGGCCTCATTACTCAGAGGAGTCTGATAATTTATTACGGCACTTTCTTCTGGGCATACACTGATAAACACAAATAAATAAATATTTTAAAAGTCCATTTACATATTCCCTGATTTAATTCCCTGAAACCGTTTGTGAATTCAACAACAGGCTTCTCTGTAAGCCCTTTCCTAACTGCATGTATAGTGCTAGCAATGTTTGTCTTCATGGATCGCTCTGGAACAGAGCATGCTCATAAATTTTCTGCAAAAGCTTCTACAACACTGATTTCTTCTTTCTTTAGCATCATGGGGTATATTGGCTAGAACTGATGGCTACTCTTATGATTTATAAACCTTGCTCCTCTGTTTATCTCAGTGTCTGACCTCCTTGACTCATTTTATTTTATTGTGTTCAAGCATAATATCATGTCACAACTACTCGTACAGAGGGAAAAAGCCATGCAGGGCATCTTCATAAAACCTCCATGCAGAAGAACTCAACAAGCAGAACCTCCTTCTGAAAAACCCAACAGACTACCGCACTGAATGCTCCAAGAACTCGCTGCAGTGAGCTGATATGTAGCAGGTGAGAAACAAAAATTCTTTTGTTTTCAGCTGCCCCCCTGTCCAGGCAGGGCTGGAATGATCTGCTTCACCTTCCCTGGCGATCCTGCGCCTGGGCAGCATGCCGAGCATCAGCATCCGCTCAGCTCCAGGAGACTTTTCCCTCATTCTGCAATTTCTTTAGCTGTTTACAGACAGTTCGGCCTGACCTTGCTGAATTAATAAATCACACATCTATGACTCCTTCTTCCAAAATGTTTTATTGCTCTAACGAAGCACGAGCACTCAGAGGAGGTAGTTATCATTATGTTCATTTGACAGCCAAGGAAATGGAAGCAGAGATATAAAGTGATTTCCTGAACATACTGAAGATGCCCAGAGGCTGATCCAGCCAGAAAAATCCCATTACCTGATTTCTCATTTCCAGCACTGCCACAGTGCCAGACTGAGCAGAGTATCTCTGCCCCGATCCTCATTTCTTTTGTCTACCTAGCACTGCATAAACACTCCAAAAATATATTGTCCCATCACACTAACTATGTAGTCAGTATTCTGTGATCTCTGCACTCTTCATACTTCTTCCTCTCTAGCTCTCACCTCAGTGTGGAAGAAGAAAAAAGCCAATTAACAAAATGTGCAATGCTTTCCTTTCCTCTTCTTTGAAGGAGGTGACTTAATTTTCTGTTTCAGTAGCAATGGATTTCCTTGAATTTCAAGATTGAGGCGAGGGACTTGAATCCCTCCAAAAACAGGGTTATGTTGTGTGCTGATGACTGATGCGGGAGACTCCTGAGCTTGCTTTGGGTGAGCACTGATAGCAACCACAGACTCTGGCTACAGACCAGCTTCCCTTTTATCCATCCATCACACACACACCAGGCTGTGAGCCCCGTGATATGCCCAGGCTCTTTCTGATGCTGCAAAGCAGGACCATTTCCAAGCACATGTGATGACCAGGATCCTGGCTCAGAAGTGGTGGGACCAGCCTGAGCTCAGCCTGAGCTCACCCAGCCTTGGCTCAGGCCTTGCACACAGCCACACAGCCTTGCACTGGCTGCACAAGACTCTCACAAACCACTGCCACATGTGCCACTCTTGAGCAGATCCCAGTTACGCTTGTGTGTACTTCCATTTCTTCACATTATGGTTTAAAGCAATCACAGAATCTCAGCATGGTAGGGGTTGGAAGGGACCTCTGGAGATCATCTTGTCCAACCCCCCTGCTAAAGCAGTGTCACCCAGAGCAGGTTGCCCAGGATCACATCCAGGTGGGTTTGGAATCTCTCCAGAGAAGGAGACTCCACAACCTCCCTGGGCAGCCTGGGCCAGGCTCCATCACCCAACAATATTAAAACAATATTAACAATATCAATCAACAATATTAAAGCAAGGTAATTTCAAAATGACGCTTGGTTCTGCGAAGTGTGTTGTATGAAGGTTGTAAGCTTTGAACAGAACCTCAGCAGATGAGCAACAACAAATTTCAGATCAGATCACATGCACCGTCTTAGTTCACACCCAAAGTTGTTGTATCAATTTGTTCTAGTTAATACTTCATATTTAAAAGACAACTACATCAGGTAGAAGGAAGGATAAAATAGCTCTATTTCAACACTTTAATAGGGTAAATTAAGCCTTTAATGTAAAAAAACATACAAGAAACTAACTCAGTGCTCTACTGGTCTGTGCAGTCACTGCTATGGACAACAACCATCCTTCTCTTAACAGGCATGAGGAAGTATCCTGTGATGTCTGTCACTGGGAATAACATTCAGAAGTAGGTAAGCAATTCTTTCTTTCTTTTGGGAGGATGCAGAAATAAAAAGGAAAGAACAAAACCCACAGAAACATGTTGACACAACAGACTTGTCTCTTGGATTAGGCTTTAAAGGGGGCGAGTGGGATGCTGTAGTTAGATATTACGCATTACATTCTGAACAACTGTAGCTCCAATGAGATATTAGCCACAAGCAGGAAATCTGGGAGGAAAAAGGGCAGATCATCATTTCTCACAAAACTCTCTTTGCGTTGGGTAGTCTGCAGAGAAGAGAATGTGCAGCATTCGTTTGCAGAAAAAATGTAGGGATTAAAATCAGCTGGTACCTAAAGAAAATACACAAGCTGGAACACAGCTTGAAGAATTCCCATTTCTCTTTTTGTCACCGTGCAGCGAAGGGCTCGCTGATAAGCTATTTCACCACAGGTTTGAAAACATGTGGAACAGCCCTCGTCAGCATTTCACTTAACTACAGCATCGCATTCAAGACCCAGACATCCCACACTCTAAACCGCACCACAAACCTCATTTAACATCGTCTAACCCTGGGATCTGGGGCAACATGATCAAAAAGGTTTTGTGAAGCAGCCTCTCAGACAACATCTGATTCTAGCACTATCCTCATGGCAGCTGGGCTTTGGGCAAGCGTGCAGCACAGGGCCCACAGTGTGGGGCCGATCAGCCCCATCGTGGTGGATAAAGGTGGGTCCACAGTGCTGCTATTCCGCTCAAGCTTGTGTGTTGCATGCAGCACAATAAAAGCCTCGAATGTCAGATGCTATTTTATCATCTCCACTGGCGGGAAGGAGACGTTCCCTCAAATTCCTTGGAAACCTGCACCGTGTTGGAGAGATCATCTGCTTAATGAGGGCCTGTCTGAATGTCTGTGACAGACCGGCATCTCTCTGCACCTTGTGTTTGGGAAAAGAACTGTCAGAAATGCTCTTTTTATACCAGCGATACAGCTTGCTCCACGCCAGCACAGCCAAGTATCCCATCCTCGCAGGAGGAGAGTTTCCTTCCTTCTACAAGTCACCTTGTTGCCAGCTCTGTAGGTGTGAGATGCCCTGAAGAGAGTCTTCAGGATAACAGGGATCCAATCCGAAAGCTGACTGGAGGCTGACTGATTTTTATTGTTGCTTAAATCTTCAGCATCAGTCTGTTCTCACAATATCTCAACTGCAACTGAGACCCACACAGGAATTTATAAAAAGAAGAGAAAGGCAGGTTGCAAAATTTACAGAGCACCTGCACAATTCACTGTGATTCAGAATGGCAGTGGCCACAGCCAGTGACGCTGGATGATCTCCAACAACAGATCCTTCTGTCAGATTCTAATCTCCGCAATGTATTTCCAGTCAGCTAAACCTGCTGAACCTGGCATAATGCATTATTCTTCCATCGTCCTGCTGTTTAAAGATCTGCTTAGTTAGGCGCAGTTAGCAATACAGTTAACTAAGTTAAAAGAGCAAGCTGAGACTGAGAGATGTTCACTAAGCCTCACTGTACAGCAATCCAGTAGCAACACAAGAAAAAAGAATGAAACATGGATTCCCTGAACCATAGCTCTTAACACCAGCGTGTACATTTGCGCTCACCACAGTGCTCATGTTTGAGAGGCACATATATTGACTGCAGGGGAATCTGCATCTAAAAAAAGGAAAAAAAAAAAAAGGCTCAAGGAAAGGATGTTCTGTCTTGTGGCAGAGATTCTTCAAAACGCTCCTCCTCAGATCCCCAAACTGGTTTTCTGCATTCAAAAATTAATTTTCCCTTTGAAATATGGAGGGCTTATTATCCACTTCAACTCTATTTGTTTTAGCAAATAGAGAGGCACCCTGAGTGGCTCAAAAGCAGTGCTTGGAAATGGCTGATTACTTTATATCCTTGCAGTTGAAGTCTAGCAGCTCACCCAGATAAAAAGTGCTTCCTCTCACGTACCGATAAGGGCTTTAGCATGGAGATGCACACTGTGAAAGGAACCGGCTATATCCACTCTGTCAGCAAGCACCCATCTTGCATTTAAATTGCCTCTGGTTCAACAGGAATACTGTGGTTAAGGATACCAATATTTGAAACATTCTAGATGGAAAACGTGTGTGTACAGGTCATTTTTATTATCTGACAGAGCTTAAAGAATGCCTCAACAATGAGATCCCTGCTACAAAAGAGATCTATATATACGCTGTATAGGATATATGAAACTACCTGTATATCCCAAGGCCACAGGTTAGCAACAGATGACTGGGGAAACTGACACTGAGCAGCCGACTGGGAAAGGGCCCTGCTCTGGATGACATAGTTACTGTGAGCAGCAGTGGTTTTCCCCACACAGAATTTATTCTTTGGTTTGTACCTCATAACATAACAGCTCCAAGTGATCTTCTGTGTCCTGCACACATACAGCATTTAGTGCTGACAGTTTTATATGTCTCTCCTTGGTGAATATGTAAAACCCAGCCCTCAGCTCTCCCTCATCTAGAGGTGCATCATACATTCTGATTTTGATCTAACCCCACGCCCACAACAATTTGAGAGCTTTGGTTGTATTTCTTGGCACATCACGGCAACAGAAGAGATGGGCGAGCAGTAAGACAAGCACAGTCTTCACGGCTATTCCTGTGACAACAGAATCAGCAGTTCAGGAAGAAGTGCCCGGGGATTTTCTGGCATTACTTAGCAAAGAAACCACCTCTCCCAGCTACACTGTGTTAGGGTTCGCTTTCCAACCTTGTTCATCCTGAAGCCAACACCGGCCTATCTCACAATCCCGCTTATGGAAAATTCCTGACATGAGGCCAGCAACTATCAGTAACCAGGATCAACATTTGGTATTATCAAGGCTGTAAAACCTGTCATGTTGAATGTATTTAGTCCACAGCTTTCAGCTAATAAACCTCTGGCTGAACATGTCTTCTGAAACCTGCCTCAAGACTGGTGGCACCAGCTCTGTCAGACTCTGTTTTGACTCTGCTGAGTTATCAACCCACGTCTGGTTTCCTGTCACACTGTGTGCCCAGCGCAAGATGAAGAGAATTCTGCATCCTGAGATGGAGGATAGGCACTAGATCACAACTCTGAACCATATACCCAGGTGAGCTTCATCCCTCAGTAAAGAACCTTGCAGAACTCTTCAAACACACATTCTATGTGTCAATACTATTTTAGGTCAACTCTGTGTCACAGTATCAAGAAAACTGTAATGCTGTTACACTCCAAATTTGCATCTTTAAAATCACCATCAGGCTTCTCTGATGTGTAGTGAGGTCCTTGATGCTAAAACACCTTTCATTACTTTGGTAAATATTTCAAACGCACAAGTTACTAAGAGCAATTACTTTTCAGTGCTTTACTCCATTAGCAGAAAATACATATCTTTACATACTCAGATCCAGGGCTCCACAATCCCTTCTGTTATATCAAATACTTTAATATTTCAGCAACTAACACAAGTTTTACCACATCCTCTCAAAAGCCTTGCCTTTTTTCTGCTTGCCCAACTCCATAAACACAAGTGCTAAAACCTTAAAATAAAGTATTCTTTAAAACCACACAATAAGTGATCAGTGTTTTGAAAATACAAATGGGACAGTGTCCAACTCCCAGGGTATCGGAAACGCTCATAGCGCATAACTCATCCTCGCCCTTCTCTGTTATCTCTCTAATCCTCCATTTGCCAAGAAGGTTCCCTCTGTGCCTTCAGTAAGGCTTCAGGTTTTGCCATATTCACACCTTCTAGGCTCTTTGCATGTGCCTTGGCATGAGCTGGCAGGTAACTGGAGGGGGGGGCAGGCCAGGAGAGTTTAAAAGCACTAGCCAACCTTTAATGTAGCACAAGCAGCTTCTGGAGAGCATTCCTGGGGATGAGGACACAGAGCAGTGTTGCACGACAGCCCCACAAGATACAAAGCAGGCGCACTGATTCGCAGACCTCTATATTCAAGGCTGCTTTGGGGTTTTTTAAACCTTTCGCTGCTCTCACTGCTCCAGCTATGGTTCCACCACCACCAGCAGCACTACCAGCTGAGATTGCCACCTCTCCTGTGCGGAGACCTGCGCTCATCCATAATGTCGAGCTGAGACCCTGGAAGGCTAATCAGTTACCAATGAACTCGAGACCTTCTACTTTATCACCTGTCAGGAAAATCCCAAGAGCACCTTACGCACTGACAAAACCAAGAAGCATGCTTCAGGCAGGAGAGGCTGAAGGTGGAAGATGAAATGTGGCTGTGTCGCCAACTTCAGCTGGAACTTCAGCAGCCAAGCTGCTGCTGCCACTAAGGAGAGCTCTACAATAGAAGAGCTGCCACAGAGGGAGAACAGTCACTTCTTGTGGAAAAGGAAGCCAGTTAATATTGATCAACATCTGGCTCCCACCTTTTTCACCCTCTGGTACCACCAGCAGCAGAGAAGCAGCAAGGCCTTCCTGACCTCTCAGCCCCAGGTCTGTCTATTCCATTTCCCATTCCTCTGGCCATGGGAAGAACGAGACCCAAAGTTCTGGGATAACTGAATTCCTGTTAGCTTGTTTCAGTGTTGCCTTACCTGCTCTGCACGTTCAACCTGAGCATGGACAAACTCTGTGTGCTTGTTGTGGCCTATGCACTTAGCTTCTGTGATCTTCAAGGTAAAGGACAAACAAATATGACATATTACACCATGATATTGTTACTTGGGATCACTTTGGTGACTCTACCTTGTAGCAAAACCTATAATGCTTTGTATCTACAGTGATCTTTGTCTTGGCATAGCTAACATGGTACCCTGAAATCAAACCATCTGGACTTTTCTTAGCACAAAAGACAAGCCTACAACTTTAAAATATCAGGGACCAGCTTAAACCAGCACTCCTGTCAGTGGAGGGATTTTTTTCAGTAAGTTCATGTTGGCACAGCTTGAAAGAAACAGTAAAGAAAAAATGTGTATCTTGAACGGCACACAAAAGCACAAACTGAACAAGACAAAACCCACTGAAAGACATTTTCCAACCTCGGCACTGTCTTGATGCCAAATTATTCTGAGAATTGGGTTCAAAAAGAATTAAAATAGTTGTAGACAATGAAGGCAGAATATTTTAAACTATCACATTCACCTACACAGACTTGCTAATCCACCTTCTAGTAATTTAGAAATTAGACTGCTATAAAGAGATTAACTGCCTCTTCATCTAACTGTAGCACTCCTTTCAAAGTCAGTGAGCATACTGCTCATGGAGACACCGGGAGAACACTGATAAATAGGTGTACTTCACATTTGCTGTGATTACACACACAGCTTTTGGGTTCGTGTACCTCTTTAGGTATACGAGGTGTAACGTGTTAATAGCAATCTACAAGAAAAGACAGGTGAGGTAAGAAAGCTGAAGGCTGAGAATTCAGGAGCTTCAGCTCTTCCATTTGACCCGCTCCACTTTCTTACCTTAACATGGTGACTACTGTATCTAACAGATTTGAGGTGGCTGGTATCAGTGCCACCTGGCCTACCTTACCCTGTGGGGAGAGAAAGAAGTTAAATGCTACTTTATTCTAATTTAACCATTTCTGCATTTAAACGTTGAAATATGGCCTTACAAAGTAACTCTTCACCTGCTCTTCTTTAACTGCAAATGCTCAGCTGATACCCAACACATTAAAACTAAAGACCTAATGAACCAATAATGTCTAGAAGTGTATTTCATAGAATCATAGTTTGAGTTGGAAGGGGCCTTAAAGATCACCTTGTTCCAAACCCCCCTGCCATGGGCAGGGACACCTCCCACTAGACCAGGTTGCTCAAAGCCCCATCCAACCTGGTCTTTCAAATCTCTTCTCTCAAGTGGGACTGATAGAAAGAGAAGCAGAGTTTCTTTAGTGCTCAGAAAAACTTGTATCAATTTTCCTGGAATTCTTTTTAAGAAGAAAATGAGGAAGGTCCGAAATACTGAAATGTCCCACTTTTGAATGTTTAATCACAAAGATTCTGTTCTTATTTTTGAAATGTCTGTTTGAGACATTGCTTAAATAATTCCCTCTTGATCCAATGACAGTAAGAGGGTGAGCAAGAAGAAATGCTTTCAAACATGAAGAAAAGAGAAAATAAGTGGGAAATAATACAGGTAATTAATTAGGGACAAATAAAATAGTAACTAAAACTAAATGCAGAAGAAAAAAAGGTTTAAATTCTGAGTTTCGTTAGGCTGGACTTGATTCTAGAGCATATTGAAAACAAGAGGATTCCTAAGTGTTGTTCAAATAAAGCAATAATTACAACTTGGAAATAATTACGGTTCAGATGAGTCGGAATTGTCCAGAAAACAGCTCAGTTCTGTTGGAAACCAGGCTGCAGGTTTTTATGCAGAGCAGAGGTACTGACAGAACCAACAGATGAGCTATCCGGTCCAATGATGTGATTTTATAAGCTGTGGGTCTCACTTTATTCCTTATCTACAGGTCTGATTGATAAAAGTATCTTTACAATTATAATAGTCTTTTCTTGAACTGTATTCACCACCACATGATAGATTTTAAAAACACAACCAAACCCCCCAGAGGAGTATCCGATAGCCATAGAGCATGAATTACAAAGCTAAGGAAATGGGTCAAAAAGCCACTGTCAAAGGGAATCGTTATTCAATCACATTTTTCATTTTTGGTTAATGACATCCTAAAGGGTGTCTTCTGGGACTCATAAAAGATCCAGTGCTATCAAATATTGCATCCGTGGCCTGGAAGTGAAAAATTGAGTCCTGCTAATAAAACGTGCAGATGACTCATAGATAGGAAGAGCAGTAAAGAACAAGAGAAGAGGAAGGACCAGAAAATTGCACACATATATATTTGAATTCCTGGAAGTAGCTTACTCAAATGTAACATGCCACCATGCCAACTCCAGACCAAATGTACGCAGGGCTTAACTACAGCATGAAGCAGCAGACCTTCAGCTGGGGCTGAATCCCACGATGGGATGAGATGGGATTGGCCCCAAGAAGGCACCATTCGGACACTTTCTGGAAGTTTGGGGACTTTTCTGCTCTCTGGAAAGAACGGGGGATGGGGGAATGGGAAACCCAGCTCTAGCAAGACTTAGCTCTTCCTCCACAGCCCTCTCCCTCCCACGTCACTACTCCGTGGCAAGCTGACCAAAATAATCCTTCAAAAATATGCTTTAAAAAAAAAAAATTATATCAGTATCATTCATAACACAGCCCCACAAGCAGGTGTATGGGCACCGCTCAGGAGGCCATACATTGTGGTGTGGAACTGGCGACGCACACTGGGACAGGGAGAAGGGCAGGAAATAAGAGACCACTCTGCAGTAAAAGAAATGTCACTCTGCCAGCAGAGTTGGGCTGCAGCAGAACGGCTTACGGGAGCCCCAGGAAGCCTGAGGATAGGGAAAAGCAACATAATCAGGGACGGTTTGACCCTGGATCATCACTAGATCAACGCTGGAATATTGTAGTCCTGGGAGATGCTGGAATACTGCAGTCCTGGGAGATGCAGGTGGGGAAAAATCCTGAAGAGGATGTGGAGCAGAGCCACTGAACCGCTTTGTGTGGGGTGTAAATGCCTCGCGGCAGGAGGTTTACGAGCTCAAGCGCCTCAGTTTGCACAAGAGAGCACAGACAGCTGAGTTGGTCACAGCATGTAAGTACCTTCATGGGGACAAAATAAGCAATGGTACAGAAGGCTGTACTCTGGCACAAGAAATACTCCAGATCCAAGACGGGAAGTTCAAACCAGAGAAGTTACAAACATATTTGAACAGTGAGAGGCTAACAGATAACCATGGAAAATGATAGCTTTCCCACCTCCCAGTATGCCCAAATGAAAGCTGGGTGCTTTTCAAGAAGGGCACTTAATAGAGGTTTTAATTTTCAAAAGATGCTACTGGAATGAAGCTGGATGGAAGAGATGAAGCTTACATATTTGTAGGATGAAGATGTGCCCAGCCTTAACACCTGCTGATCCATGGGCAGGATGAACAACCTCTCTCATTTCCAGGCAACTGAACCTCGGTGCCAAACACAGGCTACATACATAGTGACAGTCAGGCACAGGTTGCACCACAGAGCCTTTAACCGAAACACGGAAACCATCAGACCGATATGCACTGATGGAACACCAAAAACCAGGGCTGGGTGCCACCTGGCAGCAGTCAACAGCTTCTCAGGCAGCTGGGAGTACACTCCCATGCCCTCCTGCCTGCCAAATGCCATGACTGTCTCCTGTCCCCATACCAAAGGCTACTGCTCCACCTTCGACAGCTTCTACTATGCATTAGTAACATACAGCAGTAAAAATGTGCAGCGCATTGAAGGTTTAGGACAGTAGGAAAGAAGATGCAATATATAGATAAATAGCCCAAGGTATTTTAGTACTAGTTATTAATTTTCATATTTAATAACAAATGTGTGATTAAAGCCAGTAAGTGTGAACAAGTATAAATGCTAGCTACACATGACCATAACCTAAAACATGCTTCTTCGGCCTTTATAAGTTCTCTATTTAGGCCTAGACTTGTGTACATCAAAACAAGTACCCTGTGAGTTTTATCAGACAAGTGCTGTTGCTGCAGAAGCCGTGTGAGTTTTCCTAAATATGCTGGAACTCCAAGACTTTAAAACATGGGAAACCCAAGGAAGGAAGAGATTTCATTTCAATGTGTTTAGTTTTAACATCCAAAAGCATCAATCAAGTCTTACCGAGAAAAAAATTGCTGCCAAACTAATGTTTGTATACATCAGCTACACACTCACAAATCCAAAAAAAGTCAATAAGCAAACTACAGTCTGATACGACAATCCATGTAATGAGCTTTATATGAGCACTTTCCTCTTTTCAACTTCAAATCTTGATGGTTTTCAGAGGAAAAAGATAGCTCTGTGGGCCTGACTCCTTAAGGCAGAATAAAAATGTAGAATATAAGCAAAAACTTAAGTGATTCTTCATGTCATTTTTACTACTCCATATAAACAGGGCTCATTTGATTTTCTGGGGAAGATTTGCATTGGTAAAAGAATTTGCAGAAAAGCTCATGAAGCTGGAAGGATGACAAGTGTCAGTGGAACACACAAAATCTTTCCAAATCGAACGAGTTAAAGGAAGAGCAGCTGTGTCCTGAAATCACAAAAGACAAGGGACTTGAGCAGTCAAGGGGAGGGAAAGACAAAAACTATTACAGCGTTTGTTTTTCCATATCACCTGTTTAACAAATATATATATATTTTTTTTAATTATTCATGTATATAAGAAAATTTTTGCTGCTCCAAAGACAAGGTGAGAGGATCAGGGCAGAATGTGGCTGCTCCTGCCCCACAGAGGAGGAAGGGGTGGAGGTGCCACAGCTCCCAGAGACATCCTGAGAGCAGGATCCCTCCTTCTGCTGGGAAGGGAAGGGCACAGACAAGGATTATAGCAGCTGGGAAGAGCCAGTTCTCCTAAAAGCGACCACCCAGACTCCCTTATTCTTTGTTTGGCAGCAGCAAAAGCAGCAGCACACCAGTGGTGACACCACCCAGGGAAAGATGGTCTTCAAAAGCTCAAATGCTTCCAGCTCCTCCTCACTGCAAGACTCCACACAAGGCAGAATTAGAGACTCACAGAAAAATTTAGATGGGAAGGGCTCTCCAGTGGGCATATAGACCAACCTCCTGCTCAGGCAGCGATAACTTCAAAGTCAGAGGATGTTGCTCATGGAAGTCTCCACGGATGGAGACGCCAGGGCCTCTCTGAGCAGAACTGCTTTGATTCCCTTATGTTGAGCCAGGATTTGCTTTGCTGCAAATCATGACCATTCCTTCTTGTCTTGTCACTGTGTGCCTCTGAGAAGAGCTTGGCTCCATCCTCTTCAGGACATTCTTTTAGGTGGCAGGAGACTGCAGTTAGATCCCTCCTGAGCTTTCTCTTTTCAGGCTAAGCTGTCCCACCCCTCTCACCCTCCTGTCATGTAGGCAGCTCCATGCCTTCCCAGGGGTGCTCTGCTGGACTTGCTCTAGGTTGTGAATAACCCTTTCTTCCCTTTCTTCAGTGTGTGAGATGCAACCTCCCATCTGAAAAAGTGTGCATCATCTTCTGCTGTCTAGATCTGAAGATACTAAACAGTATCAGACTCCCTATCAACTGCAAAAAAAATGTTTAGCCAGCTGCCTGTTAGACCTCAACCCACTGACCACTATGCCTTGTGCTCCTGCCAGGCCACCCAGCTTTTCCCCCACTTTGCAGTTCACCCATCCGCTCTGAACCTCCTCAGTTCAGCTTTGGTGGGAAACTGAGAGCCTAGAAATCATCACAGCAGAGTCTGCTGGCGTGTAACCACAAATTCCTTCTATGAAATGGCTGAAAATTCCCCTGAACAAAGCAGCAAACACAAGGCAGGCAGGTAGGCAAATGAAAATACAATTAAGCTTTCCAGAGAATGTCCTTCAACTCTGGATTAAGAGGATTATACCACTTAGTATAACATTTCCATAGCCCCGTGGGTCCAGGCTTTCTGCAGATAAGTTGAGAATGTAAATTCCCTACAGTAAAGCTACTCAAGTCTTGCACAAGCTACACAGCAGCCCACTCCTATATTCTGCTTTGCACGTCCGTGTGAAGTACTTTCAGAATAACTTGGAATCTTGAAAGCAAGACCACACAGCAAAACAACTGTGTGTCATGGTCACACTGCAATATGACTAATTTGATTAAAATATATGTTGGAGGATTGCTGTCATATGGTGTTGCTTTGGAGCATATTTAACAAAACCTTATCTCAGATCTTCTACACCCTGTTTAATTGTTTAGTATTTCTGTGCACCAGAGCAATGCTACATAAAACACTGCAACGCTCTCCACCGAAAAATTCACATTTTCCATTGAAAAACACAACTGGAACTGAAAGGAGCTGGACAACACCAGATAGTTCTGGTTTTCCTCACAAAATTCATTTCTTATGTGTCACTGGACATGTCAGAAGGTTATGGCAGGGCTGGCCTTCAGCATTAGCAACCCAGGACAGTAATCACTTGGGCCTGGTTTGGTTTCAGTATCAACCCATTGCCACTTCACGTCCTTAACACGTGGCTCTCTCCTCTGTGCCAGAGACACTCCTGTGTGCCCTGACCTATTGCACAACCCAGAGGAGCTACAATGAGTTACTAGTTGCAAGATTTCTGGAACTACAACAAAGCCACCATGGCAACCAAATGGCAGAACAGGATGAAAGCCTTTAAAGGGCATTTTTCTTAACTTTTCTCTGCAATCAGAGCAGCATACAAGGAACTCCTTTAAAAATAAGTGAAGCCTGGATTTTGCAAACAGATGAATCCCAGACCACAAAAATATCCATGCTATTAATGTGAACTCTTGCAATAAACAAAAACTCTGCAAATTCTTTCTGCAGAACGTTACTTTATGCACAGTACAAACCTTCCTGCAATATGGTAAAATGACCAGCACAGAGTCAAGAGGATTTGCCCCAACTTATCCCAGCTGGCAGCTTGTCCATTGATTAAACAACAGCAGAGAACTGAAAGAAACTTTCTGAGCTGCCAGGTCCCATCCCTTAGTAGTACAGGCTCCCACGCACCACCTAATCCTATCATAATCCTGTCGAGCTTCCTCCTAAATCTCCTCAGGTAGTTTGCACCATTTGCTTAGGTAATACATTACAAAACCATTTAAAAAGTAGTTAAGTAGTTCCTATGTGAACCCTGCAAAATACACATTTCTTACTTACTGCTACGTAATGCACTGCAACATGTTAATACTCTTAGATTCAGGAAAAAAAGAGTTGATAAGAATATGGGCTTGCACTAAAGTCAATCTTTCATATTTTATAAATAACAGTAATAACGATATTTTCCCTTCCCATAGTTGTTCCACATAAGTATCTCTATTTACTGGGAGATAAGTAGTCACTTCACAGAGAAATTTTTTTTTGAAAAAAAAGTCATTTCATCATATTTTCAGAGTGGCAAAGATCAGGTGCAGCTGTGAGTTGTGCTCTTCACACCAGTCACTCATAGCTGATCTGGAGGAATCTCCAGATATAGAACGTGATGAATGTGACACTTGCTCCCAAGCTATACAAAACTAAAGACGCCATCACTAAGCCCACTTAAGTACCACTTCCCAAAGATTTAAGTTATAGGGTAAGCCATCCATGAAATGTTTTCTTGCCAAAAGAACCTGAATTTAAACAACTGCAGTGCCAGCGCAAGCAGCTCAGGATGGGAGGCATCCAGGAAACCCCACTGGCAGCAGCCTTGGCTCAGAGAGACTCAACAGAAGGGCCTCTCCAGAGCCTGCCAGCAGGTACCTTCTCCGTGGGCACCTGGCTCCTGTTAATCCCCCTGCAATATAGGTAACCTGTCTGAAGGAAAGACGCTATTCTAGGCTTCCAGTTGAAAATAATAAATGCTGTCCTAACAATCAGCTAAGGCAGACAAACAGGAAAGGTTGTGGTTGGACAATACACCAAGTATTTAAAAATATCCAGCATGGGAAAAGTTCCCAACTCTTAATATTCTGGTTAAGTTAAAACCTACTTAGAGCCCGATCTCCAGCCAGGTCACATGAAGTACACAGCTTTGTCTATACTGGATTTTCAGATTTATTAGCTAACTCTTCTAATGGGCCTTGTAAATTCTAGCCTAGAGGAGGCCAGAGACAGAAAAAGGCATCATAATAAAAGGGATTGGGCTGAACTCTGGTTTAGACCCGGAGGTCTATGGAAGATGCAGGAGATGAGTTCAGGCACTTGAGGTTTCCTGAGCGTGGACAAGCAGCAAAACCCAAGCAGGAAATACGTGTAGAGAGCTTTTACACAAGAAAGCAATACAGCAAATTTTTCCTCTTCTGAGAACACCTCCCTTTGTCCCATCTTAGTGAACTACCTGGATAAACACTCATATACAGACCAAAACCCACAAACACAAATGCTTAATTGGGTTGCTAAGTAATTAGCCTGATTTGTATACAGACCAATATTTTAACTGTATCTGCTTTTGAGTCAAGTTCAACACTTATACATGCATTTTTATTTTCAAAGATGACTTCTGATTGATTCTAGGCAGACAAATGGCTCACACATGGGCTCATCTGTAGAATTTGAGACCAAAAATGAATTTTGGCACCAAACTTTTAAAACTAGCCCATCCCTTCAGTGCAACTCCCTGGAAGTGCTGGGACCCCCACGAGGGAGGAAGATGACCACAATATACATGCCACATAGACACTATTCATGAAAAAAGGAAGCGGTTGTTTAATTAAAAGTTTTTACAGATACTTGTGCCGATTTCAAAAGAACATATAAAAGAGTTAAATCACCATTCTCACATAAGGGACAGATTCTCTTAGATTTAGTGATGACAGTGACCTACACCCCAGACCCTGGCTGTACACTGAGCATCTGGCCTGATCTTTAACTGACATGCTAAGAACCAGAAAAGTGTTTACATCATTTAGCACCATTTTCCAGTTTAATTATTATTTCACTTATTTCAAAAATACTATTTTACTGTTATCCTACCTAGCAAATCACTTTCTTCTAAACTTAGCAAACCAGAAAAATATCACAATATATATAATAATATTATCTTACATCTTCTGAAATAAGTAATTTAAATTTTGTGGCTGCATGAAGGTAAATTTCTGAAAAAGTATTAAAAAGAGGAAATAAATAATAGATAGCTTTCAGCAGAAGGACTGAACTACTGGACAGAGTATAACCTTAAGCACTAATGGCAAAGGAGGGCAAGAGCAACACCTACCACAGATTTGGGTTTGCTGACTGCCACCAGGTTGGCCAGAAAGTCTTCATCGTACAGCTGGCTAAAAACATGGGCATCATAAGCCACCGTTATGGAGATTTCTTCCATCATTTTGCCAGCAAGCTGCCGTTAGCGGCTAGGACAGGTTGACAATCCAAGGCTGAACCTTGGCTCAGTTCCGTTTCAGTTGTTCACACCCACCTGAAGAAGCTAATGAGGAAGGAGTGTCACGAGAGAAAATATGACCCAGCAAATCAGCTCCTGTGTGGTTTTTCCTATCGAGGGTGCCTTTTATTATCATGGGAAGCACCTACGAAACACCTGCTCACGCTCCCAACACGCAAAAGGCATTTGCTGAAATTAGGTGAAAGGAATCTGTTTTAATTCCAGTATCAGGCTGAAGATGAAAAAGCAGCAGCCAAACCAGATTAATATTAAGCAAGAAAAGATCCGTCGGTGCCTGACAGCAGGACTGGAATCACTTCTGCACTTCTCAAACTTTGTAGCAATTGTTTATTCTTTATATCCAATTTTCTCCCATGAAAGCTGATATTCTTGTTAGCAGAGTTTCACTTTCCAGTGATTTGCTTCTTCTGGCTTATTTGTAAATTCAGAGAGGTAGGTTTTAGCGATTATTTCTGTCAGGCATTCCTTGGAATTTTCCACAAGTTTCTAAATGTCTCCTTTAAGAATCTAAATGTCTCCTTTAAAATCAGTCACTTAAAAACACTCACTTTTGCTTTTACATAGATCTGAATTGCATCTTGTAGATACTTTTAATTTTAGCAGGAACACGATGGCATCAAGTCACAATCCTCCCAAAAGAGTCCATTTGTAGTACAGGGTGATACAGTCATGCAAAATGCAATGAAGGCTGCAAGCTCTTTGTTGAATAAAATCACACCTCCACAAGTGAAATAAAACCAATTTCTGTAATTGCAACTTTACTCAGCAGAAGGCTTTTAACCTGAATCTGGGACTAGTTCACTTTTGATCAAAAAGTGATGTGGTATCTCTTGTCTGTGAGTCCTAAGCAGCGTAGCTGCCTTCCAAATTGCTCCTGATGTCCCAGTTAATTTCTTCTAAAATCTATCTGACACAGAGAAAAAACAGCGCAACGAAAAAATGCAGAAAAAAAAAAATAAAATCAATATTCTCAAAACTACAAATGAAAATTTAGAAAATAATAAGCGATGTGAAGAAACAAACAAAATAAAGCAAATCCTTTCAGGAGACTTGAGCAAGGTACGACTCCTCACCGAATGAGCACTTCTGCTTAGACTCATCCACTGTATTTCTATCTTCTCTGGAAGCCGCCTGTTCTTCCTGGTGAAAAATCAGACCTTCTCAAGAAACAGAAATCATTTCGGCTGTGCATTTGTCTCCAAAAAGTGTATGTGCTGGATGCAGCAAATCTGGTAGAAATTTCCAGTTCAGGTTGCCGGTAGCATATGGTGATGCTCTCGCTTTCCAGAATAAACAGGGTCAGACCCACCGTGCTTTTCTCTGTCCTTCTGCTCCTGGAGTATCTTTATCAGCAATTACAGGGGTATCTAAATAGCACCAGGTGCTATTTGCATTTGAATAGGAAACTTGAGCAACAGCTGTAGCGTACAGGATTAAAACTCCAACATCTCCTTCACTTAAATAGGGGGGCAAATGACATGTTATTGCTAGGAAACAGAGTTCTAATAGGCTTATGGCAAACAAAAATGCAGCACTTGAAGTTAAATCCTTCAGACTAAAGCAGATTCTGATCATGCTTAACCCTTGCAGGAGGAAGAAAGTTATTTTTTCCTTGAAATGAACCTATAGCATATTTCTTTTAATTTTTCTTCAAAGGCTTGCATATTTTTTTTTTATTAATCCCCACAGCAGCGATACTCTAGATTCCAATCCTGAAGCAATACCCAGCTCACAGGGCTGCTCTCCGTGTTGCCTATACAAAAATCATACCTGCTATGCTAAATCCTGCTCAGGTTTTCCCCAAGCTCTTTAACTGGCCGTTTCCTCTTCGCCTTCATTGCCTTGTGGGGTGGGTTGGTGGCTGTTTTTTGTTCTTGTAGCACAAGTTCAAAGCGTAAAGACTAAGAGTGGCTCCTCCTTGGCTGCCTCCGAGGTGTGCTGACAAAGGCACCTGTTGTAAGAGGTAAAGAAAGTCCCTTCCCACAACCCCTCCCACCTCGCCAGCACCCTCTCCAGAGGCTCCCAACGGGGACTGACGTTACATCGGAACAGTGGCGTAGACGCAGGGGAAAAGAGCAGGCGGTGTAACAACAAATCTTCCCATGTTAATGAGGGACCAATTTAATTCTGCAATAAGGGCAGGAGGTGGAGAATGCAAATGATCAGATGTACTCTGCAGCTGCTCAAGTCCCTTCCCTGATTTAGCCAACAGGCTTTTCTATTTATAAAGAATTATGGACCAGAACCTATATTCTTTCTTTTTTTTTTCATCTTTAATAGAAAGGTTATGATGATTTAAAAGCACTAAATCTACATGCTACTTTTCTACTATTGGCCAAATAATTCCTCTCATATCTAATCTTAACAAGAGGGCTTGTAATCCTTGCATGTTCTAACTAGCAATCGCAAGAACTAACAACTGATTTTTGATGCTGGCTAACGCATATCTTTATTTAAAAAGGATGTTTTTCAGCTGTTGTTTCAAGCTAACGGAGCTGAGCTGCCCATAAATCCCTAGGAACCTGCATTTCACATCCACGCTAACTCTGAATCAGCCCACACAATTATCAGCTATCAAGGCAGTTAAACTAAACCTTTTGAATTAAACTGCCTGAAGCAAATCCATCCCCCCAGACATTACAGGAGCACATTCACACCAGAGGAACCGACTAGGAAAAGGCAAGCAGAGAGATGCCCTTCACCTCCTCAGGCCGCATCACACATGCCTCCCAGCATTCCAATACAGAGCCTTCCCCTCAGCCAGGGCTTCCTGGGGCTGAAGATGAAAAATCTATCAAAAGACAATGAAAAACCATGTAGTGCAGCTTTGTATTTCTTTAAAGCAAACAACGCTTCTCTGTCTAACACCATGTCTACCTCACAGCAGCCTTCCTGAAGGAACAGGAGCACAGTCCCCTCCATGACACAGTTTTGAAAGCATACCTCCAAAGCAGGAATTTTTGGAGAAGTGGTTCAAGCAAGCAGTCAAGACGACAGAAGAGAGCCAGCAGAAGGACAGGTGAGCTTCAGAAAATTGCTAACTAATTCAGGTAAGTAGCCCTAATGACGGTTGTTGGGATTTATATGCTGGTGGATAATAGAGGTGAATGGAAAATTCCTGAATTGAGCAAACCAGCCAGCTTAGCAAAGCAAAATCCTGCTCACTCCCAAGATAAATTCACTCTCACTCCACCCCCAGGAATGTCTTGCTGCTATCTGACAGGGATAGGATCTTCTGATAGACGGGAAAGCGTTACGTATGTGAGGTATGTGCAGCTTCTCACTAAGCACTCCCTTCCTGCCACCACTTTCTGAAACATAAAAGGCCTTTTCTGTGATTCACTTCTTATCTATTAATGAATCTGGGAAGATCATGGCAGTCTTCAGGCAAGGAAACATAAAACTCCTTTCAGAGCACTTGGAATGGCACTTGGTAGCCTTCAAGGTAAGATTACAGGGTTTTTTCCTCCAAATGGGCATCATGCTCTTTTCACAACTCCCTTACCCAGTCATGACCTGTAAGAACTGCTTTGAACACAACCAGCAAGTGAAGAACATCCAGTGACAAATCAAACGCTGTGAATCCCCAAGCACAGGTATGTTCTTTCCCCATCCCCAAAGGGCTTGCTGAACATTAGAGCACAGCAGATAGCCCAGATCTTCCACCCGCACACTCGGTCACCTGCAGTGCCACCCAAAGTCCCCATAGACATCACTGCTGCCCTTGGGAAGTGCCCGGCTGCGCTGAATCCTCAGCCATGCCAAGTGCCTGTGCTGGGGTGAAAGGCAGAGAGCGTCTGCCCGTCCCTTCCATGGGTGGTTTTCCCAGCGAAAGGAACAAAGCAGTGACTGCTGTGTTGGTGCAGCCTTCGAGAAGGCTGCAATTTTATTCCTAACTCTGTTCCAGTTTTAGACATCAGAAGGTAGATACTTTAGGAACATTTTTGGATTCAAAGTGAGCACTGAGCACCTGGCCATTGCTCGCAGGGATGCCCCGTACCATTTGAGAAATGCAGTTGCCAGGCTCAGGCTGCTCTTTAGTTCAGCAACTGCTTCTCCAAGTTTTATTTTTATTATTTAAAATGTCAAATAACATGGCCTATTTTTTTCCCCCAAAGGAGTGGGTGTGTGCACCTGTGTCCCTCCTAAAATAATCCTCCAAACGCGTGGAAAAAATCTGGGCTTGACGTGCTTTAACATATGTACTTCCATGGGTAAATCCTCCCAATCTGCAGCTACACCACATCCTCCTGATTTGAAAGAAGGGAAGGCTGTAAACTCATTTTCGCATATTAAGGCTGGCAAAGCCATCCCACTGGAGAGAGTAACTGGGGCTGGAATTGCTGAGGCCGAGGCTTTCCTGACAAACCGGCAATGCTGGCTTTGTGCTCCCCCTCAATGTTAATACGGAGCCCACCACAGGGAAAAGCTGAGGACTTCTGAGCCTTCATTTTATGTTGCCTGCCTCTTGAATTATTTACGGTATGCACAGCTAACAGAGGAGAGCGGTGCTATCGCCCTCGTCTCCTTCAGCATTACGGGAAAGCACAAACAGCAAAGTCACTGCAAAAGCAGGAGGAACACTTAAAAATGTATCCAGTGCTTTTTTATGGATTAAAACAAACGTCAGAAAATACCCCAATTCCTCTCTGCCATCCTTCCCAAATCGGCCATATGCCACCCAAAAAGTTAGTCCTGCTCCTGTGCAACAACTGCTGCATAAGGATTTTCTCCCACAAAGTTCCTAGATGACCTTTAAAGCTCATGAAAAGAAGTCAAACTATATTTGTCTCACCTCCAACACTAGAAGGGGTGGAAGAGCAGGCCAGCCAACAGCTCCCCAACCTTTTGAAGGTCACTCCCCGTATTTTTAAAAGCATTTTCTTGATTAATTATGTGTATTTGTTCTGTTTCTCAAAGAGACGGTTATTAATACTTGCAATTTGAAAGGGTTTGGGCCAAGTCTGCACTTCATTTCAGGTTTTACATTAACTTGCAACCACAGCTACACAAGGGCATGAAGCTGCTTAAACCAAATCTGCCCATTTTGATTTCTATCAACCATACAAACCTGAGAAAGACTAAACTGGGGATGCCAGCCTACAGGTATGAATGCAGCATTGTTCATCTCAGTACTTTCCAGATTACATTGCAACCTTTCAGATTAACTCATGACTCTTTTGATTTTTAATTAAATTCACATTTTTAATTTATGTTTCCACATTTCTTCTCCATACTGCCACTATCACTTTCCAAGGGCAGTAGGAGTTATTTCTTCTCTTCAGCTAAGTTTCTTTCAGATATTGAGTGTCTGGCAGTAATACCTCACTTCCTCAAGCTCCTTCTTGCCTGCCGAGAACCTGCATTAGGTCTGGGATGACTTTTTCCTTGTTTTCCAGGGGTGAAGGCAGTGAAGGGCTCTGAGCAGGCTGAACTACCAGTGCAGTTTATTGCGTGGCCGCACAAAGCGCTGTGGTGTGACAGGTGATGGAGGTGGCGGGGCAGAGGAACAAGGGAAGAGCCAGACACCCCTGAGCAAGCACTGATACCAGGTAAAAGCAATACTGACTCTGACCAGGAGATTTTGGAAATCCTAGCCTTTGGCTGTTGAAAAAGCAGATTTACAGCATATTTGAGGCATACGTTGTATGTAGCACCTGACACAAACGACTGAGGTTTAAAACACAGCTGAGCATATTTCCTCCTTCTTCATCCTTTTATTTTAGCAAAATAAGGGATGGTTTTTTCCTATTTGCAAAGGCAAGGGATGGTACCAGTGAGCTCCATGACATGCCAATGGCTACTCCAGCCTAAGGCGGAGTGGGACCAGGCTAGTTTGTGCCACACACCCCACAGAAACCAGTCAGAAGGAAAAGGCAGAAATTCCTAAGGTGTAGAGCATGATTTCCTGAAAAGCAGCAGGCTTCTGCCACCAGCTTCGCACTTCACCCCTCCTCTTTCAGGACCCATTTTTTAATCTCCTCTCAGTTCAGTGCCAGCAGATGCCCATAAACAACTCAACACCACAACCCAGGGAGGTAGCAGCAGTTCAAAAGCCACCTCCCAGGGACCTTGCTGCATCTGCCCCAGGGCCACGGCCAGTGTCTCCTGAATCCCCAATCAATACAAACAGGTTTCTCTGGCTGCTGAAGGGACAAATGTTAACAATCTGTTTGCCACTGTGAATGTCTCTCATATATGGTCCCTGAGGCTATTAATCAAAAACTGAATAGCATTTGTATGGCATTTCGACCATGCAGATACCATTGAGAGCTAAGTTCCATAACAATCTGATCCTAACCCAACACTGCCTATGAAATGTATTTTAAACTTGTTGCATTTATCACCTCAACTGGTATTGAAAAGAAAAAAACATGGAGTCAGGTGGTTTTTTTCAAGAAAATTAGCAGAGCAGTTGTATAGGAATGCTTTGCACTTACAATTCTTTCTATGGATTCCCACCCTTGTCTCAATATAGCTCGATTCAGGGATTTCACCCAAACAGCCCACAAGCTCATGCAGCAGAGCCACATTTCATCATGAAAAAGCTTCACCAGATTCACAGAGCTAGCTCAGGATTCAAACAACCAATAATCAGACAGCCAAGTGTAAGATCTGCATCACTACCTGCACTCATGGTCTACTGGCTTTTCATTTACAGCATGTGATCAAGATATTAATTAACATCAAGTAGCACATTAAGCAGCAACATCTGTCACATGAAGAGACTCACATTGGGGCCCAGGACTTAGGGCTTCTCATTCTAAACCCACACCTTTGTTTCTTGAGGGAGACACATTTCTCAGTATTTTTCTTGCCCTGCCCAAAGAGGTGTTAACAGTCCTTATCTACCTCCCAGAGGAAGATTAACAAAGGTAAAATGAATGAAAATTGCAAAACTGCAAGTGGTATTATTATTGTTGCTATTATTACAATGTTGTCTGTCCAGTTTTCTCTGGAGTGGGAGAAATGTCTTATGAACACAAGCCATTTAGCAGCTCTCTGCACAGGAGAGTGCCACGTTTACCTGGATGACCTGCCTGAAGTGCCTTATATCACATCAGATCTTGGTATCTTTACTGGTGATCACTTTGCACCTGATCTTTAGCCTGGAACAAGGGAAAAAGGAGAAAAGAATGGAAGGCTGGAGAGCCAGGCACTATGAGAAATTCTTGTAGCATCACAGTCAAGCCCCAGAAAGGTCTGTGGCTGTGTCTTTCAGGTGGAACCCCTGACAGAAGCCTCATGGAAAAGGTGAGACATTTCTATGTGTAAACAGCACAACAGTAATGGCACATTCCTCAAACAATAAAGAAAACCACAGTATGATTGCTTGGAAGATGAAATAAGGAGTAATTAAGACTGAAATTATGCAGGTAAGCAGGAAACTGCACGTGGTGTCAGCTAAACCAGACAGACTGGTCCAAGTATCTCAGCAGTTGAGGTACAGAAGTCAGTTTGATTGTGAGATGCAGTCTAGACTGAGGCATGCCTCAAGACTCTGAAATGAGATTATTTCATGCATTATACATGAAAATAGCAGTAGTTTGTACTTTTAAAGGAGAGCAGTGTGTCCCACAATGCTGGAGTTAAAGATGAAAACATTAACTTGGAGGTCAAAGGACTGAATGCAGCCAAAGTGTCCAGAAAACAGCACTTGCGAGTATATATTTATACCGAAGACGACGCGCAGCAATCTGACACAGCAAGCGTTTGCCATGAGATCTGTTGTCAGGGAAAGACGGAAGGCAGTGAGGTCTCAGTACTCCCCCAAACAAATTCCCCTGGAATTTGTACAGGTCAGCTCCAGAGGAGGAAAGCAGCTCAGGTCCATGCAAGCTGATCAGCCCTGTAAGACTACTAGCAGCACCCACTAATCTAAGCTTCGCAGAAATCCTGTGCCGCTAAATCCCTATTCATCACCACACGGCACAGTGAAAGGGAAATTCTGTTCTCAGAAGCTGATCTGGGAGACAAACTGTTGCAGTGCTTAACTGTGCTGATCTACTCTCCTACTGTGAAAATCTACATCAGCGTTTAAGCTTCAATATACCACAATGAAAAAAGCTTTGGTATTTACATATGATTCAAAGCCTGTCTTGATTTGCCTGTTAATAAGCTCATTTTAAGGGCTCTGTTAGTATGTATGGAGGGGGAGAGAGGGCAGGTTCTTCCACAAGTTATCAAAGAGCTCTCTACGTGATAACGAGGTATTACTTCAGAAACCAGAGGTATTTCCATAAACTCTTCTGCTCTCCCCATTTTTTTACACCAAATTTGTCTCTTATTTAAAATTAGGACTTGTATTGCTAAATGAGATGCTCCCTAAAATAAAATTAAAACTATCAGAATTGGTCCATCTTAGCACAGATGTCCACAGGGCAAGAGAACATTTTCTCCTCATATCCACATGCTCAGGCTGGGCACAAGGTGCTGCCCAAGCTGAGGTCAGTGCTTCTGCCACGCACGCAAGGGCTGTGCTCCCTTGGAAGCTTCGCTCCCTCCCAGTACTCCTGTCGACTCCCCTCGACATCCAAATAAAGGGCTCTGTTTAGAGAGGAAATCGAGCCTTAACTTCTCATCTGTTCCTAGTCTTTCAACACGATTTTTATGCAGGGGAAGTGTTTATGCAAAATTCCTTCTGCAAGGAATGTGCCTGGAATGACTGAGAGAGAATTTCTGCTGGATTTAAAGACAAAAACCCCACAACAGCAAACAGAGGATGCAGTAAAATTTAGGATGATTTGCAAAAAGAAGTTTTAAAAAAGATTTCTACCACAAAATTCCTCAATGTATTTCCAAATGATACTTTTTATAGGAGAAACATTATTATTTTCACTGTTTGAGAAGTCAACTCGCTAAGCAAAATGGGAAAAAATTCTAAAAAATGGGAAAGTCGGGCATGTAACTGTGAAAAAGTAAAAGATGCTATTCTTTTGCTTCTTGGTTTTGATATTGGTTATGAATGATAAGGCAGCAGTTTCATCCTACCATCCATCGGTATTCCAGCCTAGCAGCCATCAGTACTCAGGAAGGGCACCAGCTATCAAATTCCAACTCTGAGTTTGCAGTTCAAATTAAGAGGGGAGAAATCAGTGTCTGCGTTTGTCCACTCATTTGGAGACTGCAAGAATTAAGCCCTAAGGGATTCGTCCTTTTGTCTGTTACAGCGAACTGCAACGTGTAATCTGATGGTGTGAACAAGATGCCGATCTGAAAATGAAGGAAAATAAAGAAATGTGTAATAAACTAATAATTAACAGGAAAAATTACAGCTGTATCACTGTCTCCATATGGATATTATATGTAAGGTAAATCCAAGTGATTTATGTAATGGTTTGAAAGGTTATAGGTGTCCTTCTCTGCTGCATTTGTGGGAGAACAACTCAGTTTTTAATTACTCTCTAAAACTAATTACTCTTTAGAAGCTGTGAAGGATTTGATCACCTTTCTCAGCCATATAATGGCTATTTCTTGCAATGCCACATGGTATTTTTCTTCTATTGATATGTTTCACTGCAGAACTTTACAATAACCTGGAGGACTGAACACAGATTTACAAAACTCCCAGGACTGGAAGAGTTGCCTGAGGACTGGGAATTGATTTAGCAGCACATTAACCGGGCTTTCCTCAGTTTTAAGGAGAGCAAAATGAATGTGTCACACCGGTGACTCCTGTGACACAGCGTGTCCATGACGTTGCACATCATCAACATTACAGAGACAGACAGTATCGCTACTGAACCATCTTGGGGGAAAAAATAAAAAAAGAAGGATGGTTTCCTTATCACTAGCTAGCACTATGAAATGGAGAAAGACCAGAAACATTGGAGTCAGATTTTTCTCGTCTCTCATAAAGAAGTGTAACAGCAGCAAGAGAAGCAGCTCACTGTGAAGAGAAGCAGCCCTACCCTGGGGCCTCAGTGCTTCTGGCCATCGGTTATCAGCAGTACACCGCAAAACATTCAGGTTCTTTTGTTGGCCAACATTGTGATTTTATTGTCCCTTATTTTTTTAATTTTTCTATTAGGAATGTATGACCTGTGCTCCCTTTATCAGTAATGTTTGCATTCTTGTGCTCTTCTTGGATCTTTCTGAGTCGCAGGATTTCAGGGTACTGACAGCTGGCCAGGTACAACACCACCCAAGGCAGAAGCACCAGCCAGTGAGCAGACATAGCCATAGGGCAGAGATGTCTCCTGTAACGCCTTCACCAGATCATGTATACTTTATGCTTTCTTGGCACTGCAGACCACCCTGTATTTTGCGAGACCTCTGAAAGTTCAAGAGCAAAGGCTGAGTGCATCAGTACTAGAGACACAAGAAGAAACACAGAAATCCCCACCCACACCAGCTACTTGCTTGCTTCTGGGTGTAATTCAAGGTATTAATCACCACCATCTTCCCACCTGAAAGCTCCCTATATTCAGCTAATGAAATTGAGATCTGTTAAGTCAATCCTTTTAAACATATCTGAAGCAACTTCTCAGGGCAGTAAAAGTTATTCCTGAGCACTCAAGCTGGTTCAAAGTCTTCTTGTTTCATTCACAACTCAGCTGAGAGAATACCTGAGATAACCTAAATAGTTGCCCAAGCATCAAGCACCCAAACATACACGCTAACACAACTAGTACAGCTTGGCTTGTGAAATCTCAACCATATTAAAAAACCACAGGGAGCCACAGGTAAGCAAAGGTTTGACAATCAGCACTGCTCTGGATGTACATAAAAAGTGGACGTCCCAGTGACAGACCTGTAATAAATGACAAAAAGACCAAGGGTTCATCTGGAAAAAATCAGCATACAGAACAAACAGGCCAAACTGCTCTCAGAAATATTTCCGTTTTCCAAATGTGTAATTGAATGCTTAAAGCAAATATGGTGAAAATTCAATTTGGACTTAAAACATCACCTTCCTACTCTCACTTTGATGGAAAAAAAATTACATTCGGCCTTGCGCATAACTCCTGTTCTGCAGGACTGCATGTACAAAAACAAGCATTCACATGCTTCTCTTTGTTCTTCTCCAGAGAGGGTCAGGTAATGGATGGATCACCAAAGCAGAAAAATGATTTTTCCACCAAAAAAGTTTATGATTAAAACTACACTAGACAGACAAAGAAGCCGTCAGTCAGTAACTGCCAAAGGCAGGAAGGAGAGGACAAAAAGGCAACAGCTGTGGAAGAAATATAGTCTGGAGACTCCAGCTCATGAATATTGTCTCTGCTGAAACAGAAAGGAAAAATGGCTAAGAAACCAGTTTGGTACCTGTTTGTTCCAAAGAAATCACAGAATCATGGAATGGTTTGGGTTGGAAGGGACCTCAAAGGTTATCTAGTTCCAACCACTCTGCCAAGGGGAGGGATACCTCCCACTAGACCAGGCAGGTTGCTCAAAGGCCCATCCAACCTGGCTTTGAACACCTCCAGTCTTGGGGCATCTGCAGCCTCCCTGGACAACCTGTGCCAGTGTCTCACCACCCTCTGAGTGAAGAATTGTGTGGGAGTAAAGGTGTAAAATACTGGAGTTTGGAGAGGACCCAAATTTTCTGAAGCCTTGATTGAAGAGTGTGGCAGTTCTTTCATGAAAGTTATCCTTGTGGGCTAACACCGATGCAGATGTGACCAATGCTACCACAACAAACACAGCCAGGCTCTGTTAGACTATACCCACTTAGTGCTTTCTTGGGGTTCAAATCAGATTTTTCACTTGGCAAGGAACAGCTTCACTACTTGTCTGCTACCCTCCTCTATCCACGTGCAGCCACTACAAACTCTCGGCCAGTTTATCTGTACATCAACTGCTCCATCAGCAACCTGCTCCTCTGGCTGAATTTAAGGCAAATGGGTGCCCTGGCTGGGATCCCAACCCCACCCCACAAAAATGCAGCTGGTCCTGCAGAACTGCCTGTAGAGCAGGGCTTTTCCCAGCACTGCTGGGCGGGGGAGGGATAACCATCTTTTTACTCTTTGCAGATCTAGTTGGGCTACAGGAAGCCTGGAACGTAGACACAGATGAAGTTAGAGCAGTCAGAAATAAAGTAAGCAGAAAAATGGCTTAAAGCCATCTTTGTTCTGACTCTTTTTTTTCTTCCGTCAAGGACTGTTGGGACCAAACAGGTTCTCAGCTGCTATCTCACACCAAGTACAGCAGTCCGTGGCCAGCTACGCCTTTAAAACACAATTCCAATGCACTCCTGGATGCCACTCTAGCTCAAGAAACATCATGAGGAGTTTGCTCAGCTGATGAACAGGAACACTAACAAAAACAGGGTAGATGATGGTGCTGGAGAGAAGACAAACAGCCACACAAGTTAAGGCATCCTGCTGCAAATTAGAGGCTCCTGGCTCTGCTTCCATGTTATGGAAGAAATCTGTTTGGCTATAATAAATAAATAAGATGTAGAAGTAAATAAATAAGAATAAGGGTGGGCTGCAGAAAAGCAGCCAGACCATGGTCCCTTCGGTATTTTGGAGGTTGCTTAGCAACAGTCTGGCTGTTGCAGGGCTAAAGTAGCATGAAATTAGCAGCTTTTCAGCACAAGACAAATTGAATGTAAAAATGGGGAGGGTGGCCTTTGAGTGGCAGTGAGGAGAAAAGCATTAACTGGTGAATTCGATACGAGGGCATCTTTTCGGAGCATTTCCTGAGTGCGGGGGATCTTTAATTAATGGGGCAGCCAAGGGCTTTGTCCTGCCTGGGTACTGATAAATTCCAAAGCGCGCCTAGCAAGTTAATAATTCAATCTTGATGAAAATTACGTCCGTTGCAGTCACTTCATGGGTTAATTACTTATTCATGATCTTAAATAGCTCAAACCCAATCATATCAGACTACCCTTGCTGTATTAGCGCCAGCCGACTATACAGCATGTTTTCAGTTGCAGAGTTATCTAATGTATCTCCCCATCATTTCACGTCTAGGTTACCTCAATGCCATCTCTGCATTTGCTTAAGGAATTTAGTCCCTGTGAATCCTTCGAGTAACTGAATCAACAGCACAGATCCAAATAATTCTTCTAATACTGCCCCCTCTAGCCTTCTGGAACAACCTTGCATGGACATGGAGAATCATGACATAGACAGCAGCTATTAGAGAGATGTGAGTAATGAGAACAGCAAGAACAGCATGTGTATACTCTTCATGGAAGACTTAAATGGGAGTTGCGAACTAAAGATTTTCCTGGGTCACTTAAGGTGGGGCTAGATTTTACCAGTTAATTGTTTTCCACTGCTAAATGGGTGTGAAGCTGGTCTCTGACAGCAAGACACAACCAGGGACCTGTATGGCAGACAATTCTTCAGAGTGGTTGGGTCAGGAGAGATGTTAAGTGGCTTGTCCAGGCAATAAACTAGAGCAGGAAAGGGAAAACACCACGGCCCTTTCCCCTATTTTTTTTACACACACACAGAGCACTGATATCTTATTTTACTCCTTATTTACAGAGTAGCTCATATTTAAGTGGCACTTCAGAAACAGGGTAAGACCTGGGGGCCTACATGTGAACCAAATTTGCTCGGTGCGAGGAAATGTCTCACCTGCATTTAATCCTCCTCAGTGCCCCAATACAGCAGTTAGTTGTTCCTGGAACTGGGGCGGAGTGTAGAGAAGCCACTACCGGTCCCGTAGGCAGTAAATGACATCTTGTAGAGCAGGTTGGCTGTTCTCAATCGTTATAATTTTCAGAATGATTTCTGGGTCCTTGGGAGCTGCACGTTTTGTTTTCCTATTTGTCTAGGGTTGAAAAGAAGGCGACTGAGGCTCACTGATGTGGCAAACACTTAGGCGAGATGCCCTCCATTTCTTTAATGAGTCTATTAGTGAATCTGTCAAAGGTGTAAGGTCTCAGAGAAGAGGAACACAGAGAGATAACTGACTGTCCTGAGATATTCCTAGTATACGTACACAAGAAAACAACCTAAAGGCTACAACAGTTAACTGGGAACAAATGAGATCCTATTGCTGGAGAAGTATATCTAAAATAGCTTGATATTTTCCTTTTTGCATGGCCAGAATTAGCTGTGCCTAAGCATACAACTTCACTGCCTGCTTCAGCCTCTCCTCCTCCAAACTGGAGATGATAAAATCCTGCTTCATGAAGCTGCTGTGATAAATTCATCTCTGGAGTATTTGGAGAGTCAAACATCTGGTGAAACTGCCAGTGCTCCCTGAACTTGAGCAAAATGAGTGACTGAAGGGAGATAGTCTTGTTCTAGGTCACAAGAATCAAAGACTGTATCAAAACAGAGCCAGAGGAGATCATAAGTACTGGAAATTTTCATGGAGAAGAGATTTAATAGTGAAGATGCAGCCAAGCCTGAATCTTGTGTTCTGATTGGGTGTATTAAGAGTGGAAAAAGGGAAGCAGGAAGGGCAAATAGCACCAGCAACACTTAGGAGTCTGAAAGAGAAAATGTACTAAACCACATGCTTATTTCTCTTAAAATGTCACTCTCTGTCAACTGTCATGGTTTCCAGACTTTCAGAATTGAATTACATTGTAATTACTTCCTATTTGGACAAGGTCACAAACATAAAAGCTCAATACTTTCCTACATTACAGTCTGCCCTGTTTGTTACACTCCTCTAGCAGCCAAGTCTCCTTGTCTAATGTCAACAAATTTGCCTTCAGAATAAAATGCTGGTTTAGGTCCATTAGTGCAGCGTAAGGCACATTAAAAAATTAAAAGCCATCATTACTGATCTTTCCGAGAAGCCTCCCAGAGCACAGACATCTTCATCCTCTTGCTAATCCTTACAATTCACTTTATATCATATAAGCAACATGAAGCAAACAAACATGAAACCCAGACCCATGTAACCTCGTGACAGGTGCTTGTTCTACACATGCCCTCATGGTTGAGTAAGGACACATGAAATCCCTTCCATCAGGGACTCAAAAACATTTCCCAGTTTTTTCCACCTCTTCCCCTGCTCCCAAATGCCCAACTGTATATAGTCTTGTATAACATTCCTGTATGATGGATCAAAGGTTGAAAATCCACAAGGTACATTGATAAACAGTTCCCTTGTTTAAACAGGTAGTCTGTAAACAGCGGTTGAGACAAAGTCCTTCTACAAAATGTTATTGTGGCTGACATTTTGTGGATGTTACAGTAAAGGTGTAGATAAAGAGGGACTCTGCTGTTCCCAGGGGAGCCAGGTTTCCCAACTAACCCCTGTGTGAGCTCAGCCCAGCACTGGATCTACAAAAGTGCTGCTCGTTTCCTGCTTGTTTCAGACATTAGGGCCTCAGCTGGCTTCCAGAGAAGCTGCCTGATGGTGAGGGATTGATGAAAGTGAGCAGAACGATACAAGATGGACTCTGGCACGGCCCACAACCACCCGTCCTTCTAATTCACCTCAGCAATTAGTGCTGTGCCTGGGACGAACCCTTTCGCTTCAGGCTAGGAGGTCCTCTGCTGTGGAGAGCAAGAGGAGGAGGTTTTCAAGGGTTACTAAGTCCAGGCAGTGCCTCCTCCTCCTTCACGCCCCTGGTCCTGACCAGGCGTGTCTTTGTCAAGTCCCAAAGTGCTTGGGTTTGTCATGTTGGCTGGAGAAGGTGGCTCTGGTGCATCTCAGGGCAAAGCAAAAAACCACGTTGCAAAAAGAGATGCCCCTGGGCTAGAGAGTTGCTGCCTTTGCAAGAAGCCCGTGTCTAAACATCCTGCTCACAAACACCAACTGTCCAAAGCAAAATGCTGCTTTCTTGCTGCATGTCCTTTCCTCCTAGGAAAGGAACACATCCTGCTTCACACTGTGCTTAGAAAAGGAAAAAACAAATTAAATACCTTTGGAGGAAGTTCATTACAACACAAGTGTAAATTTCACTTTGTGTTACATGAGAAAGGAGGGCCAAATTTGCCTCTGAGCTTCCTGCTGCTATTAAAAGCAACGGGGTTTGTGTCTATACAGGCCCATGTGAGTACGATGGACTGGACAAGTTGTTGTAATGAAGAAAACAGTGTGCTGTGATCTATATTCTGCAGGCACCAAATTACAGCTCCTTTCAGCACAACAGACCCCTTTCATTTCAACCTCATGAAGAAAGAAATTGCTCTTACCTTTTTCAGGAGTATTTAAAATTTGAAAATAATGCAGCAGTGACAAGGCAATGTTTTTTTTTTTCTCATTTCTGACAGGACAGGTAGGTTGCAAAGTCATCAAAACTAACAGCCTGACAATAAATTTTTCCTGTGTCATTGATGGTGGGAAAAGGAAAGAGCCCAAAGCAGGGAGAACAGTTTTTCAGAAGGCACAGGCATTGTTGAAGACAGCAGCTTGCAAGAGGCTGCCTTTGGGACAGCGGGAGCAGGCTCGACAAAGCACTCTCATTAGGCAGTTAGCAATCAAAACCCTGATCCATTTCCGATTCCTTCCACTGCTCTTGACTAGCTGAAGTATAATCAATATTTCCCACTGTGCAAAAATGGAGCATCCCAGGTGGCACAATCGGGTGGCTTACTCAGACTGCCATGAAATTGCTCCTGGGTGAGGATGTACAATAAGGTCATTGATCCTGTGCTCTAAGCTATGGGTTAACAAAAGGATTTCTGAGATTAGAAAAGAGCTGTTCGGACAACCACTTGACTCTGCTAAGAACTTTAGCTATAGTTTAATTTCTTCTTTTGGAGGTCAAGGCCTTAACCTCTGAGCCTCTCCAAGCTACAGCAGCCACAGCATGTTGACGGTGGTGAAAGTACACCTGCATTTCTCACTTGGGAAAGGAGTGAGGAGGACCTTCCATGCTGGTGTGATGTGCAGGTGCAGCTGGGCTGGAGGGCTGCTGAAGCCGAAGAATTTGCAGCTCTGTTGTCACAGTAAATGGTGACTCATCCTGACACGCCGTCCTTAGGTCTGAGCTATGCGTGCACACTGGGTTTGTGCCTGTACTTCCAGATTTAAAAGATTATTTATTATGCTGATTAATTACTCAGAGATAGATTTTCTGTTTTTTCATGGCTTTTGACAAACTTCACTTGCAGAATCAAATTTTGGTTAAGAATTATTGTCAAGGAAATTGCATTAAGCAAGCAAAGGAAGTTGAGAGAATAATAATCAGATAGGATAACATAATGAGGACCTGATCTTCATCTGCTGCTTGAACAATTGAATAGAAGAATGAGACAGATGGTCAACGCTTCCAGGCGAACAGATCCACAAGAACAATTTTTAACTTTTTCCTATCATTTTAATTTTGTTGCAGAGATAAGGGACATGGGGAAGCACGAGCAAAGAAGAGAAAGAACCTGTCACCTCCCGCATGGCTACCACCACTCGTCAGCATACCTGTAGGACTGTGGGTGTGCATCAGAAACAGCCATGAGTATAAGAGCAACAACCTGCTGCAGATAGAGGCTGGCTGATGTGGCCATGGGTTGACACCTCTGCCCAGATGTTCATAGTACTGCATCAAAAATGAACCTTTATGGAAGAATTCAGATGTGAACAATACAAACCAGCCAAAGACCACAGCACGATTTTAAAATCTGTCAAAGAGTATGCCAGCACATTGTCACTCTGAGATAAAATGAAACACCTCTGCAAATGGAGATAATTATACTAGGATATTTTTATATAACACTTTAACTGGATTCTCCAAAGCCTCTGACATACAGCTCCTCACCTCTATTTACCAACATGATGTAATTTATTTATGCCCAAATTAAACAACATAAACAATTTAACCCTATGGTTACTACACTGCTTACTCTCTGCAAGAGAAACAAGCCTAATTATAGCCTATAAAGTAATTATGCATTATTTTACCATACACATAGTAAAAATCTAAGCAATTACTTGCAGGAAACCAGAGAATCCTGAAGCAAAGTGATGAGGAGATTCTAAAAATATGACTATTGCCCTTATGAAGCACCCAGCTAAACTTCTACTCCAGTAGCTACACATTGCTTAGATAATAGGTAATCACTCACTGAATTTCACTTTGAACAGTATCAATAATAGCAAAAATAACGCCCGGGGTCTGTAATGGAAAGTTATTAATAGTGACTTTGGTTGTAGAAGCTCCTGTCGCTGCAGAGCTTTGCATTTATAAAATGCAGACAGCCATCTTTCCATACTTGGTTTTGTTTGTTCACTTATTTTCAAAGCAGAGAAATACAACTGCAGGCGCCTGAGAATTCAAATACCAGCAAAAATGCATAAGGGCACTGCCTCCAGCATCTTTATTTGCAAAAGCTCTGGGGGGAAGAAAAGGGAACATTGTTTGCCTTTGACCCCCCTCCCCCCATTTTTAAAAGTTTAGCTTTAGGTCTCAGTATAGCATGGTCCTTCAGAATTTATCACCTCATGGCATCTGTCAAAAAATAAATGAAATGAAACAAATGTCTGGTCCCAACTGTTCTCTGCATGAGATGGAGAAATGAATCACTGTTTTTTTCCCCAAGCCACTGCAGCAGCCATCCAAGCTCTGGATTACCTGAGCTTGCTGTAACATAGTCATGACTTGTTTCCAATAACTTAAGCTTTAAATTCTGCAACATCTGCCAAAATAAAATAACCACAGCATTTCTGAGAAAGACCTGTATCAGAAAGGCTGATCAAATAGGACACAAGGCAGCTTGAAATTTCTTGCTCAAATGCAATCTCTTCGAAATGCATGCATTCTAAGATTTCTATGTGTAGAAATAAAAGATCATTTCTCCTTGTGAGCACTGAACTTCCAGTACAACACAGAGCTTTTTTCCCCACTCTTCAGAGGGGAGAATACAGAGTTTCTTTCGTCACAGGAATTGACTTCTAAAAACAAAGACAGACTTAGGCTAATAAGGGCTGCACCATCTTGGCCCCACGATCTTCTGTATGTGAAGAAATAGACCTCTGAATGACCACTCTGCTACTTACTGCTGAGATGATGGCTGTTTCCTCAGATCTGACTCTTGAAAGAGGTCCAAGAGAAGCACAGCTGAATCTTCACCTCCAGGGAGATTTCTCCTTCTTAAGCCTGAATAGTTTTGTTGATGCTGAAGACAATATCAAGGAACACTTCTTGGCCAACACAAATATGGGGCACAGAGCTAGTTTCTAGGCATTTCTGCATCTATGCTTGCATCTATATATCTTTCTCCACAAAATGAGAAAGCCTGTGGTTTCATACTTTTTGATTATGGTCCTAAGCACTGATCCGGGGATACTTTTATTTGTCCTCTATGGCCTCTTCTACATCATAGAAGCATCTTCAAAAAGGCTACCATCTTACTGTGAGAACAAGAGGTACTGCAAATCTGTGAGGCACCATCATCACAGTCTTTCTCCATAGTCAAACCCAAGGCATCTCACAGAAAAATCAGTTCCAAGTTAATCTATACAAGCTCTACGTACTTAATGTATTTATTTAAGGTTTGTTTCCTTGCAAGGAAGAGAGAGTTTAGATCTCTTCTAAACAACAAAGATGACAGCTGTGCTGACAATAGTAACCTAGAGACTAGTACTGCTTGACATACAGACCACTGGAGGCAGAAAACTTTTTTCAGAACGTTTTAACGTATCACCTTATAGGAGGTTAGTCAAGCATCCCAACCAACTTGCCTCTGGGATTCAAATATGTCTAGTTCAGCTTGGGAAAAGTTCTCACTTCCTCTTACTCACAGAACTGAGTTATTTTACACAGATTGTGGCAAAGATGGCAGGAGACAGAAGTGTCAAACAGTGCGACTCCCTGCCACCTTCATCTATTGCTCTCTGTGCTACTTTCAGAATCCAGAATGGAAAGGAGTTGTTATGCATCGAGGAAGAAGGAGCCAGATTCAAGAGATTCAAGCCAAAAGATCTCCTGTGGATGCTTTCCTTCTTCTGTTCTGAATGCAAAAACATCTGCCACCGCGGAAAACCATGGCTCCTGATGGCGCGGAGGTGAACAAAACAAATTCAGGTGGCCTGCTCAACCATAAAACAGTTTTCAGATGTCCCCCTCACGTTACTGAATTAAACCAAATACTTTGGGCAAATCTCTTCACCCATCAAATTGCTGGGGATATAGACAATGAATATTCCTATCCACCTTCCCACCTCAAACTTTTATAGTTCTTTAAAGATCCTTACGTTCAACGCTATCCTTGTTGATAGAATCATAGAATCGTTTTGGTTGGAAGAGACCTTTAAGATAATTGAGTCCAACCATTAACCCAGCACTGCCAGGTCACCACTAAACCGTGTCCCTCAGCACCACATCTCCACGGCTTTGAAATCCCTCCAGGGATGGGGACTCCACCATCGCCCTGGGCAGCCTGGGACAGGGCTTGACAATGTTTTCAGGGAATAAATTTTTCCTCATGTCCAACATAAACCTCTCCTGGTGTAGTTTGAGGCCATTTCCTCTTGTCTTATCACTTATTCCTTGGGAGAAAAGACTGACCCCCACCTGGCTCCAATCTCCTTTCAGGGAGTTGTAGAGTGAGAAGGTCTACCCTCAGCCTCCTTCTCTCCAGGCTCAGCAACTCCAGGTCCCTCAGCCACTCCTCACAAGACTTGTGCTCTAGACCCTTCACCAGCTTTGTTGCTCTACTCTGGACATGCTCCAGCCCCTCAATGTCCTTCTTGGAGTGAGGGGTCCAGTTTTGAGCCAGGATTTGAGGTGCAGTCCCACCAGTGCTGAAGCATTGATGCCATTACTCATGGAAGCACAAGTACATATCCCAACAAATGACTACTACAAGGACACCAAAATATTTGTACATAGTCAGGCTGCAAAGCTACTTCAGATGGTTAAAATGTGCTTATATTTAACTACTACTAATAAAATCCTATTCCTTTCCTCTTGATAAAAATTGACAATATACCCGAATTTCAGACAGCAAACAAAACAAAATGAAACAAAACACCAAAACAAAATAACTGAACTGTTTCACTCATGCTTAAACACCATGAAAATATAACCTCACTACCAGGCAACGTCTGCTCCCTAGAGAGTCAGATATGCAGAGTTCAAATAAATATTTCCTAGCTGAAACTGTTTTTTTCAAATGCATGACACTTCCTACCAAGATGACAGTAATATTTAATGTCCAATTTCAGTGTAGGCACCTGATTTTCAGGCGCCAGTTCTCTGCGCTGTGCTATACCATGAAGCCAAGCAGACAGAAGGAAGTTGAAGCTGAAAACAGAAGAGGCATTAAAAACCATGACCCTCCTTACAAGGACAATTGGATCCTGCACTTCGGAGATAACAGCGCAGACATAATAAGTGGAATTGATCATTGGCTTTTAATAAGAAATCACATACTGGCATGGCAGGGGTTTCTATAGATCTAAACACAATTCTTTTCAATTTGGTTTGGCCTTTTCTTGAGAAGTTGATAAACAAGCAATTTTTTTCCTGTCGTTTATACTGGAAGATTAATTAGATACATCACTGGTGGAATTGAAGGAATAAAAGGCTTGCACAGTTTCAGGGCCCTTCTGCAGTTCTCTCCTTTGCTCTTCTGTTGCATTTGTGTTGTCTTACCACCACTCACAATAGTAAAAACCCCCATGTATCTAAAGAAATACACATATATACATATAAACACAAAGAGAGAGAACTCACTAGAGAGAAGAGAGCAAGTGAGCTATTTTTACACCTTTCCATCGAAAATTCACATAAATCAACATGTAATTCCCTGGTAAGCCATGCCTGCAAAAAATGAATTCCAGATAAAATGGCAACTGAGGTGTGAATAAAGTAATTCACCCACATCAGTAAGGTGTGAGCTTCAAAACAGCGGTTTGGATTAAAAACATTTAAATAGCAACATTATTAAAGTGAATCTGTTTTGAAACTTCACAAATAACAGTTCTGAAATTAGAAAAGGCTGAGCACAGCTCGTGCTACTCTGATCTTTTCCTTTTGGCTCTGCTAGCAGAGTTCTTTTCCATGAGCTATACATAGGTCCTAGTGCAAGCCACAACTGTGGGTACACCCAGGTAGGACCAATAAATTAAATTCAGACTAGATACAGGAAGATTTTTTTATGACAAGGGTGGTAAGACCCTGGCCCAGGTTGCCCAGAAAGGTGGACAATGCCCCATGCCTAGAAATGTTCCAGGTGAGGTTGGCTGGGGCTCTGAGCAACCTGTTCTAGTTGCAGATGTCCCTGCTCACTGCAGGGGTGTTGGGCTAGATGACCTTGAAAGGTCCATTCCAACCCAAAGCACTGGGTTGGAATGCTGAGAGCAGCAACTCTTTAACAGTGCTGGGTCTGCTGGGGAGCCTGATCTCCTCCAAGGAGAGGAGAAATTTACATGGTTAGGAAGAAGCTTCTTTGTAGAAGAGCTTCAATCTACCAGCTCTTTCCTGCCACTGATGATGATGGAAGATGCGACAAGGAGTCACTGTATTTCCTGAGCCATGTAAAATAAGATATCATTACGATGCTGCCCCATAAACAGAACAATCTTCCTGCAGGTTCCTTGACTCTGTTCCTGCACGGCCCATCCCATCTGTTCCCCTCACCTTCACTGGGCACTTAGGGCTGAAAACCCACAGTTAACTTCCCAGCATCTCTCCACCTACCTGTCTGCTACACTCCACTTCCAGATCTGCAATGTAACACATTTTGAACATTAGCTCTGCTCCATTTCCAGGTATCACAGGACAGTCACAGAGAAACAGCCACAACTCCCTGGATTCATTGAAAACTGTCAAACTGGGACATTTTTATATGGAGAACATCCCCCAGTGAGACTTATCTTCCGCTGACTGAAGCTGGGTGTAAGAATAGAGGTGACAGGCTTCCTGTATTAAAACCACAGGACGTTACGATCTCTTTAGGACAAACACAGATCTCTGCTACAAAAATTGCATTACAAGATGCAAAAGGCAACACAGGCAGATTTAGCGTATGCAGAATGTGTTAATTGTTTTAATAAGACAGCACCATTAAGCTTAACCTTCATTAATCTAGAATAGGCTCTTTCTTCATTCATTTGGTTATCAAACTGGCTTTCAGAGACATAGAAAAAAATATCCCTTGTAAAGAGAGAAAATAGAAAAAAAAAGAGAAGCCCCCCCCTCCAACCCCCCCTCAAAAGCATGAGTACAAAAAGCATCGGTAATCATTCTGTGAAGTAGGAAATTAGGGGAATTCCTTATTCTAGAAGCAATATGTAGCTTGTTCTGGTCAGGTAGAAAATGATCATCCCCAAACACGTTTTTACAACCATAACTGCTACTGACTACTTCAAGAGAAACATGCCTCTCCCTCTGCAAAGGCCATCACAAAATGAAAGGTATGGTCACTACAGATCAGAAAACTAATAGGAAACAGAGGAGGACAATCCCCACATCCATTACCTCTAAATTTTAATTTTATTATATTTCATTAACCCTGAAATCAGCATCAGACACCCTACTCAGAGGATTTATGTCTTTCTCCTCTGTTCTACTGCTCCTGAGCTGGGAAATGTCTGCAGTATTGGGCTCTATCTGCCCTAAGAGTCTCAGCAGATACCTTCACAGATTGAGTCCCTTCCACCTGAATATATCTTGAACTCTGCAAAGGTTGGCTATAAACCATCAGCCAGGTATTAGCAGGACCCTAACTTTGCATATATGCATGTAACACGCACATGCCAAGTCCAAAGGGAAGTTTCTTAGGTCATATTATTCCATAGTATGAACTAGTTCAACATCTTCCTACACCATGGAACATGACCCAACCATCAGTTGCTGGAAAACAGTACTATTATTTCTAATTCCACTGACCTTGTGCACAGTGATTTCCTCACTGGTGAATGATCAAAATCCAAACCTGATGAGTAATCGCCATGGACAGTCCTCAACTGAATGAGACATTCTCTACCATGTTTTACAAACAATTTTGAACTAGTAAGAGCATTTTTCTTTGTATTTGCAGAACTGTTCTCAAGGGAGAGACTGATGCTAATTCTTTTTGCCTTTAAATTAGGGTAATAAAACTACTGCTACAAAATCCAGGAGTTAGGTCCAGAAACAGGAGCTAAACTTAAAAGTTGTGAAATTGAGGAAAAAAACCACCAAGTATTTTTTCATTTGTCTTCTCTAGAACCATGTCAGCTAAAGCTCAAGAAAAAACAAGAGAAGCAAGTCGAGCTGCATCACTACATATTTAAACTCTTGTTTTGTTTTGTAGTAAAGTGAAGGAAAAGATATATCAAGAATATGAAACCTGGGCACACCATGGTTCTGTTTTTCCATTTTTATGCCTCGGTAATTAGCTTAGAAATGAAAAGAAAATACTTCCTGGCACTTACTGTGTGATACTTATTCTAAAAACATCTGGTGTTTAGTCCACAATACTAATACAGAAGTGAGAAGCAGCTGAAGACACACAGTGCCTCAATTCACACAGCAGAAAAAAAACATGTTTAAGGTTCTTGGCTTTTTGTTGTTGTTGTTTTTTAACAGAACAAGTTTTGCTGCATTCAACAAGACAGACAACTACTCCTCGTATAACCTCTGTGTTCCCTGGGACCTCTCTTTGAGTGATGATTATCAAGACTATAATTTCCTATTTGAGCATTTCCTGCAATTATTAGTTTTTGTTTGTAAATAAATACCATGATTATAATATCTAATTAGAGAATCACGGAATAATTGCGGTTGGAAGGGGACCTCTGGTGAACATCTTGTCTCAACCACCCCCTTGAAGCAGGGTTACCTAGAACAGGTTGCTCAGGGCCCGTTGTGTTTTGAGTATCTCCACAGATGGGGACTTCACAACCTCCTTGTACAACCTGTTCCTGATAATCTCTGAAGTTAATAAATATATGGCTTTGAATTATAAATTCTTTTATTTCATTTTGTGTCCACTGCTTTTTATCTGTCCACTAGATGCCACTGAGAAAAGCTTGGGTCCCTATTTTTTAGAACCTCCCACCAGGTATTTACCTACATTGGTAACACAGAATCATAGAATGGTTTGGGTTGGAAGGGACCTTAAAGATCATCTAGTTCCAATGCCCCTGGCATGGACAGAGGCACCTCCAATTAGACCAGGTTGCTCAAAGCCCCATCCCAAGCTGGTCTTGAACACATCCAGTGATGGATCATCCACAACTTCCCTGGGCAACCTGTGCTAGTATCTCACCACCCTCACAGTGAAAAACTTCTTCCTTATATCTAACATCTTAACATTGCCCCGAGCCTTCTCTGCTCCAGACTGAACAAGCCCCAACTCCTGCAGCCTTTCCTCATAGGAAAGATGCTCCAGTCCCTTAATCATTCTCGTGGCCCTTCACTGGGCTCTCACCATTGTAGCTACATCTCTCTTCTTCCGGGAAGACCAGTTCTGGACACAGTACTCCAGATGTGTCTCACCAGTGCTCAGTAGAGGAGAAGGATCGCTTCCTTGACCTGCTGGCAACACTCCTCTGAATGCAGACCCTGATACCATTGGTCTTCTTTGCAGCAAGGGCTCACTGCTGGCTCGTGTTCAACCAGGTGTCCTCCAGATCCCCAGGGCCTCTTCTCCAAGCTACTTTCCAGTCAGCTGACCCGCAGCAGGTACTGGTGTACATGGTTGTTCCTTGCACTTCTCTTTGTTGAACTTGATGGGATTGCTGCTGGCCTGTTCCTCCAGCCTGTCAAGGTCCCTCTGGATGGCAGCACACCCATCTGATCTATCAGCCACTCCTCCCAGCTTTGTGTCACCTGCAAACTTGCTGAGGGTGTCTCTGCCCCATCAGTCAGGTCATTAATGGAGAAGCTAAGCAGTACTGGTCACAGTATCAACCTTTGAAGTATAACATTAATGATGGGCCTCCAGCTGGACATCCTACTGCTGATGACAAGCATTTGAACAGAACAATTCAGCCAGATTTCCATCCACCTCACTGTCCACTTATCTTGTCCATATTCATCAGTTTGTCTACAACGATGCTGTGGGAGACAGCATCTACACTTGCTATGCTTGAGAGAAACAACATTCTCAGCACTCAACCACCAAGACAGTCATCTCATTGTAGAAGGCTATTAGGTTGGTTAAGCATAATTTACCCTTCATAAAGCTATGTTGATGACAGGATCCTGACCTTCTTTGTTATGAGGTGATTTTCTCTTCTACCTGTCAAATATTTAATGTGCCATCTCCAGTCAGAGGTTATGCTCCTTTGATTCAGATTTGGCTCTCTAAGGACAGTCTAGCTGGCAAAAGTGAGAAAAGTTAATCCAAATAAATAAAACTTGTGAATGTGAAGTCAGTTCAACCCTTGTGTGTTTTAATTAACGTGGGACATTGAGTTAGCAGAGTCAAGGCATCACATAATCCCTCAGTAGGGATGTCTAGTAGAAATACTAAGATCAATCTGAAAGAACGATGAATGGAAGTCTCTCCAAACAAAAGCACCAGAAGTGATACAGAGAATGGGTTACAAGAATGACATGTATTGATAAGCAAGGACACAAGTGACAGCAGTCAATTGGCAAAGTCTTGTTGCATCTAGACCAGAAAGCCAGCACTTTGGTGAGGCTGTACTAGAGATGACCAGCCAGTTGGAGACCCACAGCAGAGCTACAGCATGTCACCCCTGCCGATAGGAAAATAGGCCGATGGTCACAAACCCACCCACAGGGAGGAAACAGCGACAAAGAGCAGCAATGTTGTCTAAGATTTACGCAGGCTGAAGCCAGCAAGCTTCTGCGGGAAAAGATCGCACCATGAGAACTGTTTGGCTTCTAACAAATGCTATTTGTCTAAAAGCCAGTTTATTATCATCAGTCAAGAAGAACCCATGAGACATAAGCAAGGACAAGCCACTGTCCCTCATCCTCATCTCAAACAAGTGATCCTGGCCAGAAGGAAGCTTTGGTGATGGTGAGCACACGCCTGTCAGTATGAGTGGTATCTATGATAGGAGTGTGAGTGAAAAGAGATTCATTCAAAGATCACCCTCTCCTCCAATAACATCTTGCACTGAGTTTCCTGAAATCTGTGACTTTTTCACTGTCTCAAATACAACACTTATGTTCAGAGTCTACTCTATTTAGATTGTTCCTAGCTTAATGGTCAAAAGACTGTTCAGGGGACAGTTTAGATCTCTTCCTATGTCTTATACTTTCTCAACAAAACACACCACATACATATATACTCAATGCAAACTGACGAAACAATGAAAAATATCATCATGTGGCATACAATATATTGCACAAGAAAATGAGAATGGTAGGCCCAAGGAAACTCAAAAATATCTCTTCCAAAAAGTACTCCAAGGACTTTTATTTTAACCTCTCATCAAAAAAACTAATGAGTAACTGAGTAAACAATATAATTTTATTGTACTTGGTAAGTCCTTAAATTACTCATTTTCAAGAACAAAGGTCTGAACGCTAAATGTCAAACTACAGTTTTTTACTCCCAAATATTCTCTTTCGATAGCAGAACTCAAATCTCAAGTCCAATTTTAATAACACCTTTGCACAGATCTTTTTTTCTGGCTGGAATAAAGATTAGTACAGCAAGCCCGAGTCTTTCACAAGATCAGAGTTTTAATCAGTATGGAAAAAGTCCTTGCTTAATAAACTATGAAATTAAGCAGCACAGAAGTAGATTAATAAGTATATTGACAGAGAACTAAGAAAGGTGGAGGGTTAAAGGAAAGTTCTTTCTGATGTGAAGTTCTCAGACCATTACTGGGCCACACCAAACACACATTTCCCATCAGTGCTCCCACTCCAAGAAATAATAAAGGCACTTTTTTTCAAGATTAAGCCCATCCATAACTATATATATTCCAATAAAAAATCTGGGAAAAAATAGCAGACCTTTCAAATGACAGCTTTATTAACCCCTGTGGCCATTTTCAACAGAACATTTCCATCCTCAGAAACTTGCAGTCAGGCTCTTCTCATTTTCCATCATTCACTACAAGCCCAAGACCTGTGCTCCAGACATTCAAAGAAGCCTGTCTTTTGACAGCTCAGTCTTGGGTGGTGTAGAATATCAAAAGATATCACGTCTTGGTAAGCTTGACATACAAACAAAACTAAGTTTCTACCCCAATACAATTGTATTATACAGTAGCATTCATCAAATAAATACCTTCTGGTCAAAACAAATAATATCTGACCTTCGGTTGCATGGTTACCATACATTTGATTAATTGGTTTAGGGCAATCACTGTTTATAAATCAATTAATGAATTAGTGAGTTCTGATAATTCAGTTTGATCATGATTCTGTTTTCTAAATTATTAGTTTGTACCAAAGCAGACACAGGGAAGAGCTAAGGACTTTACTCTCTTTACTACCAAAAAATGTGTGTATAAATATGCAACCATATATAAACTAATGATGTCATTACTTTACTTTCCACATGCTACTGGCGTTCTTAACATTGTACCTTACTTTTCCTGTAACAGCCTTGGGTGCATGAGAGGAAACAAAGACTGTCCTTACCTTAATGTTGCAAGCCTGTTCCATCAGTCTTCTGGCGTTCTCTTCAGCTCTGTATCTCTTGGGCAACTGAACTCTGAAGAACTTTAAAGCTCCTTCAAAATCAGCTTGTAGAAGGTCCTCTTTTGAGGTCTGCAATTAAGCAGAGGGAAGTACTGTAAACACTGAGAACATGTAGCCATGCTCTTTTACTGGATTTGTTATTTACTGAATGTATTCCAAACCACCAATATTCACATTAACTCAAAAACATCCTCCTTGAAATGAGCTCTCTAACCTATCCCTCATAAAACACAACAGAGGCTACGGCACATCCAAGGAATCCCAGACGGAGCAGCACCATCAGAGGACTGTAATGCATTAATGTATTTTATCCTTCTGTACCTGCAGGGTAAGAAAGGGATTCTGGCTCAGCCTGTCAAGATGTCATTCTGGGAGGAGAAAAACAAAACCCAAGCAAGAAACAAAAACCTAGGAGAATTTATAGTATTTTCTAGAGAGCTTGTGCATTAGACCATTGCTGATTCTCACGACACTGGCCTAAAAAGACAATGTATATATAGAGATGTATGGTTGCAGACATGAACAGCAGCAGCAGAAAGGCAGATGACTCATAGGAGGCATCAGCAAGTCAATGTGCAGAAGTCTGTGACACAATTTCTCAAAGAACAGTCTGCCAGAAAATGTTTTACATGCTTATTGCTACATCTCTCATAACACTGTACTTCTCAATGTGCTATCAAGCTGAACAGGTCAGAAAATGTTAGACATTCAACATTAATCCAGTTCTGCTACTGATGGAGTCATATGATTCACAGGGACAAATGGATTCATCTTCGGATTTACCAAGAACTACCCCAAGAGATTAAGCAGATAAGAAATACCAAGCCTTAGGATAGCTCCTTTAAAATGTTCACAGAAACCGTGTGTTGTCCAGACAAGACATTTAGGATGTCACCTCAAAAACATAAATTTCAAGGTCTTTAACCCAGAAAGAGTGAACAAAAAATGTGTCAATGTGCAGACTTGTATCACGGACCCGGTGCTGTATATCATGGCATGACTACAAACCCCTCAGGAGCAGCACAGATAACTCTGGTTCAGGTTAATTGCTGAATTAATTGCACAAGTATGACCATGTGTGCATCCTCTGCTTTCTCATTACACCCTTTGTCATCTCTTGCCTAGCTATGTGCCGTTAACAGTATGTATATCACATACACATCGTTTCAAAGTGTGATTCTTAACTATCTTCTCATCCATTCAAAATCCTTTGCTGTCTCCGATTTCATAGAAACATTTACGTTAGAAAAGACCTTTAAGATCATAGAGTCCAACTGTAACCCTACTCTACCAAGTCCACAGCTAAACCATGTCCCTCAGCACCACATCTACATGGCTTTTAAACACATCCAGGGATGGTGATTTAACCACTTCCCTGGGCTGAGTCAACTTCAGATGACTCAGATTGTCTCAGATCAGTTCAGACAACGCACTTCAGCCCAACATGAGACCTTTGGCTCTACACAGGGAGAATGGGGCAGCCTTTGACATACGAGAGGTGAGGTTCGACGATACTGTTATTTCTCTTGGGTGCTACATTTGCTTTAACTAAACAAAGATAATTACCACTATCATACAGACAAAATTTTACATTTATTTATGAATCCTCCCTACGCACCCTACAAACCAGCATCACTAGCTCCTTTACATGAAAATAATTACATCTATTGTGTAAAAGTGCTTCTTAAAACTGCAAATATATTGTTTCCCAAAGCAAACTGAACTTCAGTATGGTGCTGCAGACATGTAACAGTAGTACTCAAACCTAGCTCAACATTGCACATTTCTGCTGAAAATGCTACAGCAACTTACGCAGAGGGTTTATCAAAAATAGCAATTCACCCAAACTTTATTTGGTGGGGGAAAAGGAGAAGGGTTTTTGCAGGGATTTTAACTTAGGTACCAAACTCGGAAAAGCAATGGAAGTTAAGGGGGTATTTTCATGGTTATCCAGTATGTCTGATAGCAGAGACCATGAGGTGACATCAGAGGTGTACCACTCCAGTAATCACTGTTCCATGCTCCATCTTTCACTTTGGGAATGGGCACAGCAATATCTATCTCCTTTGATGTCCTCAATGAAGAAGTCTATAAGGACAAAGTCTACACTATACATGTTTATCGATCAACCTGTTTCTGTAGACTGTTATACTGTGAAGCCTAATGGGCACTGTTGTAGTAGTGTTTGCTACACTAATCACAAGGAAAGCATGAGAAAACTCCAAACATGATTCAAGTAGCTTCAGCGGATCCATTTCCCCAGGACTGCAGCATTTTTAAGGCAGATAACTTTCTGTCATCAAAGTCCTCAGAGCTCTCTCAAGATCAATTTGCTCCACGATTCACCACCAAGGAAGCTGCTGGGTCATCACTGCAGGCACAAGAAAAGCTGCCTTTGGGATGCTGATGAGAAACGTCCAGCTTTACAAACTATCACATCTGATTCTGTCCACAAGAACTTGGCAGGAGAACTATTTGGCTGAGATTCAATCAGACAAGACTGCTGTAGTGTTGACAGAAAGCTGGTGCAGTTGAGTATCTAACAAATCAGACCCACTCCTGAATGCAGCTAAGGCCAATGCATCCCCTTCCTTAACGTCATATTTCTCTGAGTTTTACTGAGGTTAGATACGCTTTTGTCACTCTTGAGACTAGGTCATCACTTCATAGCCACGATGGGCTATATTCAAGATGATCTGCAAGACGTAGAGTGTGGTGGGAGCAGCCTGTCAGGCAGCATTGCTGCCAAAACCCACACTGGCAACCAAGCTGCTCTGGGCAAAGTTCAGCTGGGTAATGTTGACTGAAAAGCAGTAAATGGTTTGATCACCAGCTTACTTGAAAGTGATTTCTCTCCTTCCCTCTCAGTGATGTTGACAGCTGTGATCACTGTACAATCCAAACAGATTTCCCCATTCCGTTGTAAATTTTCCTTCTTGGGAGAGTAAACTTGCTGTCCTGCATTTCCAGTCCCCTCCTCTTCCTGTGAGGAGGACACTGTAGCAGCCTCTTCCATCATCCTCTGAAGAACCTGGCCATGGACAGAATCCTGACTCCAGGTGTAAAGAGACATCAGCAACCTGTAAAGCTCACCTTGCTGCTGGTGGTGGATTTACACAGAAGGTGCTCAGATACTGCAACACTGAACGATGGGTAATCTAGACAGGCTGGCTGGTACATGCTTCCAACTGAGTGGGAGGGTGTTGTCAGTTAATACTTCTGGACAGTTGCTCCCAGCACAAAACAAACACCAAACATACTTTTTGCCAAAGTTTTAGAATTTTATTAGGAGCTGAGCTATCCTAATTTTAAGCAACTATTCTTCCTAGAGGGCCTGACTAGACCTTTTTATTTTAATTTTGTATTTGACATATTTTTCTTAACATAAGGCATTGACAGTTTTGGCTTTTTTTTTTTTTTTTTTTTTAAATCAGATAAAGAAAAAAAACCTAAAAAAAGTTAATAATCAACAATTAAATTACTCTGCCAAACTTCAGAAAAGCAAATGCACCTACCCTTTATGTCCATTTAAAAATAAATACCAAAAAAGACAGAGAGAAATATGTCAGAAAAACAGCAATTACATGTAAAACATCTAAAGTCAGATGTAATTTTCCTAGGCTTTGCTTCAATCACTGTTATTTTAACAGCCTGAAAACAATTTACTCTTAGAAAATTGTAACTATTGAGAATTCTGAGTTCCAACCCTGAAAAAAATCTTTAGTCAATGAAAATCCAGTAAGAATAATGGTGAATCATGGAAATAGAACTTCTGTGATGGAGTCTGCTCAGCGAAGATTATAGTTATGAAGAATTATAAACCATCACATTGGGTAGCTTGATAAAACAAGTGGTAGAGCTTTTACTGTTCAGCTCCTTCTACTTTGCTGACTATTTTAATTTCATTAAAGGAATCTGTTGATCAAATTTTCACTATTAAAATCACAAGAAACCAAAGTAACATTTTGAGAGAAATGTTAACTGGGTTGTGTACTTTGAATATTTTCTGCAAACTAACCTCTTCAGGTACTGGTTAAAAATGGGAAGCAACACCAACCTAGTGTATGTAGGCATATATATATATATATATATATACACACACATAGTAATTAAAAAAAAGTACATAGCACTGTTGGTAACCTCAGATCAACACTTCTTGACATTTTGTGATATTAATAAATAAAAAAGACATTTCAGGAACCTTTTGGCAGCTTTTTGATGGGAGGAAAGACTTTGTTGGTTCACATCACAGCTTGGTGAACTCATCGACAACTTCTTTCACTAAACTGTCTCTAAGTTTAATGAGGAAAAAATTAAAGTTTGGCAGATTCACAGCATTTTCGTGCATTCAGGGACTTCAGGATGTGTCTTATTATGCTAGGTGTATTCTTCAAATAATCGTGTTTTTTGTCAAACCGTACTTTTAAAACCAGGCAAAAGAGGAAACTCACTGAGAACTATGACCAGAAGTCCCAGCTTGCCTTTTAGGGTTTGACTAAATATGCCCTCGAATGTCCTTACCACATCACTGAAGTATTTCAATATAGTCATAACATTATCTTATATGGATTAGCTGAAACTAAGGTAAAGCCTAGCCTTTTCCTAGAAGTACTAGGGAAGCCTTGAAATCTAAAGATAAAGTTCTTGAAAACTGCAAATGTTCAAAAACCAAGGGTGGAATATGAGAGATTTAAATGATGTTAACTGTGATTATGTTTTTTAAAGTAAATAATGTTACTGCTACTTTACCCAAAATGGAAAATGGAAAATGTGATTAAGACAAAGTCTTGGCTTTTTCCTTTAATTTAATTTCTTAGCCTTCAATTATGAATTCTGCAGTCTCATTTATGACTGACTGTATCAACTACAACTCCTATTCCCACCTGGAAACTAACACAGCAGATGAAATTTTGGATCAACCACACCACACTTCCTTAATTTAATTCTTCCTCTTTCATACAAACAGATAAAAACCACAAATTTCCATAGAATTCTATGTCTATAGTATATATATTTAGCATTTCTACAGAATGTCAGTGAGCATTAACTGCCTACTTTACACTTTAATAAACAAATGTCAGGAACAAGACTAAGTTAAAGGTTGAGAAAAATCTGGCCACACACTCTACTTCACTATTAAATTTATTATGAGAAAATCCAAAATGTTTGCAGGTATCCTCACAGTGATTTTTCAGAATGTAATATTTAATCTATAATGCACAGATGTGGGTTTAACTTCTTTTAAGAAGATCTGCAATGCAAACTCAAGCTATTTTGTCTGGGCTGACAGTTCCTCTTCCACTGGTAGCACCAAGACTGCAATGCTGCGTGTTGCACGGTTGAGTACTGCCCTGCCCTTCAACACAAGACACAGCCCTGACACCATTTCAATGGTTCCAGGAGGATGAAGTGGACTTCCTATGCTGCCAAGTAGCACAAGGATGGATACACCTGGGATCCAGGCCTTGGAAAGTTTGGTGGGTAAAGCTACGCTGCTGCATTTACACTGCCACGTGCTTCTAGCCCAGTACATCCCAAGACTGGTTAGGCATTGGAATCCAGGGAGGTGGAGGAGTCACCATCCCTGAAGGTGTTCAAAAAATGAGTGGTCTAGTGGTCAGGGAGATGTTGGGATGAAGGTTGGACTTGATGATTCTAGAGGTCTTTTCCAACCTAAATGATTCTATGATTCTAAGACTAATTTACTGGCATTGCTTATGGCCATTTCTCTGCTGTAAAAGGTATACTGGCAAAACAATTTTTCCTAAATAAAATCCGTGCTTTGTATAAATCACTGTTTGGTACAAAAGTGTTATGGAAAAAAAAAAAGAGCGCTGGTTTTGTGCACAATGAGTTGGCATCTATAAACATGGCAACAATCTAGTGTACACCCCGTAGTATCCCTCTGCTCAAAATTTCACCGCTGTGTTTATACAGAGCTTCGCGCTTACAAAGGTGATGTTCATCCTGACACATAAAATACTGATGAGTGTGGATATGTGCAAATACTAAAAAAAAATCTACTACCTTCATCCACCCATAGTCATCCCAAAGGGGATAAACCCACACTGAATTGGTGCTGTCTCTCTTGTCCACCGTTGCAGTTCACCGACGCAGTGAGCAGGTGATCTGAATTTTTCTAAGGCTGGCAGGAAGGTTATAAATTATATTTCTCACATAACACTACAATGGCACATACTCGGTCCGTCCTAAGCGTTTATTCCTAAATCCACAGTAGAGGGAGAAGCTTATGCACATAAAAAAGAATCTAGTCCTTAATACTATGAAACAGTGAGGTTTTGAAGTATCTTCAGTTCTGATTAAAGTACACATTCTTGGTCCTCAGAGATTTCTCATTTGTAAAAAAATTATTAGAAACACAGTCTCTCCTCCTCTATGGAAGGGGTACATGTCAAAAGGGATAGATGTCAGAAGAGGTATATTTAGCTAATAAAACCTGACAGGAAATCACATTGACTCCACAAGTCAAGACTCTCTAATAACACAAGCATTATTTGTATTATTTCACAATGTTTCCTCCTCTTTTTTTCCTTTTTAATAGACAATATTATGTCATTCAGCAAAGTTAAGCTGCCTGGGTGATGAAGTATTGCTAAATTTCCTGCTATTCTCCATCTGGAGGCCCAGATACAAAGCCTGATTAAGTCAAGTGAAAAAGAGCTCAGTGGCTTTGCCTCTGCTTTCCTTAGAGCTCATCACGAAACAATTCAGAATGGTTTGGCGGTCCTCACCCAGAAGACAGCAGCACCACAGCAGCAGGATGGGATGGAGGAAAGTCTGGGTACACTTGGAGGGAAACTGGAACAATGCTTCCAGTACAGCAGCTTCAACCACACTTTATGAGCCACGACACTGCACTCTACAAGTGACTGTAGATATCCAAATTCATCAGCACGTTACTAGCAACCACAGGGGCTTCGATTTTTTTTTTTACCTAATGCTTCACAGCACGGGGACACACTGGTTCAACCACCCACCTTTGGGTTTTGCACTGAACATCTTAAAATATGCACAGCACGCTGATTCATGTGAGTGTACTGCAGAACACAGGCTCCAGCAGCACAACGTAAATGCTACATAGGTCACTGTATAGAACTACATATAGGACTGCACAGGGTATGGAAATAAAGGGAAGGCACCATCCCCCTAGGAAACAGGATGGGATCAGTAAAAAACTCACTTCACAGACTTCCCAGGAAAATGACATTCTGGTGACAAGGCCATTGACCAAGCATGCCTCTGAGCCGCAGGGAGGTTGAGTTACAACACCCCCAGAGCAGACTCAGCTAGGATTAGCTACCGACTTCGTCACTATTCCAGGGGTTTGAGGCTGCTTAGGGCAGCAGCAGAAAGGATAACAGCGTACTTCTCTGTACTCTAACATGCCACACCAATTTCAGGCTATTTCACATACAGACATCATTTGCTATAACAGATAAAAATACCTTTAACAATTTATTTCCCAGATAATTCTACATATGCATTTTGAACTTTTTTGCATCCTGTCAACTGCCTTTTCAAAATCAAACACAGAAACAGCAGAAAACCAAAATATATCAACATGGCTTGATTTTTTATGAATGTTTAAAAATAACCTTTGATGTCATAAGTGTAAAACCTCAAATGCTGAGCATTAAATGCACTTTCCATCAGTACCTAGAAGTCGACCAGGCATGCTGCTTATTTGGAATCATTACAGGACTGAGAACAAAAGCATCCATGGCTTTAAGGAAGGTTTTTTTTTTTTTAAGAATGCAGCCCTGGCTGTGAAACCTTCAAGCTAGTGAAGGAGTGGCACCGATCTCCACTAGCAGGACTAGCGTCCAGCCCTCCCAAGCTAGTAGGAAAAAGAAAGACTCAGTGCTTAGGAGAGGGATTATGAGAAGCCAGGAGCAAAAAATAAGAGACCTCTCACGCCTCCATTCAGTGTCCTGGGAGGGGAAGCAGGTTTGGGAGGGAAGATGGCAAATTTGCAATGGATTAATTTCAAGAAAATGCAATCTCACCGCAAGCAGCCGAGGCACAAATAGGCGATGCCCCATTCCCAGAAGTTCCAGCACCCGACATGCATACTCATTCACCAGCTTGCTTCTCTCGTCATGCATGTCCTGGGACTTCTTGACAGGTGGTGTGAGCTTGGCAGCTGGGGTTTTGCAAGGTACCCCTTCTTCCATGAGCAGTAAGTCGTAAGTATCCAGAGTGAGAAGAAGAGGCTTTGAAGCACAATTTCAAAAAGTGTAAGATTATGAGAGCCAGCCTCAGGTCTCTGAGATGGGCTGGTCTGGCTGCCTAAAGCAACGCCCGTCGGTCGCTTAGAAAGAAAAAAGCATCTTTGCTAAGAATCGAGGAAAAATATGATCCACCGTGCTGGCTCCACCAGAGTCCAGAGTAGATTTGAAAAACAAACCAGAGAAAACATGGATCTAAAAATGTACCGAAAAAGCAGGAAAATGGCAGAAAATGAGTGCAGGAAAGCTCAGATGGGTGGAAAGCAATGGAGAGCTTTCAGGGCTCAGTGTCTGGGGATGCGTGTGAGAGCAGACAGCAGCAGCAATAAGAGCAATAAAGCCAGGGCAGTTCCGAAGCTGCAAAGAGAAAAGGATGAGCTCATTGCAACCTCTGATTCGTGACAAGTGTGGCGGCTGCCGCTGCTGCCGCTTGCTGTGCATCAGTAATGAAGGGGTAGGCAAGGAGGGGGCTGGGAGGAGGAGGAGGGGGTGAATGAGCATGCAGAGAGCCTCTCAGGGGAGAATGCCGTAATAAGAAGCCAATAGTGAGCGGCCGGACAGCTGAGCTCCCCCTCCCCGTCTACCTTAAATCAATTCAGCGCTGAGGGGTTTTGCTGTTGAATCCCAGGCTTACAGTATATGAACTGCAGCCTCTAACACTCGATGGTTAGGAAGGAAGCAGTCTGCCAGCTGACAGAATGGCTTGTGTTCAATCTGCTTCTGAATAATGCAACTAGAGACTCAGAGCAACCCGGAGAAAGGCAGGTAGGGCAGGAGACCCTCATCCCTCCCGGGTGACGGATGGGAGAGGGGCTGCTGGTGAGGAGAGCAGCAGGCAGCTTCTGAGATGCTGAGAAGCCATAGCCCCTTCTTGCACAGCTCCTGCAGGGCTGAATTAAATAATTTAAACAGCATTAATTTCCAGGGCTATGTGTTCTCAGGAAGCATTTCTAAATCTGGAGAGGATGGGCAGGGAGGGAATGACGTCAGCACGCACATTTGAATTGATTCTAGAAATCAGCTGCACATTTTTAAGGAAAATGTGATGATGTCACATCTTAAATAGCCTCACATCACTCCCATGCAGGGAACAGGCTGGGTGCCTCTGCTGTCAGGGCGAAAATGGCCTAGCAGGCATTACTTCATGTCACAGCATGTTTTTATGCTGCTTCATTTCCAAACTGCCTAATTATAAAACGGGCCGTGTAACAGAACAATACACATTTCAGATTGGAGCAGGCAGTAATATTCCATACATATCTAACATACAGAAAGGCGATGCTTTAAAGTATTGCGAGGAGCTCTACGAATCTAGCCCACAGTCACTACAAACACTTCTGCAAATGCGTATTTAAGCTCTAAACGCTGCTTGTCTCACATGTCAAGAAAAACATATTTAGATAAAATACTAATGCCAAGTAAAAATCTGTAGCACAAGGTCATTGAATTGAAATAATAAACGTTCATGAGTAGTTAAAATATTAAAATAATTTAAATTTACCATGAACAAGCAGAGAAAATTAGAGAATTGAATTAATTGCATTCAGTCTGATACCCATTGTGGATTCCTGTCAAATAAAAATAAATTTCCTTGGATGATAATTTCCTTTTAAAGCAGGACTTTATTACCAAAAGTAGCCCCATCTGCAGGCCACCTTGGCTTACAGTGACACATGAAGCAGGTGGGAAAATGGTTAAAGCAGACTCATTAGAAGTCACAGGTGAAAGATGACAGATGATGACAATGAGGCCTCAATGGTTTATCCTCTGGTGATATGGGATTTAAGTCAACTAAAGCACCTGCAAATTTGATGCAGTACTGAATAAGCTGTTTAATACAGTCAGTCTTCTGAGAGCTAATGCAAGTATCTCAGGTTGTGAAACACTTATTTTGCAGATGAAAATCTTCCACGTGGACTAGTCCACAGTGCAGAGTTCTGAAAGGTAGAGATTACAGCATTTCTGTCTAGGCTGAGACGAGGGGTATTTACTGAGGTCCTTTTCAAGAGAAGCCACAACTCTCTTTAATAAAACACAAACTGCAACCAACATGTTTCATTCCAGTTCAAGATCATAGTGAAGATTGTGATGGGATCCCTCCTATACTTTGCAAACTCTCTCTGCATGCAGTTCCAGAGATCTTGGTTTATTATCTAGTTTGTTATTTTATGTATATAAGTAAACATCACAATCCATCACAGGTTAAATTATCCACTTACCAGATTCTACGTTTGTAGGGTGGAAGAGTTTAAAGGAAAGGAAGTAGCTTTTCATATTTCTTCCGAATTTTTGAAAGGGTGTTTCCATCTAATTTAAACACATGCTGGTAAACAAGGTAGTCTAGAAACATTAGGTTCTCTCTTCTACGTGCAAATGAAAACGTTGCTCAAAACATTAAAAAGAAATAGAGCATTATACTGTGTGTATTGGGAAGCAAGTTACAGAACTGACTAGAAGCAGAGAGGTGAACGGGCAGAGTCATTGGTGACTTGTGGGCAAAACAGGCAAGAGGGCAGATAATTCAGAGCACTGCCCATGTACAAAGCCTTAAATTCTTCCTTGCATAAATCAGACTTTAATAAGCTAATAGCTAATTCTCATCCTTATAAAAATTCAAGTTTGGTTCATGTTGGGTAAGGTCCGGGCTTATAAAAAATGGAATGAAGTGATTATTTAATAAAGTCTTTAATTCTAGAAAGTTATAATAGGATCCAATAGTTAGAGGCTAAAACCAGATGAATTCAGGTTACAAAGAGGGTGAAGTTTTTTAGGAATGAGGAAAATTAACTACAGGATTAGCTTCCCAAGAGATGTGGCCTCCTACCATCATTACAATTTTTACATCAGGCCTGAATTTCTTGTTTAAAAAGAAATCCAAATTCCAAGGCTTGAAAAAAAAAACAAACCAAACCAACAACCCTGAATTATCAGCAGAAATCCAATGCTCTGTGTTTTTTAGGAAATGCTTTCACACAGCATTAACAGTGAACCATCATTCAGCTTTGCAGTTTGAGACTTTTTACACTCCTTAGCATTCTAAAATATCCTACATCCTCATTGAACACTACATCTTACTTTAATCCATGTCTGACCAGGAGTTGTGATTTTTCCCCCATGTGAACTTCACTACTCTTATACATGCCACTAGATGACTGTCCTGCATTCTCCAGAATATCCTGACTGAACTCAATTTCAAAACTAAAAATGGCCCAAGACAGTTACTTGCACACTAAGTAGACTGTCTCAGAATAAACACGTGTTAGTCATGGTTTGATTTCCACGTTGTAGACTATCTGGTCTTTAAGTACAGCTACATTCTGTTTCTGGCCTCCGTATCCATGAAATGCCTCGTCATGGCACTCACATGGTGCTGATGCAGTTCAGATCTGCTCAGACATACACAGCTGAGGGCCACTGAACTTCGAAGTGGATAATGACAAAATACCCCCTAAGCAAATAAAACCATATAGAAGATGACTTGAAATTATCTATATTTTCTGAATTCTGTAGCAAGATACCAAGGATTTTGATGTGGAGTCCTTTAGGAATCTCTGTACTTTAAAATATACCAAATTAGAAGAACATGTGGAACACAAAAGAGCATATATATCCATATATATATATGTATGTATGTATGTATGTATACACACACGTATATAAAACCTGAGAAAATATTTGGGAAAGACTCATGGGATTCCAAGAAAAATTATGGGTTTCTATCTGTCACTTCATGACAGCCAAAGTGGGAGCTTTGTGCTTGTACTGTTTTCTATGGGGAAAAAAGTATGTGCTATCATGATTATCACAGCTTCTGTCTTAATATTTCGCCAAGAGTGTACAAAGCCTGCACACAAAGACTGGTCAAGCACTGGAACAGGCTGCCCAGGGAAGTTGTAGAGTCATCATCCCTGGAGGTGTTCAAAAAACATGTAGATGTGGCATTTCAGGACACTGTTTAGTGGTCATGGTAGTTTTGGGTTGGACTTGATGATCTTAAAGGTCTTTTCCAACCTAACTGATTCTCTGTTAGTTCTAGGTGTTTGTAACTGGGTTTAGTTCCCAGATAACACCGTTCCCAAGTGCATGTTTAACAAGGCATGACAACTTGCTGTAAAAACTGGCAACCTGCCCACCTCATATAATTTAAAAATTACGACCCTGTGTGTGTACTATAGATTTCTTCCTCTCACTCTGCCTCCCCTGCCTGGCCCAGGTTCTCTGTCCTCCCTCTGCCACAGCCCTTCCTGCAAAACTACCTCTAGCCTTGCCTTCTATCCTCCTCTGTGTGGACAAGAATATGAAATTTTTATGAGAAGAGAGCACAGTACTGCAAGGTCAGTACAGAGATAAACTAAACTTTTTCATAATTGCTGTATCAATTGTGAATTCATCAATGCTGATGTACGATAGCATCTCTCTTTTCTATGTCAACTGTAAAACAAAAAAGAAAGAAATTGGATTGCCTTTAACATTTTAGTGGCATTTGACTTTGAAAAGCTAAATTGAATCTAAAACTGGAAGAACAAAGTTCTTTTTCAAGTTTCTTCCTATAAAAAGATAGACAAATTCTGCACCAGAACAAGCTCTGAAAATCCACACATTGTGGCCACAGTAAGAGCTTCACCTCTTACCTTAATAGAAATTACTTTGTCCTTTCTGTTCTCCAGGTCTAACCACAAATGTGTAATCTGGATTTGGTGAAGTTTACATCTTTACCATGACTAGAGAGAACACCATAAACCCATTAATTTCCATAGTAGATTCCATCAGTGATCTGTGCTGGGGCTATGCTGGTTGGCCTGTTCTTAAACAGCTTGGAAAAGAGGGTGAATTTCTAGGTGACAATGTTTGCAAATGCTACTGAATTATTCAGGGTTTTAAAGACAGGGACTTACAGTAAAGAACTGCAAAAGGAGGGAAAGTGAATGACTGGGCAATAGTATGGTAAATGGAAGTCAATGTAGATAGATGTAAATTGATGCATATGCAGAATGGTATCCGTTTTACATATAAATGATAGACTCTGTGTTGGCAATTGCTACTCAGGAATGAATCCTGGAGTCGTTGTGGACAGTTCTATGAAAATACCAGCTCAGTGCAGAGCAGAGGTCAACAAAATACATCAAGTGGTAGGAATTAATAGGAAAAGAATAGAGATCTAAACAGAGAATGCCATTATTCTACAGTGTAGCTCCATGATGCATTTTCATCTTTGATATTATGCATTACTCTGGTCATCTCATCTCAGAAAGGAGCTAATAGAGATAGAAAAAATATTTATAGAGGGAATAAGGCTCATTAGAGGCTTCCAAATGAGGAGCCAAGAAACAGACTAAGATTATTAAGCCTGGAAAATAGTTGCTGAGGGGTATGTAGACTTATAAAATCATGAGTGGCGTGGAGAAAGTGAAGAGGTACCAACTGTCCAAAATGCTTCCTAACAAAGGAACCTCACATGAAATTCATAAATGACAGGTTCAAAGCAAACAAATTATAATTAAGCTGAAAAAATCTCTGTGGCTACTAGTTTACATATGATCAAAAAGTCACTGGACAAACCCATGGGATTACAATCCATAGAGAGTTATTAAACATGAGACACCACTTCTGTCTCAGAGAGCCTCCAAGACACAGATTGCCAGAGGGAAGAGGGAAAAGGGAAAATAAAGAGTATTATTGCCCTGTCTTTCCCATGTATCCACTGTTAGGAACAAGATACTGGGGTAGATAAGCCTACAAGTCTGATCTGGTATGACTATTTTTATGGGGTTTTTTTACTTCAATTACATACTTATGTAAAAATTTTCCCACAGAATCACAAGATTTGCTAAGTACAGGAGTCATATACACTATATTGAGGGGACAAAAAATCTGAACTATGAGTCCTGAAAAAAATATCTCCAGTTTCCAATATCTAGAAATTATGAACAGCGAGTATAATGAGGAAGTGCCATTACTATATAAATCAGGGTTCACTGCTGCTAAAGAAATGCAGTCCAATGAATTTCATGCTTTCTCTGCTTTCAGTCTTCTATTCCTTTAAAAAGAGAACACCTCCTCTCCCTCAAAATTAAATATTTATGCTGAACATTCAGCTAATAGAAATTGAACTGATTTTAGGTGTGAAGAGGAGATCAAATGGGCTAAGAAAGTAACTAGTCAGGACAGGATGGATTTTCAGCATGCAAATAAAGGTGGACATTTAAAAATAGAAAACTGGTTATACTAGAGCTAGAAAATGAATAGTCTGGAAGTTGATTGATTCTGGACATTTTCCAGTACAGATTTCTCTTTCTAAAGATATCATCTCCAACAAGTCACCAAGAACCGCTTTTTGCGGTAGGGGGAGTGGGTCTGGGGAATTTTCCAGCTCAGCAAAACCTACAGTTTAAGGACCTCCTCGATTCAGGAACTAGAAATATAAAAGCAGTAATCTAAAAGGCTCTTAAAAAGTGAACTTCTTGTCTTCTGCCTAATGGGAAGGCCTTGAAAAGAGAAGAGTCAGTTCTGACCTCTAGCACCAAAGAGTGCTTCTTGTACCAGAGGCTTCAGCACTGATCCTGGGATCAGCTAGATGAAGAGTGATATCACTTCAGGCACCTCAAGTCACTGGAAATGCAAAGTAAGAGTGGTTGTATGCAGAGAGAGAACAAATACCATTTTACCTCTTGGAGATATGGCCTATGCTCCATTGCCTATACACTCAGTGCACTTTTCATCGGACACCTCTCAAAAAGTTACAATAATTGTCACAATTTCATCCCCAACTGAAAGACAATTTTAAAAATTATCTACATTGACAATATGCAAGTTTTAGCTACAATAAGCACCTATACAGTCTTCACTGACATCCTCAGAAGTTTATCTAGTAAGTTTATACAAAACATCAGCATCTAAATTCAGTAAGATATGGAAGAATTAGGTCGTTGAACTTAAGTGTTCCTCTTATACTGCTTGCTTTCATCTGACTGATAAATTTTATTTCATTACTTGCTGTTGTAGCTTGAAGCCTTTGGTTTTTTCCTTCTTTGTTTTCTTAAAAGACTACACCACACAGCACTAATGCCCAAGGCAGGCGATAAAGGGAGGCATAATCTCAAGGGACATTACACCGGTTACTTTGGTTTACACTGCTAGCCACTGAGCTCCCTGAAAGAACAAGTGTAACTTAACCATGAAGAGCAGGGTCTAAGGTGCACAAAAATGGATGACTGCTCTAGCTGTCTTTGGGTAGGTCCACTTTTCAGGGAGCATAAATTTTTGAGCTATGCCTTTAACACAGAACAAAATTTCAGATGTGATTTTAAAGTTCTGAGTTGGTGCAACAGGTAATTCAGCAGATGAATGATGGACAAAATCCAAGACAGGTTAGGTCAGATGCCTATCCAAAGACGACAATAGCTTGAAAGTGAAAACAGAAAACCTGCAATTCACTATATGTTCATTATGACGTGAAATGTAAATGCATATGGAAGTACACTGTAATTTTATTCAAAATTTGTGCTCTCACATAAAGCCACATTTAAGGTGGTGAAATAGTATTTGTGGATTTCTGGTTAGTCACGAATACTATTTCATACAAATGTAAGAGAACAATACAATCCTCAGAGTTACCAGATAAAGAGATCTTTTTAGAGGTAAAGTAGATTTAGGAGGAAATATAACATTAATAGAGAAAACATAGGGTGATCTCTCTTAAAGACCCAGTCATTGACCCCCAAAAGATTAATACAGCGTGGAGGAGATGCAGGAGAGAACTACTAAAAAGCTCTAGGGTTCAAGAACACTCAGAATATTGATTTATTTAGTCAGCAGTATGAATGGTATCTATGAATACTTCAAGGTGATAAACACTAGTGGGAGTGTTACTGCAAGGGGACTATTTAAGATAAGGACAATGCCGATATAAGAGTAGAGGAGTGTAAAATGATCGGTAATAAATTTAAACTGGAATAAGGGAAATGGCCTTCCATCAGCAATGCTGCTGCTGTTACTAGTTTATGAAATGGATGCCATGTCACATAATGACATAATATAGCAGAGAAGCATTTCCTTCACTCAGGAGGTCCTTTTCAGTCTGGATACAGAATGATATCAAGATAACAACCTGCCTTATCCAAGGTAATTTGGACACTTTTTTTTAAATCTAGGGAGCCTCTGTACCAACTACTTGAATTAACAGCATCATCTGCTGTCCCTGCTGTTGTAGCTGGGATGTTGCTCCTTAATCTGTTGGGCACAGACTGACACAAACAGCGCTGAGATAGAATGGTGGAAACAGAAGTAACCACAAAATACAACTGTCTTGTTTGTGCAGTATACAGTTATCACTTGCTAATGTGCACTGAGAAGGAGTGTAAGAACTCATAAGCACCATTAGAAACACTGCTCACATTTGCCTGAGTTCAAGGAATGATACATCTAAAAGTACTGGTTTTAGGCCATAAAAATTATCCGAGGGCTGGAACCCCTCTGCTGTGAGGCCAGGCTGAGAGAGTTGGGGTTGTTCAGCCTGGAGAAGAGAAGGCTCTGGGGAGACCTTCTTGGGGCCTTTCAGTACTTCAAGAGGCCTGTCAGAAAGATGGGGAGGGACTGTTCATCAGGGAGTGTAGGGATAGGATAAGGGGTAATGGTTTCAAACTGGAAGAGGCTAGATTTCGATTAGGTATTAGGAAGAAATTATTTACTGTGAGGGTGGTGAGACACAGGCCCAGGTTGTCCAGAGATGCTGTCAATGCCCCATCCCTGAAGACATTGCAGGTGAGGTTGGGCGGGACTCTGAGCAACCAGCTCTAGTTGCAGATGTCCCTGCTCAGTGCAGTGGGGTTGGACTAGATGAGGTCCCTCCCAATGCAAATTTGACTATGGTTCTATGATTAAGACAATCTATGTACTGACGTGTATCTCTGTAAGGTAGCAATGCACTGGCCAGGAAACACAAGCAGTATCAAATACATTATTGTTCCTCACTATTTTCTACCCACTTCAGTTTGATTATACACCTTCCTGATCAAAACTGTGGCTTTCATCTAGCATTACGCAACATGTTTCTAATGGTCCCCCAGATGAAAGCTCAACAACCTAATTGTTGACCTTAAGTGTTGCTATGAATCACACTGCATGAGTGGATGAACCCTCAAAACCAAAGTTTGGATACAGACCTATTTTACAACCCTGTGGTTGAGTCTTGCACTTAGGTCAGTTCCACATACTCTTCCCTGCCTTTTCAGTAGTTAGCAGCTACAACAGTGGTTAATCTAGAGCTTGGTTTCTCCACAATAGCGTATTTTAATACCTGCCTCAGTTTGCTAATTCCAAAATAAAGCATGTGTTTAGCTGGTTTTGCTAAGGTAGCAAGATCAGAAACAGAAGATTAAGGAAATAATTACCAAAATATTAAAATATGAAAGAATGTTTATTATCGATATTTTTTTCTCAGCATATGTGAAGATTTTCATGTTTACTTTGTAATTTCCAGCAAAGAAAATAACTAGCTGATGACAAAATGGATTGGTAAGAATGCTGGCACTAGAATGGTACAATTTCCTTTGTCATTCTCAATTAATGGTCTTAATCCAATTTTTAAATTGAAAATATCCATGTTGTTCGTGGAGTTGTTCTACACTCCAGATTTCTATGCTGCCCTTTTTCAACACTGGGGTTCTTCTCACACCCCAGTGCTTCTCTGCATTTTCTGCTGCTCAGAAAATGAAAGGTGAGGGATTTTATTTTCTCTCAGCTCAGCTCACTAAACTTTAATCCAGGTGCAGTCTCCACATGAATCATGTCAAATTGTAAAACAGTGCCGCCAGCTGGACAGCCTGACAAATGAGCATCCTGTGAAGTGCTTGAACAGCACTGACAGGCACTGGAAAGAGTAACATCTAGATGCCACAGAAAAAAGAATGTGTTTTTCCTTTGATAAGAGATCAGATTAATGCCCTATTACAAATTATGGCCTCTATAGCTAAGGAGCTTTAATCCTCTAGCTGTTCATTGCTACAATCATACTCGGAATGTGGGAGGAGGAATGGGAAAGGATTCCCCTTGTGTCTTAAATACATGTTTATTTTCCAAAGATTACTCCATTAAGATGTCTGGTAATTGGTCACAGAAGTAGCACTGTCATTTCAAAACTAACAAGCATTCACTTTGAACGCTAGCAGCTGTTTGTAACAGTAAGAAACTCCATCGAGTAAATGGGAGTTCCAGATAAAAGCTTCCATTCGGTTGCTATTTAATGAGGGATTGTGAGGCACAGGCTGCACAAGGAAGTGAGGAAAATAGCATTTACACAATAAAGACTCTGATATTCCACTGATGAAGGATCCCCTCGTCCAAATTAAAAATAATCCAAAGGATTGTGGATGAGAGGATCACTGCTCTGTTTTAACACAGAAACAATCCTCTGGAGTTGTTTTCATTGGCTTCAGAATGAGAGAGAAACAAGACCTTAGAAGCACACAGTTTTTAAAGTGGTTGTCCTGCAGCACACACGTGTAACTTAAAAAGACCAGTACGCTAAACCATTTTTTTCAATGATTAGGAGAGATTATGAACACATTTGAACAGGAAACAAAAATACTTCCGGTCTTAGAGTACAAATGTATTTTCTTCCCTAAGAGAACAGCCATTCCTGCTGAAAGTAAATAAATCATATGCTAATTCAGTTGTATATAATCACCAGCTCCATCTTGGTGCCACCATAGAATTGTGCTCTTACTAAGTGTTTCTGACTTGAAATCTTATCTTACTTACCTGTATTTTCTTTGGACTTGTTTTTGGCTCAGTGTAGAAATACTTTCTCAGAATAACACCTCACTTACCATGTAGAGCCTACTACTGCCAGAACAGGCAGACACAGCATATTGCATTTATATATATAAGGAGAACTGCTATAAGCAGAATTAAACTAAACTCTTCAAACTCTTAAACTTAGAAAATAGTTATAGTATGACTGACAAAACACTTTCTTGAATTTTCCTCTTCTGGAATAGTCAAAGAGAAATTAATAAGCTCCCACAGTTGCAAATAAAATCTGAGACAGGAAGAAAGGAGCACACACTTCCCTCCCCCCTTTTTACAAATTTAGATTTGTGTAGGAGCACTTCTCTGGAAACGTACGTTAAACAAATTTCCTGTTTATAGGCAACTTCATTTAATACATATAGTCAAGCAGAGATTCCCAACACCATTTGACACATTAACAGTGTTAGTGTAAAACACAAGTGTGGTGAACCGACCCCCCTATTATCATGGACACTTCCTTACCATAACACTACACACTCATACCTACACTGCCGTACTTCACCAAAGTTGTTCTACCTCGAGTGAAAATATATGTGGTTTGAAATTTCCAATTGCTTTGTTCACAGCAGCAGCAGTTTTTTTTTTTTCTTTTTTTTTTAAACTGGTGTGGAGCACTTTTGCTGTACGACTTTGCACTGCAGAAGTTGAACCTCTTGAGAATTACTCTTCGTTGAGTAACTTGACTAGTAGGCATTTGCCCGATCTAGATAGACACTAAGGAAAACACACTAGAGGACTAGTAACAGCTAAATGATACTAGTCTGTGTCCACATTATGGGGTGGTTGTGTTAGGAGTGACAGGCTGCTCTACCCTGAGCTTTAGCTTAAATTATTTGATGGGAGTATCATGTGAATTCAAAGCTGGCATTTCAGATTCCATACCATGTGCCTGTACGTGGACTGGATCTGAACCAGAGCCAACTGGTGAAGGTCAGTGTAAGTTAACTTTGAGCTATTCACTGGCATCAAAAGGGCCAATACTTCACCTACAGATTTGTTTGTTTAGGTAAATTCTGTGTCCAAGCCGAACATAGAAGTTCCCCATGTTATAAAAGACTTCCATTCTTCTCTTGACATTACAAATATATTTGACACCAAATAATATTCAATCACATGTTCCTTGAATAGTTATATGAAATAACCCAGTCACAAAAAATACGCCGGGAAATGAATCACAATTGTTTTCTTAATAGTAATTATAAGAGACATTTAAATCCTTAGACTGCACAAACTTCATGACGTGATTAACAAAAATAGATCTACCATAAGTAAAATTCTGAAGACATCTCTATCCTAATAGATGATATTTCTCCTCCATTCCCTCCTCCTGAAGTCCCACTATTATTGTTCCCTTAGATATGATACATTAAGCTAAAAAAAATATTCCATACAGTTTAATAAAATAATATAAAAAAAACAACCCTTCTAATGAATGACTTACCTTTAAGAGAGCCAAGGCTACGTGGAAGATTATGTTCATACCCTGGAAATAAGAAGAAAAATACTTCAATCAGTCCCAGCATACAAATCTCTCCTCTCTACTACTTATCACTATGTAGCATCATAACTAGATGCTGCAAATCTCTAGGGAATATTTCCATTTTCCCTGCCACACTTCAAAGTTCATCATTAAAGGCTCAAGGCACCAAACTCCTAGCTAGGGAAGATGACAGCTCTGTGGAGCTTTTGGAAGCTCACTGTTCGTTTTGCCAGGTGCTACGGATGTGACAGGATATCCCTCCATCGCTTCAGTACCTGTCAATGTTGGCTTTCATCAACAGTGCAGAATATTGTAACAAGCAGGGCATCAAGAAAATGCAATAAATATTCTATCTGATAGGATTTTTGCCAAGTAACTGAGCTTAGCCGTGATTAACTATGCACAATCTTTCATGCTCAAACTGTAAAAAAAACCAACCCAAAGTAAAACAACAAAAAACCCCATAAGTACAAAATACACCTTTTTTCTGTTATCAGCCAAAAATCAAAACAATTTCATAGATAAGTAAATTGATGTTTGTATCAAATAATCTACTTTCTGGTTTGCAAAAGCTGGAAATACAAGTGTAGAGAAATCCTTTCAGTGAGTAATACAATGGCAACATCCAATGTTTTAAAAATCAAAGGCAGTAAAGCCCACTCCACTGATTCAATTAGGCTCCATTTCCACTTATGTTTTCTATAAAAACATGAACTACAATTCCTCTGCTTTTGTTCAACATCTTTTTATTTTGACAATCAAGACCTTGAGGTTTTCCTGGGGGAAGGGAACCCAACCCCTGAAAGAGGCTCCTCTGGAGCAGCCTCACTACTCTTGGGTCCCGCTTGGCTTGGGCTAGCAGACAGGAGATGACAGTCTGGCTGGAAGCACATGCATCATCTCTGCTGATGGAAGACACTCTCCTCTCTCTAGCCTACAGAGCTTGGTATTTAAGACTATAAATAGCTTTGTGTTCATCCAAATATGAAAAATACCATATGCAATTCTCGTTCACTGTACTATGTACTTTGCTTTCAGACTGTTTTCTTAGATTGTATTTTACAAATCTTCTTGCCTGCTTGTTTAATGGCGTGATAAATCTTTTCTTATACTGTCTTTAACAGCCGGTATCTAAAAACATCTCAAAGACTTGCACACAAGTAACACTGTCACTGCAATAGATTTTGTTGTGGGATAACAACAGGACTTTTCATAACGGAGCTGCCTCTAAGGAATTTTTGCTTTTGCAACGGAGTATTTTTCCAAGCCTCTTCCTGAAAGCCTGAGATCATATTGCTATAAAAATTAGCTTTTATAAAAATCTGCAGAGACTTTTCAGAGGCATCCTTGAGAAGAAATTGTATCTTTTTTACATGGATAGTATGGTGCCTTGAAGGGATATTACCATTAATGAGTCTTGGAAATTCTACGACATTAGACATAATGAATATTGCAACACTCTGTGAATTACTTTGCAATTTGATGCATAATCATTATGATAACAAACGGACTTTTCCCACTAGAGGTCACAATTGTAGCAGGACTGAACCTGGCTTCATTAACAGGAAACTCTTCTTCTATTTCAACTCCAGCAACACTTATTTTAATTTTTATACTTAATTTCAATAGAAAAAATGTCTGGCTGTAATTTCAGTCCTGACACTGATAATACTAGGGCACCAGCAGCAGTAAATTCACTTCATAGTACTCTTGGTTTTATTCCAAGTATCAATCTGAAGTCAACAGTTCATTCCACACAGGCACAACATTAACAACTTAATTCCTAACAGAGAGGATTTGGCACGAATGTACAATCTATAAATGAGAGCCGTAACTACAAGCGATCACAAAAAACTGTGTTTTCTTTTCTTATTTTATGACCAGGACCATTATGTGTAATTGTGGGATTACTGAGCAATTAGTGTCCTGTGTATTTTCTCGCAGTACCGAAAAAAAAAAACCTAAAAAGAAAATCAAACTAGTTTTCAGTTATTTTCTAAACATTTCTTTTCTGATCTACCTGAAAATGACACTGTTCCTAATTCAAACTAATCAAGCTCTTTCCTGGTACTCCTCGTACATGGCGACCCTTCACATCGGTAGCAATGCAGCAGAAACTGGTTTCCTCCTGCTTTGAGGATCCCCAGCTCTTTTTCTAGCCCCACCAGGCACAGGGCAGCTCACAGAGTCTTGAGATAACCAGTTCAATGCAGAACCACCCTATAATCAGAACTCTAAAAGGACTTAAAACCTTCAGATACAGGTGTCCTCAGCAGCAGCTCCGTTACTCCAGGCAACAAAAAACGACCTGCATCTTTCTGTTTCCTCAAAGGCACAGGAACCTCTCAAACCAAGGCAGTATTTTAGACCTGAAGTATCAATTGCTGCTGCTTCACCCTGACCAGCTTGGGCTTGCTGGACCTGAAGGACTGATTTATGCCTTGACACTGAGTGAACTGGAGGTGGCATCTGTCAACCAGCAGTAAGGCTTCCACTCACGTTTGGATTTCCAGCAAGATGCTTTAGATTTCAAATGCAGTGCCTTACCCACCCATTTTAACAACATGTTTTATAAGCACTGCTCCACATACTTGAGTTATTTTTTTCCTAATGCATGCAGGACTATTCTGACATGGCCAAGTTTAATGATTATGATTATGAAAAAGAAGGCTCAGCTCATTTTTCCACAGTCTCTTATTTAAAATCCTACTTCATTTACCACACACTGATTTATAAGATTCAGCTTAAACTTCTCCATCTATTTTAGAAAAAGGACCAAAAATACCGATGTGCACCAGACATATAAATCACTGCTAGCAATATCCCTCCAGCAATTTTATAATGGAAACATGAAAGTACATACAAATCACCCACAGGGGGAAAGAGGAGGGAGCCCATATTCAGTAAGCTTTGGATAATTACTTTTTAAAACCAAAGGTCATATATTTAGCTAGGCATCTGGAAAGAAATGCTTTAATATCATGCAGATCTCATCTTAATATTTAAAAAATTTGCAACTGTGAAAGTTGTTCATAATTACCTAAATACTTGGGGTTTTTAATACACATCAGTCAAGAGTAAAAATATACACTTACTGAGCAAGAACCACTCTAAGAGCACAGGAATGGTTCAGGGCTTCTCAGCAAGGCGTATCGCTTCTTGATTAAGCAGCTACTCTCTTGTTCTTCAATCTGAGAGGCTTTGCTGCTGTTGAGTGCAGGAAGGAGGAGAGTGCAGCCTGCACAGCTCACAGGTAAGGAGCCCAGAAATAAGGCATGTGGATACCCTCCTCCAAGGAGCTTTTACTAGCCTTTTGGAGAAGGCCAGCAGCTTCTGTGACAGCCTGGCTTATCTGCCTGGTTAAACATTTCCACCTATCTTCTTTGTTCCAATGGATGTGATTTAAGAACCCTCTTATGCTTGCATAGAGGCCTAGAGCATTTTCACAGATCTCATTACACTCAGAAGTCTGGGAGACGGGACAAGACCATCTCAAAGCAGACAACACTTGGCTATTCTGCAATCAAGATGGCAAGAACAGGAAAGGGAAAATGTTTGAGTCTGTGCTATCACACAGCCCACATAAGGCTCCTGCTGTCTGACTGCCCCGCTGACCATTCTTTGCTTCACTGAGACTTCCACAGGACAGCACTTAAGAAGAAAGAGTTTTGCAGAAGAACCCTTCATACCTACTGGGATGGTAGTGCTGGGATGAACTCATCATCTGGTAGGTCACCATTTAACTCATCAAAATTGCCCTTCATAGAAGCATCCCCTTAGTGGAACTGTATGTCAAAACATAATTTCCAAAAGAGATGGGAGGTAACATTCTCATGGGTGAAAATGAAACCCTATCTCATAAGACTGTAAAAATGAAACACTTGAACTGGAAATGATACTTGTGCACTGAAATTAAGGCTACCTTAAAATAAGTGGAAATCTTACTATGTTAACTCTCTTCTATTGAGAGATTTTCACAGTCCCTTAACTCCCTCTGAAGCCAAGGTTCCTTCTGCAGATAGAAGCCCTCTTTGAGGAGTCCTCACTTAGAGTCCTTCTGTACTTTGAAACAAGAAGACTTTCAAAAATGCCTGAAAAGATTTGGAAGAAAGAACAAACAGAGAATGCCAAAGACCCAATTTTGTAGGATCCAGTTAGTATTTCAGGGAGATCTCTGTGACAGAAAGGATGCTCATGGCTCTCTTTAGAAGGGAGGTGAGATATCTATCCATTTGACACAGAAAATCTACCCAAAGACCAGAAAAAGGGAGTTACGAGGGCAGCAAACTGACAGTTGCTACTGACAAAGTTCAACAGCATAGGCGGAGCTGGCAGAAGGGTTAGGCCATTTCATCATGTAGTATCTTAAAGTACCACTTTAATCATGTAGTATCTGGACAACATTTGCATCAGGGATGACTTTGGAAATTATCTCCTGTTTTAAAGCTTTCCTTTAATGAAGTAAGCCTTGTGAGAAGGTGGGCTTTATTAAATACTAACAGCTCTCCCTCTCCAACCTAGAACACCTGACAGACCTCCCTCTGGTTATGGGGCAATGCCCTCTGCATCATTTTCACAAATCAAAGGAAGTTAATATCTTCAAAAATATAGGGAAAATTCATTTAACATTAGTGTCCTTCTCTGTGGTTTTGCTCCTACATACGCATGACATGCAGGAGGAAGCAGAGACAACTGAGACAATACTCTCTATATTGAGGCAACACTCTCTAAAAGTTCAGCGCCAGGTAAAGAAGATATACATGAAAGTCAACAAGAATCTCCTTGAGGTCTGAGAAGTCTCAAGCTTCCCATGACATGCCATCAGGAGAATAAGTGAACCTGTTCCAGCTTTCTAATTACGGATTTTCCCTTTTTTCAAAAAGAGGCTAGCTGTTCAACTGAAGTTAATTTGACATTGTTTCGTAATTCGAAAGTGTATCATAATTATGTGTTCGGTTGCACACTCTTTCAAAGAAGCTAGAGAGGGTAATTGGGGTTACAAACTCTAAAGGTGAATTAAAATTGTATTTATGTTTTGGTTTGCCTCCAGCAAAATGTTTTTTTTTGGCAACTCTAATACATTGAGAGCACACAAACTTTAGGAATGTCACAAATGTATTTATTTTGCTGACAACATAAATATATGGTCTGAAGCTCAAATTTCTCGTTGGAAGTAAGGCAGACATGCAGGGATACGCATGTTAATTAACATCTTTTACTCGTACTATTTGTATAGCTTGTATATTCATTCTAGTTCAATGACAAGACAACTGAGGGAAAGAAAGGTTAAGTCTTGTTCAAGTAAGGCACAGCATAAAATAGCAAGCTTTGTATAAACAACAGATACAGCTTTCTTACTGAAAATATCAGGGAGAAAATAATAGAAAAACCAAATTGCATAGAAATCTTACTGCTAACGTATGAGGCACACTCAACCCCTCAGACTGGGCTTCCTCCAGTGATTCCATACACGCTGCCTACTATGAAAACTCACAACAAGAAATGCTGTAACAAAGGAAAGGATAAAAGAAAATACAGAAATCTCCACACTAACACTATGATGCTGCAAATAATATACAAACACAATTAAAACCAGTTGATAATTACTAGATAAGGAGGTACCAGGGAGACGGTAAAAATGGCATCACGGGGTTCAGTATTTATTGTGCCACTTTCATGAATTTGCAGCATGAAAAGGCACACATAAATATTACTAGGCAACCGCAAACCTTTGTGAGTATGATTTTGCATGAAATGTTGGTTGTTTGGTTGCTTTTTGCAGAAATGAATAGGATTTAGGGGTGCTAGTAAATATTTACATGTTTGGGGTGATTTTCACATCATTTGCTGCTGAGATGTTGCTGCAGCTGAATGAAGGTAAGGAGTGCTGTGAGATTAGCACTTTTTTCTCCCAGCTTCTGTGACTGTTTTCAAAGAATAAAAACTACAGATACAGAATTTTAAGACATTTCTGTGTATCAAATCGCTCCCTGACTTTGGGTATCTCTGCAGTGGTGCGTTCCTAATTCGCAGGCAGCTGGTTGTGGACTGGCAGCTTTCTCCATGTGCTTGACCAAGCCATACACTATCATTATTTTTCTGGTTTTCAGAGGTTTAAGTTACAGGGGTTTTAAACATTCCTTTCCCTCTTTCCAAACCAAATTAATACATGGACAATGAAAGGGGCCTGAATCCACACTAGGCATCAAGGGCCTTATCACATGCATGCAACAAGGATGGAAAAAGAGGCCTCATATCTCCGTAGGTAAGACAGGTCCTCCAGCTCTCAGATGGAAACGGGGAATGGCTGTTAGACATGCTCAGAGGAGCAGGAATCTTCCAGACCCCTTATTGTCTTGAGAGGAGACAAGATGATGGGGTTCAGAACATCTCTTGACGAGAGAGCTCTGCCTCCTTCCTCCTCTACATGTGGTCCTGCTTCCCTGCGTTCCGTCTGATCTCCTTCCCAGTGCTCATTCTCCACCTTCTCCCTTTCTCTGCCACAGCACAGTTCCGGTCTTTGCCTCTCCACACCTTCACCTTCATTTTCCCTTTCCAACAGTCATTCAAATGCAAAGTTCATGTTTTGATTTTCCGTACTTAGAAAATTCAGTACAGCCTCAGATTCCAAGCACAAAGTAATGGGAAGTATTTTGGCAGAGGTAGGCTGTGCTGCCCTCTTTTTTCAAAACAGTCCCCAAACTAGCTTAGCTTCCTGGATTTGTTCATGGAATATCACTCTCCCATTTGTGATACTTCAGTTATTTCTGAAGTGTTTTTGAGGACTGCCAAGACTGCTTAGAATATGCTGCTATTCAAATACAGCAGATGGCACTGGTGTTAAGTAAGCATTATGGAAATTTACTGTATTCCTAGAAAAATCAACCAAGTAACATCAACTAGTAAGTGGCTAAATTATTTCAGGAGCAATGAGGAAAGTAATTCAGAGACATAGTGTGACATGGCATTAGATGTCTCTTCCACCTAAGGCAGACAAGGTAGGTCATTCAAACAGGTCCCTCATCTCCAGTAACGTTTCACCTGTATCTTAGAACATTTTCTGAAACAGAAGCAGCCTCAACATTTTATGACCACAACATTTACCAACATAACCAAAAAGGGACCTTCTGTTCACATAAGTTATCTTGAACTGCAGATTGTTGTGAGACTGATTTTCTCTTTGCTCATGCTGAGCATTTATCACCAGCCTTGTTGTTTTGGGGATAAACAAGCTGCAGCTATGAACAGAAGATAGATAAATTATGGATGCTCTCAGGAACAGCTGGACAACATAGTGTAAAGGGTTATGTTAAACCCTGTGGCTCTCCAAGAACCTCTTAGATGTACTCTATTAAAATACTCTTCTCCTCAGTCCAAGCTTAAATTATTATAAATTCTGTGTAGCTTTAGAAGTGAATAGAACATTTTGTGTTCCCCTGTCCCTGTAGCAATACGGAACATGGTATTACATACCTCCAATAGTCCTGCTGTTGATCGAAATTTCATATCCAAACACCTAATACTTCTTATGACCTTCACTTTGAAAAGCACTTAAAACTCTTTATCCTTATAATCTGTTTTAAATACACACAAATGAAAGCTTTAAAAAGTTCCTCATGCATCAAACACACAGCCAAATGCTATACCCTTTTTTCTTTCTTTTTACTTGAATTTCTGTTCTAGTACTGAAGAACCCCCACAGCTGTAGTCATCAGATAAATTATGCTAAAATTACTTTTGGATGTAAAATTACTTATATGGATTTAAATAACTCATCTAAATAGATGAAAGAAAAACATCCAGCACCAGAAAACCTGAGCTAACTCCACTGCAGACCTCAAGTTTTTGCAAGAAAAAACAATTATAATGGCTGACATGTCACCAGATGCTTGAATTGAGCAAACCAGCATTACCATTGGACACGTAAGTTCACATTCTAGTCTTCCATCTGGAGCTTGAGAGACAAACTATTCTCTTCCTTCTTCAATTAATTAAAAGCTTGTTATAGCAGTGTTGGCAAGAAATCCTTTCCAGTCACTTTACATGATAGGGCAGTGGCTGATAAAGACTTCAGAAGGAGACTTAGCTCTCTAGCAGGCATAACGCAAAGAGCAATGGGCAGGAGGAAAGTCACAGTCCAAATGCCAACGTCTAACCACCTATATTCACAAGAAGGAAAACAAACACACACCCCACACCCCCTCGCCAAGCCTTTTCCAACTCACATGTATGACAGTGGCTGTTGTACATAGTACTGAAATAATGCCAGCAGTTTCAGCACAGATCTACACCTACTTAGAATTTAAGCCTAGCTTTTAATATGCTGTTACTAAAACAGATTTTCTTTCTAGCAAGCCCAGTCTGCTGTTTTGTAAGATTCATTAAACCTTTCGTAACTGGAAGGGTTAACAAATGTGGACAATGTGTCACCAAGAGGTAATCCAAAACGTTCCATTTTTCTTCCCCTACATATCTACAGAAGATAAACTACATAATCTTTTATTTAATTCACATTTCATCTGACTGCAGATTTACAGAGGAAGCGGGCTTGTTCCTGACACAATTCCTGAGGAAGTTTAATAAATTAAAATGTTAATCTGTTCTTTCTCAACTCTGTTGAAGGCATCACAGAAGTATCTGACAGTGACAAATATAAAATACAGGCTATTATGGTATCTACTACTCAGCGAGCACTAACACGCAGGGCCGACCAGTCTTATCGTCTGACTGATACCATACGGCAATGTAGTGTTTCCTGGCACATCTACTCTCCAGCAAGACACGCATAAGACAGAAATCAAATCTTCAGCACCAATAGTTACAATTCTTCTAAGACTTTCATCCTTTCATTATGAAGCAGTGCTCCCAGGAACCACATCTACATGATGTAGTGCCACATTTTTGCTATCAATAGGTGCTAATTAACCAGCAACAAGTCATTCACATTTTCAAAGATTTTTTAAAAACAGTCTTCATTATCATAGTTTCTCAAAACTGGTTATAAAAGTTATTTTATACAAAGCTCTGAAAGCAACAGTTGATAAATAAAGGCTAAGGAATGCTGGTATCTAGCTTTCAATTCCCACTTCTTTCACTGTACTGCTGTGTGGGCCTGTGAAGGGTAGTTTCACTTCTTTGTTACTAGTTATAAAACACTGAATTATTTCATATTCAAAATCAAGCATCGGTTGCATCCCTTTCTATTCAATCTTGATCATAGAAAAGCAGCTTAGTAGTCAAACTATTAATTTTTGTAACAAGGCTATGTAATTACTGACACTAAAATATCTGTATGAGAAAAGGCAATATGTAGTGGGGTTTTTATATACTCCTTAAAAGGAGAGAAGCGCAATCCTTATGTATTTTATATCTCCAAGAACTCCACACAAAAATAGCCAGCTCAACTTAAAATGGGCATTACCAATAGTGCCTCAAAGTTCTACGTTAATAACAGAATGACAGTTTGAGCTCTGAACCTCCTTTAGTTTTGGCAGTACTGTATATATCACAACTGGTTACAGTATTTTCTTTTTTAAGCAGAAAAAAATAATGAAAATTTTTAAAATGCTTATAAATCATCTGCCAACTAGTTTGGGTTTTTTCTCTTCTAAAAATGTCTAATTAAGGTCACTTCTTTAGCGCTTTTAAAACAGAGATTTTCATTTTAAATCGAACATTTTGAAATGCAAAATGAAGCTAACTCTTTGACACCTTAAACCAGGTGCAGTTGTTGCAACTGGGGACAGCCCTTCCTAAGCAGCACGCGCTTTACTCTAAATGAGTTGCTATTTCTGAGCATCACTCTAAATAAATAACTTAAAATGGAACAAAAAGAGACAGCCAAACAGAGCAGGCTCGCAAAGTGTTCAATAACATAATGTCATATTGATAGATAAGACTGACAAATCCAAATACACCTCTGAATTTCATCAACAAAGTTGTTCTTCAATGCAAACAGAAATAGCAAAAGGGGGAGAGGCAAATGAAGCAGTTGAAACAGGCAGCTAAAAGGAATGTTGGAGACACGTCTTCAACTGACGCTGACATGTTAAAATCTGTCTACTTAGCCAGGCTCAAAACACACAGTTTGCTGCAATCGCATGCAAACTTTTAACTGGGTCACAAGGTTTGTGTTTTTATCACAGGCAAAGTATCAAGCCTTGTAATATGCACCATGGCACTGTGGATGACCTGCCTGCAACCCCAAAATTTTCTTCAAGCTTCTGTCACAGGAAAGACAAAGAATTCCAAAATATTTCATTTCTAGATGAGGGTGGGTGACAGATTCTGTCCCATGGGTGACAGACCATCCCAGAGTTATTGAAACAGTATTCTAAGGCCACTGGAAATTTAGGTAACTTAGGGTTGAATCACACTCTCAACAGACTGGAGACAACTTAGAAATGTAAAAAAGGTCCTATGAAGACAACAGGGTCAAAGAACTCAACTACACAGAGGCCAAGGCAAGTCCCAAATTCGTACGAATTTAAATACAGTTGGTCATATCCAGTCACATTTAATGTGAGAATGATGAACAGACCTTGACTGTAATGGCACTCACTTTGATGGGGTTTTAAAAATTTCTCCATAAAACTGAATTCCCACCATAAATTTAGCTACTTTTCATAGGATATGCTCCTGTCCAGGAGGTCTACTTCCCAGCTTGTGCTACCGTTCCACTGTGTGTGCAAGGGATGGATACATGTCTCTCTGGCAGCTGAGGAACAAGAGGATTCCCAACAGGTATTTATATTTCTGGATTGAGAGTTAAAGAGTGTCTGTAAAAACCAATTTCACTCTTCCAGCTACAGTCAAAAACCAGAAAAAAGAACCCCAGACAAAAACACCTGGTTGACACAAATTATTCATCCATAATTCAAATATTTTCATGGGGACCAGAAAAGTTCCTTTGGAATGACTAGTTGTCAGCATCCATTCAGCAATGGCTTTTCTTCCCCTAATATTTTGCTTTCATAAAGGAGTTGCATAGGATGTAAGCATTTTGTCAAAGAACGACAGGACAGGGATGTGGAGAAAGCACAGTCAGGAAGGAAGTTGAAGGCTATTTAAAATTCATCTGTATCTATGACAAACTAACAAGAAGGTTGGAAGCTTGTTTTTAAAAACACAAGACAGTTCACTTCAAAAGCTTCTTGATTTTTTTGAGTTTTTTTTCTTTCTTTTGCAGAAGAATATGTTCCACTGTTAGCAGCTGAAACTGTTTTTTCTCCTTCCAGTTGCTGCAATTACAGGCATGCTGTTTGTTCAGAGATAAAGTAAAGAACAATTTAATGCAGACAAAAATTGTTTTTTGACTGTTCCATTGCTCCTTCTGGAGGCTGACTGGACAGACAGCTTCACAATATGATTTCAGTCCTCCATTAAGGAATGGTTTCTCTCTTATTCAGCCTGTAGCCATATGCCTTCAGATTTTACTTTCCTTCTATGAGGGAAATAAGTTTTCTATTTTAATATGATTCAAATTTACACTCCTCCCACAAAATCTTAGAGGCACCTGTTACTTTAGACTGGTTGCCTCATGAATCTTAGGAGCAATTTTCTGAGTATCTGCACGTCTACACACTGCCCCACTGTTTCTCAAGATGTCTGTATGGATCTTCTTGCTTGAGATCAACTTTCTTAACAACTCTGGTTTATTTTTAGCTGCTGTAGAAGAGGATCCTTTAGCTTTCTGCAATTACCCTCCACAAATGCTAACAAGTTTCCCTTCCTCTTCCAGACTCTAGTGTTGTGCATTCTCACCTTCTCCTTGGATTCTTTCACCTTCTTTCCTTCAGACACGCTGAGATAAACATTGCCAGATGTGAGATGAATGCAAATGTTTTAAGAGTTGTTTCTTTTTTTCATTCTAAATACTAAATCCATATTAACCGTGACTAAAAGACTTCCTCAGCATATTTTATCATCAAGCTTAATATAATGAAGAGCACAGGAGCTTCAGACAGGATGTAACTACTCTGTTATCACAATAATCACCACTGTGAAATGATGTTCTGTACTTCTTGACAAACAATCTCCTAAAAACGGTCACTTTTGAGTGCAGCTCTTATATCAGGATCAGAACGAAGTAATAAACTGAACTGACAAAGAATGATCAAATCCACACCAGAAGCTCGTTCTGAAAATTAACTCACTAAAAGTTCAAAAGTGATCAAGGGATTGCGTTCATCTACCGCACAAGCAAAGAAGAGGACAAAGAGCAGAAAAACTAGCAACCTTTCCTACTCTTTCTATTTGCTTAATTAAAATAATCAAGATATTAGGAAAGAAATGGAGCTAAGATATTTACATGGAAATGTGACATCACCTCACCATTACTACCTTTCACACTCACTTGGACATCTGGTGGTATTAACCTACCTCTTTTTGATACCTCAGCACCAATATGCAGGAGAAGCGATAGTATTAAGGAAAAAAATATTGAGTTATGAGTGGTGGACAGTATTTGTTTAATAATGAATGCTATCAATGCACGTACGGCAAGCCTGAAAATTCACAAGTAAAATTCACAATAAAAATTAACAGAATGAATTAGAGTCAACAGCGTTTCACACTCGTGAAGCCCTCTGCATTTAAAATTCTCTATTATTTTATTTATTTCTATTTTTTTTATGTTTATGAGCCATTTAAATCAGTGGCAGGTTCAAAACCAGGTTTAATTCCATGGATGCCCTGACTTTTCGGTTGCAAAAGGAATTACTAGTATTTTACCAAAATAAAGATTCCAGACTATCAATCTATTCTGTCTGTTTTTTTTCAAAGGAAGTGCAGATATATCTACAATACAGAAACACACCATCTTCTATCTGGAGTAACATGCTCCTTCGTTGGAATAGTAGGGTAAAAAACAAAAGGAAAAAGGTTCATTCAGTTGTGCCACTTGGCAGTTCTCACTATTTGTTTAATATCAGGCCATCGAAGCAATACCTTTACTGTCCTTGGGCATTCTGAACCAGACAATTTGGTGAGCTTCCCCTCTAAAAGCCTACTAAGCTTTTACTACTAGGTATCTTCAAGAAATTAGAATTCCTAACTTTGAATGAATTATTTAACAAATTAAATGAACAGATGTGTGCATCAGATATTCTTAATTAGACCCCTTAGCAAAGAATGAGGCAATTCACAGTTCTAATTTTAAAACCAAACCAGCATTTCGCCGAACATCTTCTCTTCAGTATAACCATGGTTTCTACATAATTTAGTTACATGCATTTTGAATTTGAACAGTAAGTGACTCCAAGAAAACGCAACAAAGAAAAAAAAAGAAGAAAGATTCGTGGTGTGGAGGAAGGGCTTTCTGACTCAAGGGGTCTTTACCTCACAAAGTAGTAAGTCAATGATGTGGAAGACCATGCAGAGTGGAAACTTGGCAGTAAAAAGTGTGAGGAACCACTGGGATGCATACATATGAGCTTCCAAATTGAGGTCTGAGAAATGGCTATGCAAGTCTGGTAACAGCTCCTGAAGTAAAGGGAAAAAAAAAATGCATCAGTATTACTCATAAATCCGAGGTCTTCATCTACCCTGCCAGCAAGTACCAGGTTGCTAAACACTGAAAAACAAAACAAAGTGAATCCTGGCTTCTTTTAACAATGGAAATATGTTTCTTCATAAATTTCCATGCCCATGGTTATAGTTTTTAGTAAGATACCATGGTATCAAATAAAATACTGAGATTATACTCAGAAATTATAACAGTGGAAAGGTAGAGTGGTTGTGACATAGTGTGGCATACTGTATATTTTAAAGTTATTCCTTTGCCATGTTTTGCTATAAATGCTTCTGCTATAAAAACCAACGGAGATCACCTTGCAGAGCTTGAAAGCAACAAAGCCCACAACTCCATCAGGCAATTTCTCAGTAAGTAGGAGCGTATACTGGCAACACAAAAGAAGCACTGATAGTCCTACTGTACACTCATTACATATTCATATTCAGTTAATAAAGTAAAAATCTTTGTTAACATACAAAGAAGACTATGTGCCAAAGTATCAAATTAATCAAGTAGGAAATACACACAATATGACATCTGAAAAGAAAACATTGTTTAAATTAAGAGTGGACTAACTTGTTTGGTTTTAATGTATCTCACAGGGATGTGTGTATATAGATATATGTGATCATCTATGATAACTGACTGCAGCAGCCAGCTTTCACTCTGCAAACAGAAGTGCAGGTCAGCTTAATGAACTTAGTAACTCCTTATCAGTCAGAAAAACAACATATAAAACTTGCAGCTGTTTATTTATGCTAAATTGCTCTGACCATGAAATAATCCCATATGCAAAAAGAGCAACATATTGAAAATAAAGTAAAATCTACAAAATGACCTACACTTAATTCGTATTTTATAAGCATCAGGATGTCCTGATTTGCCTGACCTCTTAACCATCAGCATAACTCACAGAAAGTAGGACACTGGTGGTTGCAGACCAGAAGATACTTTGGCCTTAATAAAGCAGAGACATTCTCTCTGAGCAACATCACGAATTGAGAAGAGAGAGTAAGCAGAGAGGGGAAAAAAACCAGATACCTACCATACTTGGATACAAATATTAGCAGCAAGATTGGTATAAGAAACACAAAGGAAATCAGAAATCAATCTGACTCACAATGCTTGGATCCAGACATTTAACTTCCCTGCTTTGGTTCTACTCCACCTCTAAAAGGAGAGGGGTTTTATTGTCCAGTAGCTTACGGAAGCAAAGCATTAATCCCTTCTTCACGCTGGCCCCACCTGCATTAGCTTCTCCAGCTGGAAAAATTTGCAATGGAGATCTTCAAAGTTATTTCTGTAGAGGTCCCTCAAGCCATAGTCATACATAATTTTCACAAATACGCAGAATGCCTGCTCCTCTGGCATCTGTTTGGAAAAACACGCAAACATTGTTTTAAAAGCTGAGCTGAGGCTGGAAACACCTTACAAATACACACTCTTAAGCATGATAAATTCAGAACCAGGGATATACTAAAATTTTCAGCAAAGCACTCTTTGAATGGAGAATTAAGCAACTAAAATCTCAAGGGGTCTATTCTCCTTGATGAGCACCTTGATTTGGCTCTGTAAGACTTCCTTTGAAGAAGATGTGGGATCACACCATGGGTTCATGTAAGTATACATCCCTACATGAGCAGAGCTGTCATCAGTGTTCTTTCTGCCAAATAGATATGGGAACAACCAGTACACAACTCTCAGCTACAGAACAATTTAAAAGGAAAAAAAAAGTGAAAAAAGAAAATAAAAAGACAACAACTCATGATAGTGATTTCTGCTGGGAGAGTCTCCGTTAAAAGGGAAGAATTCAGGAGAACTAAGGTCTAACTAACATTTAGTGAGAATAATGCTTATCTGCTTTCATCCAAACCCCAGGACATCAAACTCTCTAAAGTCAGGTTTCCCATGATGAATAAGGAACTTACAAATTTTGCCTTCAGAACCTACTTGTGAGCTCAGGAAGGCTGATCCCATCTATTAAGATCCTAATTTTTTCAGAAGCCCTATCTCAGAGAATCATAGAGTGGTTTGGGTTGGAAGGGACCTTCAAGATCATCTAGTTTCCACCCCCTTCCCATGGGCAGGGACACATCACACTAGATCAGGTTGCTCAAAGCCCCATCCAACCTGGTCTCGAACACACCTCCATAATATCTATTTCTTTTTGACCAGAATTTCTCATCCAACAGAGTTTTAGGACATGGTACTAAAAGATAAGCTATGTGGGCCACGCTGAAGTTACATTTGTTGCCTTGAGCCCACTGAATGTTGAATTTGTGGGAAGCCCTGTGACATGAAACCTCCACTGATAAGACGTGTTCCTCACTTCCCCCATGCCTTCAGCTAATACAATAAGAAGACAGGCACAAGCGGGATCACCACAGACCCCAAATCAGGTTTTCAATCACATTAAAACAAACTTTTCTTTTGCAGACAGTAGGTTGTAACAAATGAAAACAATTATTAAATATCAAGAATGACAACTCTTGACCTTTCAGTATATTCACTCATTCAGCCTCTTGCCAACCCCTTATCAAATACCAGCAATAGAAAAAAGCTCAGTATCTTCTTCAAAGAGAATTTTAGTCTCTTGGTATCTACCACTAGGGTTTCATCTTTTAAGTTCAGCCTATGATGATGGCCTGTCTCCAGTGCCGCGGGCAGACACTTTCATTTTCATTCTCAGACATCATAAAGGATATAGTAACTAGTTAGCACAAAAAACAGCCAGATCAGCTGCTGGCTACCTGTCCAGGTTAGATTCACCTTGGACAAGCTCTTAGGAATTATTCAAAGCTCTTTACCACAATTTTATCTGGATGGAATGATCCCCACTGACAGCGGCTAAAAGCTGCAGACAAAGTAAAGGGAAGAAATAATTTTATCCTGGCCAAAAGGCTCACATCTGCTCTATATTAAGGTGAATGCAAATTTCTTTTTTTTTTTCTGTAAAGTAACAATTATTTCTAAGAAGATGACAGATGCTCATGCATAAGCACACCTACCTTGCATGCTCAATCAGACACACGTGCATTGACAATCATTCCTCCCCTGAAACAGGGAGAGGGAGTGGAAACAGAGGTAAGTACGAGGCCAAAGTTGTTTATAAGGCAGAGGCCACCAAGTCCTTGCTCTCAGCGGATAGAGGTTCTCCAGTATTACCAACCACAAGAATTCAAAATCTTAATTTGAGCTTTCATGGATTGTTAATTTAAGCTTTTATAAATTGTTTGTTTTAAGCAAACCAAATACTTTTGCCATTTCCATTGATTTTTAGCATTAGATATTTGGTCCTTATTGTATTCTCTTTGGAATCAAAAAAGCAATACATTTACAATTTTTTAAAATGAAATTTTAGTTTTCCACATAGCAATGATTCCAAAAAATACACAATCAGGAAAAAACCTCAAATCCTGTGAGACTTGCAATAAAATGGTTAGAGTTGGCAACACTGTCCCCTTGTGATTAGAAGTTACCTGCTCACCTTTGACGGGAATTTCATCAAAGCAGCAAAATCACAAAAATCCAGGATGGAGGTTCAGGCTACCCAACCATCCCTGAAAGATATCTACACTGGAAAAGAAAGGATATCCTGCCCCAGAAAAAAAGGGAAAGGAAGGGGTCTAGAAATCCATGCAAAGATAGAAGAGTTAGAAAGGGTCTTGCAAACATTCACAGCATATTGATTTTTTGGAGAATTTGAGAAAAACAAAGAGCGTGAGGACATCCTGGGAAGCTCCCAACTTACATGAGCTCACTGAGACCGCTTCCCTTCCCCCCTTTCTCTGATTATTTCAGCTTAATATCCTATCATGAAAGCAAATGTTATAAAGGGCATATTAAAATGAGTGCAATTGCCATTTAGTATTCCCGGTGTACGGGGCAATTTCTTCTAACTCCAGAAACCCCAGAAGCAGAGGTGACTCTCTATAATAATGACAGCACACAACTCAGATAGAGGAGCTGAAGTATTAGTCAAATGCTAAGAATGTGACACCCACTCATTTCCAAACAACTCCAGGCTTGAAAATGGCTTATTCTTCCAGTGGAACTTAAAAATCCTTCTTTGGGTAATTTAATTGTAAAATAACTGTTAGATAAGCTAATTTGCAGCATATGTGGGATTGCAATAATGTGACTAATTTGGGTTTATCCTTAAAGAATCTAAAGCTTCTCTGTAACGCTGTCACTGTGTATCATGCTCCTTAAGTAACAAAGGAGTCATAGATCTCCTATGTAATAGGAATTACAACTTGAATTAATTAATCTGAATGTGAGCTCTGGATGCCTCAGGGAGTGTACCTGTAACATGTATGGCACCATCAGCTGACTCAAAACCACCGTCTCAAATGCATTGCGATTGTGCCTGACAGAAAAAGCAGGCAAGAGCCCAAGTAAGAGTTGTTGGGGCTTTGGGTGGTTTATTCAGATATTCTTTATGATATCCACACTACTTGAATCAGCTGCTTTTCCACTGATACATCAAAGTTAAAGCACCTGGCAAATATAAAAACTGTGTATTTATCTATCTATATATCTATCAATCTCTATACATGCACACACGTATATATCGGAAGCAACAGATCAAAGTTTGTACAGTTCTTGGTTACAGGCTGAAATATCAAGGTTAAAATTCAGCTTTCATTCAAAAAATATTATAAATGTCCCAAGGAGAAAAAGTCTCACTGAAAATGAATTAGGTTTCTTGCTCTGGTTAGCTACGCTGAGGGTATCTCCCAAAGTTAAATTCCCCCATAAACACAAAGGAAGTTCAGCTACATGGCAACTAAATTAAAATAAAATATTAATATATGTAACAAATCAGTTTCATGTTCTGACACAGAAGTACTTGACAATTTAATGGATTTCTCCTCCATAAAGGAAATCTACATTCATAAAGTTAGCAGCCATTAGTCACTATTTGCCAAAAAGCAAGAAGAGGAAAATGAATACAGACAAATAAACAACAGTCAATTTCTGTCAAATAGCATGTTACAGTACTAGTGATTTTAAAGCTGCTGTAGTTTCAAATATCAAAGCTTTCATTTGGCAATTAACTCACATGAAGTAGAAGCACAGCTGCAAGGAAAGACTGTCCCTGGCAATAGCCAATGTCTTCATCATAGACAGAGTATGCCTAGAAAAAAATAAAAGCCAACATACATTTAAAGCGCATGCAGACATTAGCAAATGTGTTATAATCAATGAGCTATTCAGGATATGTAATACTATGCAGGCTAAAATAATAAAGGGAGTGAAACTGTAACCATTCCTGCATAAGCTTTCAGGGCACTAGAGAAAATATCTACAGGTCACCCTCAACCTTCCATAGATGTATTTGTAAATTCTGTTTTTCAAACAGCATGAAGAGAGTTGGATGCAGTTTCCATTCACTTAAATCAAGGATAACTCTGCTGAGGTCAGTAACGATAGAAGCTTAACAATGTCACAAATATGATACAAAAACCAGGTTACTTTGTGTTGTGGGGAAAGTGCTTCTTTGGTTTTGGGAGAACAAGTTCCAACATCATGAAAGGGGTTTGGTGTTAGAAAACCACCAAGAACTCCTCTAGCCTGAAAAATTCATCAGAAACAGTTTTTTCATGTTCTTGTTATGCTGAAGACTGAACAAGACTAATTTTCCTACGGTATGACTGACATACTACTTTTTCCTTACTCTGAAAAAAACAGAATGAAAATAACCAACCTTTCCTTTCCCCTTACTGTCCCAAGACGAGAAGACAGATATTGTTTTTAAAGAGATGTCAGAGAATGTTAAGAATTTGAAGACACTTGAGAAAGCATAAGTAGCAGCAGCAGGATTGACACAGGAGAGAGAAGACATCCTGCGAGAATAAGCATGGTACTAAGGTTACAGCCAGGAAAAACAGAAGCACAAGGTCAGAGCTACAGGGAGGAACAAGCCCCATGAATCAAAAACTCTGCTGTGCCCCCACACCGCCTCCAAGCCTGTTTACAGATGAGAGTGTTTCAAGCTGGAACACCGTGCTTATCTTATTTTTTTTAAGTCTTGAGTGCAATGAAGATGGCAGATTCACTGCCTGAAAGCACAAGGAGCCTGTGAATAAATAAAATGTTGGGATGTGTTGGGGAACCAAACCCACCTGGATCTATTGTGCAGTATTTCAAAGGTGGCTAAGCTGCCTCTTCAAAAGGCAATAAGAACGGTGACTCTAAAAGAGATGTGAATCCTTTCCAGCCAACAGAATTAACATAATTACAGATAATTTCTGCCAGAAATGTTGAAATGAAGGCCAAAACATACTGGAAGTCTTTAAATCACCTTTCCTTTTTAATTCTGATGGACAAAAACTAGAAGATTTTGAAGGAATTCAGTAATGATTCCAGAAGAGAAGATTGCTGTAACAAACATGACCTGAGTACTCCTTTAAAGGTCACGATTTATAAACAAATCATCCGTATGTTTCCTAATGCAGTTGTAGCTTTGTGAGAAACTTAATTGTGTCTTACAGCTCTTTGCTATTTGTCTGTATTGCTTATCATTTGTTTGTAGTAAGGTAGATGACATGATTTAGAATCTGAGTGAAAATAATCCCAATCCATTGCTCAATTTCAGTCAGGTCAAGCAAATACAAGCTAGTTGCATAAATTATTGAAAAAAATTTAATGAACCATTACAATCTGCTTACTACTTTAAACCAGTTCTAGCCACGAAAGTAAGATATAAAAAGTAACTCCAGATGTTTAGAAGAGCAGGCACAGAAATTTGATTTGGAAAAAAAGGATGCTCCCTCAGCAAAACTTAATTTAAAATTACTCTTTAGCACTAAGCACTAAAAAAAATTACTTTCAACACTGAAATTAATATTGCACATGACTAATTGGAACCATCCACTGGTTAATCATCATGAGTCTTTATCTGTTTTTTTCCCCCGAATCTATCAGTTTATGGATGCCTAAATATTTTATTTCTGTAGCATTCCTAAAAGGTGTATTATTTCTGCTTCTGAAAGGCCAGCTCTACTTAGAAATGGATGTGCAGAATTACACATACAAATGTGATTTATGCTTTCTCCATACTATATATCTCCATACTATATAACAACACTCAAAAAAAAAAATCCAGGCTGCAAAATGAAGAGCCAATTACCAACACGTGGGGACTCTCTGTTGTGAGAAGCATTATTAGCACAATAATTTCCTGAAACAGCAATAGTTAATCCGAAGAAGTTTTAAAATAACTGTTGAGAAATGAACACATTGGAACAAAAAACTGCCTCCAAAATGGGCACAGATTAAAAAGTAAAGAATATTATCAGAAATAAAAAAAAATACTCCTCTCGAGATTGTGAGAGAAATTGGAACTACGGCACAAGAGAGAAAATGGGGAGGGTGCAAAAAAATCCTCACTCTGCAGGTTAAATATAAAAATATGAAGGAAGACCAAGAAATGTTCTCATAATCAACTTCCTAAGAATATTAAATTTAGTAATAAATCTATTTCAAGCACATCCAGAGCAGGAAGGCAAAGAAAGTCTCTACTTGGAAAATCTATGATCAAGGTAGAAAAGTTGTACTTAAATTACAGCAGAAAATCCACATGGACTTTCCTTGTGTCTGTTTTATTACAGAAGAATCACAGAGGTTGTCATCCTGCTGGAACCATTTCTAACAGGAGATGTGTTGAAGGATCCGTCTCCAATGGAATATGAGAAGAGATAATAAATTAAAAGTAGTAAGAAACTAAAAATCTATGAAGAACAGACAATATTTGCTACAAAAGCTTGGGGGGTGGGAGGGGGCAGTGTAAACTGGTAAATCATTAATTGGCTGATTAAATCAAAAGAATAGATGACAAATTTGAAACATTTGTAAAAAGAGGTGATCCACAGAGCTACAAATTAGTAAGTACTGGATAATCTGGTTTTAAAAATGTATTTCAAATTAATTAGGGGACACAGATATACCTAAGGTATACAACAGAAAAATCCCAATAAAGGATGTCATCATTAACAAATCTTTAAAAGCAACCAACAACTACGAAGAAAAAAATATTAACTGCTTGATCTGCTTGCTTTTTCAAAATTAATTTCCACTAGGTTCTCCCCCCAGATCCGATCTTCACAAGTGGTTGTTATCAGATACTAGGACACTAACTCCAGTTCTGAATGAGAATTAGATCGAACTGAGTAATAGTCTGCTGTTAAGTCAAAGCATCATTATCCCGGCAGCTAAAGATTTATGTTTTCATGAAGTCTCTAAAAACTATGTGATTTCATTGTATATGCCCAAAGCAAAGAGAGTTTTGAAGCTTTATGGGTACTACATTTCCAATTATATTTTTCTAGTTTTAAATAACCTATGGGACTTGATATTGCTGAAATTTGGTGTAACGAACCAAAATAGCCTCAAAAATAAGGATGCTGCCTACAGATATCACTGTAATATCATGTTATTAACAAAAGATCTAAGATAAATTATTTAACATTTATTCTTTTAAGGGACTGAAGAACATTAACTTTGTCTTTCCACTTGAAATATCAAAATAAAGCAAAATCCCAAAGCCCGTCTTGCCATTGCAGTCATTGTAACTCTCTAATTTCAAGAGAATGGGATTTTTCCCATGACAACCTGTGACAATGTTGTAGTCTTTTAAGTTATTATTTTCTTAATCTCTCGGGGACTCTCCAATCACAATACTCCAGTTAACTGAGATGTGAAATACTCTCTGTCTCATAAATGAGACTTAATGAAGATTGTGACTTGAAGCCCACTTACATTCATTTTAAGTAAATGAAGATTTCACTCATGGAATTAAAACGTCTTTTTAATAGTTACCTGTCTTCTGAAGAGGAGAGCTACCATGCTGTTATTGGTACAACACCATTTGAAAGTGAATACTTTGGAAGCAACAGCGCCTTCCTGCTTAAAGTCAATGCTAGAGAACCGCCTGCATGTTGGGGAAGTGAACGAAGAATCCAGATATGCGACAAATTCTTCTCTAAAATAGGAAATGGAGGAAAATCTCCCCAGGATCAGAATCTTCTGTAGACAGAAAAATTCCAAGTAACTAGCATTTAAAAGACAAATGGAAAGGCTGCTGCTTTGAATTTAAAACCTCAGTTTTTCAATTTCTGCAACTACTGTGCATGAGTCCCAGAAGTTTTAAGAGAGGAAGAGTAGGGAGTACATCTCAAACTCCAGAATAAAATGTTTTTAATTATTTTGCATCCTCATAAGCAGGAAAATGGTTGCTTATACTTGCTGAAGGTTCAAATGTACTTAAAACAACAAAATGCAAAACACCAATGATGAAATACCAGCTTACAGCCACAGTGCCAATCTGCCTTTACCACAGTAACTCAATGGCATTACAAACTAAACATTACAGTTGCATTAGAAACTAAAGAGAGCTCCTGAAAAAGATTTCTCTACTGTCTGCCTCCTACAAAGGTTTTACATTTCCAGAGCTTTCATTCTCCCCACACACACACTGCTCGGCAATGCAGAGGGAAAGGCTCCATCTCTCATCTGCAGTAACGGTGTCTCTCTTGTCAGTAATAATGTCTCCTGGCGCAGGAAACCCGCCCTGCTCTGAAAAAGTGACAGCCACACTGGCACACTGCTTGTTAACAGCCGTATCAGATACCTCAGGAAAACAGAAAATGTAACAGGAATTGAATGCAAATTTTTAGGGGGAGAATTACTAGCCTGATTTGCTCGCAGTACTTAGCTTTGTGTCGCTACCAAAACGATAGAAATGATCTAGGGAATCTACTCCATGCCTGACATGGACATAGCTCTGTGCTGAAGTCCATTTACATAGAGTTAAAAGACTTACCTAGTGTCTGAAAAACAGACTGTCTCAAGGAAACATCCATATTTTGATGCAGACTTCTCATGCAACAAGGTATTTTACAACAAGCTGAATAATTTTAGTGACAGTATAATTTAAAACTCCATACCTAAATTTACTGTAAGGCTAACAGTCTGCAAGTAATAATATTCCTATGACTGCAGCATTTAGGATGTATCACATTACACAAGGAATTTCTGTGGTAACTGAAAACTGTATTTTTAGAAATTAGTTACTCATTTATTATCAGGCAGAGGCACGTGTACGTTATACAATATGCCTCCTCCAGAGCTGTAAGGGCCGAGAGAATGGAGAAAGCTTCATGTTTCTTCAGGCAGGAGTCTGAACACGCTAAATCCTTTGCTCTCTCCAGCATTCAAGAGTCACAATCCTGACCTTTTGACTAGTACAGTCTCAGCAGAAAGCCCATATACAAGAACAGTGCTACTGCTGCCTTGCTGAGCACAGATGCGTGGAGAAGGAACCTTATTAATATGTAAATGGAGAAGACAAGATAACATTTAAAAGCCTTTGCATGAAACAAGACAACAATATTTACTAAAATTGCTCTTCAACCCAGGAGCAAAGAAAATAAACAACTAAAAATAAATGAAAAATAATTCTTAGCTGATTCTGTTTATGCCTCTGTGTTTATTCTCAAATTGGCAAATAGACTCTTATAGGAAAGAAAGAGATCTGCTCTCTGACAAATAATTAAACCAAAGTGGACAAATACTGAAACTTTCCATTTGTAAACCTGAGGAGATACTAAGGATTGAAAAAAGTGGAAGAATATGTGCATGCTGAGAAGAGGCAATCACCTGAAAAGAGATTAAATGGAATGAAATGCAAAGGAGAATGTAAAAAAAAGGATGGAAGTTAGACCATCAGCTTACAGGACAGCACTAAGCAGCAGTTCTGCCATGCTGAAGGCTGAGCCAAAGAGCAATCCGTCATTTGCAGCTTATCATGGTATAGAAGCTACTGGTCACAGATGAGCAACTCAAAGACGTCTTCACATTTCAATTATACAGCCAAGAAAGCCAGAAAAAAAACATCTTGGAGCCCACTTAGTATTAGTTTTGCTACAAAAACAGTTTATTATTCCCTATACTAATGTGGGTACCAACAAGGGGACAGACATTGGGACGATGACTAAACCGGCGTGTTTAGTTTCACAGTAAACCAGCTTAACCCGCGCATAAAACCTTCAGGCAAGTATGACGGGGATTAGGAAAAAAGTACAAATCTGATCAACCAAGGAGACAAGTATTTAGTAACTAAATATGTCATGATACAAATGACTCATATCCTTCCATAATGCCTTTACTGGAAAACACTAATGCTAACTTTGATTCTCTGAAAAGTAATTCAACCATTTCCAGAAAAACAGGGAAGCATGGTGTCTATTTTTCCAGTTTGCCCAGTAAGAACACTCACCTAGCTAACCTGATAGATTTCTCTGCCACATACTCCCTTCCTCCTATCAAGTCACAGTGGCTTGTTGTCAAATAGGAGTTACTTTGACCAGGAAATTAGAGAAAACACATCTCACATTAAATTCTGCACTGTGTAACACTCCAAAGCGGTGAGACGGCTGTTTCTGCCAAGTGCTTTGACTCTCTGGAGCATCGAGCTGTTAACTACATATGCATGTGTGGAAGTAGGTCAGGAGTAGTCTTCTGTCATGCATTGTAATGCTGCAAATGAGTTCTTTGAATAGAGCTAGAATTCGCAGAGTATTTATACAGAAAGCATGCAAGAAACAGAACTGTCTTCCCAAAGATGTTTGCTCTGTGCCAATCTAGCTTGTGTGATGTCCTCCAGTGAAATCTCCAATCTGGAATCTGGAACTCTTTTCATTCCTTATCACCATTGTCAGCCCTAAAGTTTATTTTTAGATACTTTGTCACATAAATGTTCTGCAACTGCACAAGTTTCCATCTTTCCTGATTTCCTACTGTTCTGAAGAAGTGATTAAGAGATGGAACTAAAACTGACAGACCCGTTAAAATGAGGCAGTGAGCTTTTAATAGTTTTCCTTTTTATCTGACAGCTCAGATCATCTCTCATTTCAGAAGGGAACGAAGAAAATGCTCCTCAGCTTTTTACCCTCCCACTTGAGGACAGACCTTTCTAGCCTTATTCAATAATCCCATTCTTCAAATACCTTTCTTTCCTACTAGAAGAAGGGCATGAGTGCATAGCCTCTCTGCTAAAAGCTACTCTAATAACAAAAAGGAGCCACAATATTACTTTCNTTTATAAGCAAATTCATTAGCTTTTAGTTAGTTTTCTCTAAAACTCATCACATCAATCAAACTCAAGGTCCAGTCAGACCCGGCCATAGCCAGGTCATCTGTAGAACAGAGCCACAGCCAGCTAAGAAAACAGCACAAGGAGAAGTTGCTGCCCAGAAATCTACATAGAAGTTGTGTCTGATCTCAATACTGGCAAGTAGGTGGAAGCTGTCAAGAATAAAACTAGTAAACTTTTGAATAATTCAATGTTGAAAATTAGATAAGGCTGTTCTACCAGGAAGCATTGCTTCCCAAATCCTCCTTTGAACCAATGAGTGCAGGAAAGAATGAGGCAGTCAAGAGCATCTACTAGGATTTTTGGAAAACCTTCAACAAGATCCCTTCCCAAAGGCTTTTTAGGGAACTAAGCTGCCACAGAAGGTCCTCTTCTGCACTCAAATAATTGATTGAAGGATAGAAAGCAAAAGGTAGGAATAAGTAGTCAGTTTTCACCCACAGAATGAAGGTGAGGTCACTCATAGAACCTTACAGAAAGGCGTGCTAGTGCTGACGCTGTTGAAAATATTCACAAATCACAGAGAACACACAAAAATCATACAGTAACAAAGTCTGCTGATGAGACAAAGCTGTTCGGAGCTGTTAATTAAAAGGTAACTGCAAAGATGCTATGCAGAACATGTTCGTATCGATAGGAAGTGGCAGAGGTCATTCAACTGCAGATAAATACAAAGTGCTTCACAAGAAGAGCAGAGCTCAACTCAAGGTACACACCGACAGGCCTCTGGTCTAGATCCTTCAAGAAAAGAGGACCAACATCTGCACCAACCCTCTGTAGGGAGCAGTAAAAGTCCTGAGAGCAGGGCAGGCTCCCAGCTTTGGAAGACGAGTAGAATTCCTCGCTTTTATTACAGAACTTGTGAAGGTCTGAGATCTCTGCCTCTGCAGCTGCCTCCTAGACAGGTAATTCCTCTAAGGCACTCGCACTCCTAGTTCAGACAGATTCATTCCTTTATCTTCTCTTTATTAAACAAAATAGACTGACATAGTCATTCAAGAAAAAGAGGTTTTTCTTTCCAAAGTACGTTCCCAAATGCTTCCATCATCCTCATGGAACTTCTACAAGATTCTTTCCAACATAGAGGTAGTTGTCTTTAATTCTGGACACAGTAACCAAAAGTAGCTGTAGCAGCTGTAAAATGCTGTGTTACTTAGCTCATTCTATTCCTGCACCAGCTCCATCTATCTACACATCCTCTTAACACCTCCTGATTTACCATTCCCTTTTTCTCTGTGTCATCGAGATACCTGTGTCAGAAATGATTTTTTCTGTTTTCTTTGGGGTGACTAACCAGAGAACACCGCGTGACCAAGTGGTCTTTGTGATGCCTTGTTTGAAGCACATTTATCCAGTGCTGATGCTCAGTAACCTGCTAGCTAGCCAGTTCTTAATTCCTCAGCGTGTATCTTGTTCACATTCTACCTTGTCCATCATTTATACATTTTTTGCATGGCAGACAGCATGATTTACAGAATTTCGATACAATTACCTTCACCAATGAAACCTGTACTTTTATTTTTTTGTATTAGCTTTTCAAGATCTCTTTTCAGTAAACTCAGAGGCTTTCATTATAATATACTTCTTGCATTTAATTCTTGATAAGCTGAATGCTATTTCACTTAAATGATATCAAACCAACAAGCCCACAATTACCTGCATTCCTAGTTATTCTTGTCAAAGATTGGCACAGGAACTGTTGTCTTGCAGCCCTCTAGAGCCCTCCAAGATTAGGGAGAATTCGATAGGTTCAAAGTTCTCTCTGCATCTTTTTTATTTTTTAAGTGTGCATTACTCATGACAATGAACTGCAATATATGTAACCTAAGCAGCTATATTTAACAGTCATCCAAATTATTGTTTGAATAGGTGTCTGTATCACCACAGAATTTATCTGGAGAACAGGAATATGTATCATTATACCCCAAAGGCAGGACACTCTTTTCTGCTTGTTATGACAGCTCCATCATTTCTGTCTATTAATCAGCTGGAGGTGGAAAGGAGAGTAACAAGGAAAAGGAAGGGAAGTGGAAATGGCTTCAACTAAGGCAACCATTTATTCTACATGTAGAAAAAAATGTAAAATGAAAACTGACTGCCAAAAGCACAATAAAATCTCTAACTGACAGCCAGACACCTACCTAACAAGCTGTAGTATTCTGCCTTCTGGATCAGTCCTGAGCAACAAAAGTCTGTCTGTATAAGCTGGACAAATCTGTTCCTATAGTACCTCAATGTCCCCATGTGCAAATTGGAAAAAATTAAGGGTTTTCTTTGATCAGAGGCGATTAGAGAGCAATGAGTGAAAAGCTACACACACACATGGCTTGTGGAAAGGTCAGCTAACCTGTTCTCTAGATAATTATCTAAAGACATTCTTGCTTAACCTCATCACAGAGCTTGCTCTGAGGGTTCTCCTCCTCCGCAAACCTCTCTACTAGCAGAGAAGAAAAAAGTTCTTCTACAGTGTGCTTCTACTGAAGTGGACCTCTGACATCAAACCACCCATTAGCAAAGCAACCTTGAGCTTTGCTCTTCTCATATGCATCATAGGAGACACAAAATGCAAAGCTATAAAAAGTACTTCAGGCTATACAGTTCTGCAGAAACACTACACTCTCCACATGCAATCGAAATAAAGCTTTCAAATCTTATTGATTAGTGACTTGGGTCAGAACAGGGTTAGCAGGGCAAAATACAGTCACAGCAAAATATGGAACACATTTTAAAAATCAGAGTACTGACTGTACCTTACAGATTTTGTATAGAGATTCCTGACCGTCTCCTTCCGTATCTTTGAAATAATCATGTGCTGGAAATGTGCGATGAATATCTCGTGTAATGACACTCTCCTGAGTAGAATCCTGTAAAAAGAAGACAAAAATCCTGAAGTATTAGCCCAGTAACAGTGTAATTAAACATAACAAAATATAAAATTCAATGTGCAGCCAACGTGGATACATTAGATAACTGCTTTACTGACTCATCCTCCAAGAATGCTTTGAGAAGAAACTGAAAACCCTCTAGTCTCATATGCAGTCATCACTTGACAGTTTAACAGGAGCAACGTGGCATGTTTTCTGTCCTTCAGGCTTACAGTTCAATTTTAAAACTCATAGGAAACGACTAGTTTATTTAATTGTAGGTGCACTTTTACCACATATGCTTACTATATTTCTCTGGGAGTGAAAAAAAAAAAGAAAAGAAAATTAGACTGTCTCTCTCTTGCAAGCTCAGAGATATTAATTTAAAATGTATGTCAATCTACCATAAAACCAGTGTTAATTACAAATTGGAACGATTACTTAGAAATGTTCAACGGGTCTTTAAAAGAACAAAAGCGGAAGTACCAGGAAACGTTACACTTATAACTCCCACAGCTTTCCATCTCCAACTCAATTCTCTTTTCACGTTGACTAGCAACTAAGGCTGAGTTCAGGTGTCTAACCATGGGTGTCAGGTGCCATTTCAGAAGCCCAGTGATAATCTTGCCTGGGAAGCAGCTGCTGCTGCAGAAGGATACAGGTCTGCTCTAAATGCTGCATCATCCCTGCAAGTTCCATGTGGATGATTTGCATATACAGAGACAGCTAAAACGACAGCAAATGCCTACATTTAGGCAACTGAGTTGTTGCCTAGACATACATAGCTCTGTAGATAAAGAAGCAATTGCTTATGATACTGCATTTCTATCAGAAGATGGAAATTCATTGCAATCAGACCTGGGAAATTCCACTGTGTTAATGAGGAAGTGGTATCAAAATGCTGGAGCTGAAGCTACAACAGTTAACCAATTATCTTCAAGTTCCAGTTACCCTCAGTGTGAGATAATATCACTAGGTTGGCAAATACCAAGCGGTGCTTTTCTCTGTTACCTTTGTAATCCTAAGGGAAAAACCAACACTATCCTCACCTGCAACTTAGAAAAGAAATCCTTTATAAATACTTTTACCTTGAAAATAAAATAGAGAAAAGCTTCTAAACCCTCAGACTGCAGTATGTAATCCAGGACTCTCCATAAAAAGGCTTCTTCACATCTGCTGGAGTCAGCAACCAGGTAATCTCCCAAATTCGGGTGTCTTCCTAATCCCATGAAGCCTCTATGGCAAGTCTCTGCCATACAGTCATGCAGCTGCCTGAATGGGGGGGGGCTCAGCCCGAAGGCCACAGCAATTTCCAACTGCAGTTTCCCTTTGGGCCCATCTGTAAGCAGATGGGCTGCACATCGGCTGTAAGCCTGGCTGGACCAGGCTACGCCTGAGATGAAAATCCATCGTTGCATTTCTCCAGTCACTTCAGTGGCGGATGAGAAAAAAGCTGTAGTTGCAACAAGCTTAAACACCACTTTAGTATGTTTTCCAATACCATTCAACTGAGTATCACAGATTTAAAAAGTTGTGGCTTGTTTTTGTTTTTTTTTTTAAATCTAGCTATCTTCTATTCTCACAATGTTCTCATTTCCTTTGATTCTCTCCACCCTCCACGTTAAACCACGGCTTCATCTCCCCTCCCCATCCCGCTCCATGCTTGGCACAATACTCTGGTTCTTGCCCACAGTCTTGCCCAAGTCTTCCTCTTTCTTCCCTCTCCAACCTCTCCCTAAAGCTCATGGCTGCTCTGAATCCTTGTTGGCATTAATTTACCCATTTACAATGTCCTCATTTTCAGTGATCTCAGCTGTCGCTTTCCCTTTGCTTGACAATAATACCTTTAGTACAAGACAATAACATGATCCGTAGTTTGTAAAACACCAGGCATACTGCTATGTGCTAGGAAACAGAAAGCTTACAAAGAGAGGTGATGTTTTTATTATGCTAACTGGTACTGCTGGAGAATATAAAACACTTTTTTGTGCTTTTACCAAGTTATCATCATGATTTTAAGGACATCTAAGCATCATGCTGCTATCAGCTACCAAAACTAACCACACAGTCTAAATCACATGCAACAAACCGCAGAAGAATAACAAAAATTGACAAGGTAGATGTCTGAGGTAGGACCAAAAAGTGTCAAGGCCCAGATGCAAACTGACTTTTACTGTGTTAAAAGGAGCCTGAAGCACAGTCTTCACTCAGCATTATTACAACAATGTATCTAAAAAGGCAGAGGAACACAATTAAATGGACCCAAAATAAAATCTAAGCTGAAAGGCAGGAGAATTAACTCCCCTTCAAAAGACAACATCCATCTGAAATACGATAAACCCCTGATCTAAGACAAACAAGAAATGAGTCTAGAGTGAAGATCAGTGTAGAAATACTTCTTAAAATATATTCGAAATATTTTGGTTAAGTTTCTACCTTTCTGCAGATATTTATTGATAGCTCTGTTCTCCAGAGTACCACAGCAAATGAGCTTACTCTTATCCTAATTTAGGTTTTCAGAGGATTTTTATTCTTCTGAAAGTCATTATTAGTTAATTTATCATGAAAAAAAGCTAAGGTAAGATGGCTATCAAAGCATTCAGAGTTCTAATGATCTTTGTCACTTCTAATAATCATTTCTGTGCTGCCAACTCAGAGAAACAATATCCTACTGAGGAAAAGAATTAGCTTCATATGTCAGCTCTATGACAGCTGACATCCTACTGAACAAGCTCTCTACTTGGAGTCGTCTCACTTTTAGAGCAGCTCAACTTCTGCAGCTGGGAAGCAAGTATATTGGAATACTGACTCCTTGACATTGCTGCCATTTGAAACCAGTAAGGTGCTGCCAAATGTGGACATTTGATGCCAGAAGGCAGACTGCCACAGAAATACAGAAGAGAACAGAAAACTGTTTATAATAAATAAATAAATGGTAAAAGAAAATTAAGGGAACATAGGCACTCAAAATTAGGAAATATAGGACAAGATTTACACATGTACATCAGGAATTATTTTCTAATTAATAACATTTCAGACACGCTCCAAAAAGAACCTCTACTCATTTGTTGCCATGAGTGTCCCCATTCTGGTGATTAGTTCTGGTTAGGGAGTAGAAGAGACTCCTGTAGGTAGAGCCTTGCTTCCTTTGTGGCAAGAACTGGAGGATAAGTATGGTATGAGCCAGAAGAATGTATTAAGAAAGGAAAAGGTTTTGGGGCATAACATCTCAATATTGTGTTAAGACTCAGATTCTTTCCCCACTACTGCCCAAAATCATTTACATGAAACCAGGCACATCACTGACACAAAAAATTCCACGAGTGGTCACCTGAGTTTTCCTCGCTATACAGTAGATGACTCAATATGGAGAAATGCAGAATTACTTACAGTTGCAATTAAAGGAATTCAAAAGTTTTACATGAATCCAAAAAAAAAAAACAACAAAAAAACCCCGGGTCACAGGTGTCTCAAACCTGGCATTCAAACTGAGTAGTACTTCTGATCTCCATCTCCTTGTGCTCCATTTCCCTGGTTAATAATAATTCCCCATCTCCCAGGGTGTTAGGAAAATCAATTAACATCTGAAGCACTGAAATACTGCAGTGATGAGTCCTACAGAAATGCTGAAGAGGAAAATAGTAACTTCATGCTCAAACCCTGATCGGAATGGTACATAGTAAGGCACAGGGTTACACAGTGAAAAATAGTAAGAGAGAAGAAAGAAAACCAAATAAAGCTGCTCATTAGATAAGCACTATTTCTTCAGCATACAGCAAGAGAGAGATCCTGGGAAGCAGACAACCCAAAACCACCCAACTGTGTATGATCAAGAATATATCATTACGCACATGAGTTGGCAATTTTCATATTGTACTTAACTTCCGAAGGCTTATCTTGAATCTTAAACTCCTTCAAGTTTGGTTTTATCCCGTATGTTTACATACAAACCCAACAGGATTTGTATGTGCTGGAGACTCAGTAGAAATTCACCTGACTGGACCCATTTAAATGCTCTGCATCTCTGCTGAGGTTCGAACAGCTGATTTTGCATCAAATTGTCCTGCCTGTGCTTCACCTCTTCACTAGCTAAAACCAGCCAGAATCCAGATTACCAAGGAAAATAGGAAGAGGGGAAAAATTCAAAATGGGCTTTCAACATCTAAAATCACAATGCCCTGGAAATGTGGTGTGTCACGCTCCTCAGGATTACGTACTGAAACTTTTCTACACATTGTATGGAAAACAAAAGCTCCCAGGCTGCTGCAGGTGTCCATCACTCCTGTTTAGCCAGAAACTCACGATGTGGAAACACACCACATGCTGAGGGCGGGAGTTAGAGGTATCCTCAATACAGCCATGTCTCTGGAAAAGCTGTAAATTTAAATATTGACTTGCCAAGTGCACATTATTAGACATTATGATGTTGTTTCAGTACCCTACACGTTTTACTGAAGAAACAGATTTTTTGCATATTGCTTATTTTGTTCCTTAAAGATCTTCGTGGTCTTATATGGTTCCACACATCCGCGCATGGCAACACGAATAACAACTTTAAATTCTCTAAAACACAATCACAAATAGGCAGTAAATAAAAAATACACAAAATAGATTAGGTCAGTCAGTAGGGGTTTGAAATGAGGTGCGTAACTGGCATGTAGCTTTTTCCCGTGTTATTACCAACATCCTCCCAAACTCATGCTTTCAGTGAACCTGACATCACGTTGGGCCAGCAAATATATATACACACATATCATCAAGCCCTTTCCTCTCATCATTTTCCATACACATTATAAACCTCCAAGTAGAACATGTGAATCAAGAAAATCCCAGGTTCCTTACCAATCAGTATTTGGAAAAGAAAATCAATAGCTCTTCCTTTTAAAAACATTGAATAAAAGGTGTTTGGCTTATGCTCAGATCTTCTGTAGCATTTTTGTAATACACACCTCGCAGTTCAGCTCTTTTCTATAAATAGCTTTTCTTTCAATCACCATCAGCTTTTATTCAGCTGAGAACATAAAATAGTCAGAAGACTAATTAACAGAGAAACAGAAATGGAGAAAAAAGCAGGGGACTAATCTTTGGAGACTTGGGTCTTTTTTTTTTTTGCAGTTACATATAAAGTGAAGATAATATTCAGGTTCAGTAAATACACAGGTCAGCTGAACTTTGCAAATCCTGGCTTGCTCTCAGCTGTATTTATTGCAAAACTGCTTTCTACAAGCAGAAAGAAAGAACAGTTGTATTGGAGATGGGCCCAAATCAATAGTTCAAATCTGAGCAGTCCTGAGTTTCTGGCAGGTCAAGCCTGGATCTAAATTTAGTGCCAAAGGCTCTCTTCTCTCATCAGCATAATATTCTGGATACTAAAATAGCTCTGCCCAAGGAAGTAGGCATCTTCTTTTATCAAATTATCTCCCATTCTTCTCAGGCTGTTTGACATGGTAGCAGGCAGCTGCTCATGCCTCAAATTTTGAGAATTCCCAAGACAGAATCCTCAGAAAAGCATCTACATCATGTCCCCTTTTTAGACCAGGAATGCAAAATTACAAATTACTTCAAAACACGCTTTTTTCTAATTGTTAAAAAGCTTGCGGGCTAATCCTTTTAAATAATGCACCACTGGGGTTGGATTGGCCAAGAGCTTGTTATGAACTATTCTATAATTTATATGATCATCCATATAAGTGCCAAGGAAACGGGGAACAGCACTCATTTTGAAAGGCTGTCGTTGTATTTCTTTCAACACTTAAGTCAATCTCGAAACTACTTGGGGGGAGGAGAAGCCCTGATGAGGGCACACTGACCAACTTGCCCAGCACGAGGTTTTGAACCATCCCAGAAGCTGGTGCTGATAGTTTTCAGTTACAAGATGCTGGACAAGGTAGGCTTGGACCACAGAGAATGACAACTTCAAGATTCTTAAAGACTGCACAGAAGGAATGGGTAGTACTAGAATAATAAAGATACCTATGTAAATATTAGTGAAAGAAAAAGAAAGTGATATTGTAGCAGTCACAGAGGTCAGGCAAAAACAGCTCAGGTATGAAGGGGGTTGAGCCATCAATCAGCAACAGACCAGATGATGTTTTCCTGTAAAAAATCACAGCAAAACTAGATCAGACATAACCTGATCAATTCTGTATACACTCTCTCCTTCTGTAAAACAAACAATACCCATGACCTTTACTATCTTCCTGTTTGTTTTCCTTCTCCCTCTCCTATTCTGTATGCCCTCCCGCTCTCGCATGCTACTGATAGATAATTTATTCTCTTTACCCTGCCATATCCTTTCAGAAAGACGCTATCAAAAGAAAACTGCTCTTTGTGCTACTGGGCAAGAGATCAACTTTTGAATGCACCAGGCTCATTTTGTTGCCATTGGCATGGAAGGCTGTGAATGTAGAGCTGCTCTTAAACGCTTCTCTTGGAAGTTCCCTCATCAACCCCAAGATACACAGTGCTCAGTACACTAGCATATGGAATTTGGCATTGAGTTTTTTTCCATATAATGTATAGTTGCCATGAAGGGCCATGTACATCTGTTTGTAGATATTACAGTATTTCCATTTCCATTTTATTACGTTTGGGGCTTTATTTGGGTCACATAGTCTTTAGCAGATAGAATATCCAGCATTCTTTTGTTAAAGCGTGGAGTGAACTTTTTAGGCACCAGATTTTGTCTTAGGTTTGCTCTTGTTCTTAATAGCTATTACTAGACCAAGTGCAAGGCATGTTATCCAGTTTATTCATCATCATTTCACCTTTCTTCTCTGAAATGAGGTAGGCATTATCTCATAAACAGACAAGTAAAAAAGATTTATCTATGTAGCAAGTTAATTTTGTTCAAGTTCCTTCTGGTTTGCTAATTTTCAGATGAGGTTTCTGATTAGGTCTCCTCTGTGAGAGACACAACAGCATTTGTAAAGGCTGGAAAAAATGTTCTTGTGATTAATCTGTAATTAGAAATTCAAATATTTCTGACTCTACCACGAACTCATTGGGTAATTTCCAGAAGCAACTGGAAAGGTAAGGCTTGCTTCTAACAGTACCAGCATCAGATGGCTGGGGAAGATTAATGTGATGCTGCTTCCAGGAAATGGAAAATGTGGCGTATTTGAATCCTTGACTCCTATTTATCTACCTTAAATGACAGTGCTACAAAACTTGCTTCAATTTTAAACAAGTGCCTGGAAATCTTCACTGCAAAAAGCCTAAAACCAAAGAAGACAGTTGCTGCTTAAAAAACATCTCTAAAAAGCAAGTCTTCCAAAAACCTTGGTCTTAAAGGATTAGTTTCCTGCAGTGTTAATGACCAAGTCACTGTCTGTCTGTTCAGTGTTTCTTTCAACATATTTTTACTAATTCTGAAATTAAACTTACTTTTGCCAATCAGAAGATGATGTGATCAATGTCCATTGAAGATCTTAAAGAAAGTGTTGCTCTCCAGAGTCGCTTGACTCATCCTTTGCAAGACTAGTGACTCAAGGTCTAAGGAAGAATTCTAAGAGAATTCATAGCTACGTAAGGCCTCCTAGCACACGCTAACCTTTAACATCTGTACGGCTTCCTGCTGCCAGGATGTTAATATAATGAGAAAACGTTGCGATATTAAGTAAGTTTATCTGGTTCAGCGATGCAGTTGTTGAAGCATGCAGACTGTTTCTTCAAAAATGAAACCTCTGTCCCTCATTTTCTTAAACAATGGAGTTTTTCTAATAATCCAGACAGAAACACTTCTGCAAGACCTATGGTCAGCTCTAATGCTTACCATAAGTAAAAACACCAACTCAGTTACCTCGCAGATCCACTTCTGACAACAGCTACGTAATGCAAGCAATCATTTTATAGGCTGGAAGCTCTCCCTTTTAATACTTGCTATGACAACATCACCTTTACGTTTTTTTAACCGTGAAGATACCCTGTTAATTGGAAGTATGTGCTTTTTTTAACCACTCATCCTCCAGAACTAGTAAGATCAACAAGCCTACTATAGATTAACCTTCTCTATTCTTTATGTAAGAAATCCAAAATCTGGTGGTTGACTCCACAGCTCTGTGTATTACTCAGCATTCACAACAGACTATAAGACCAAAGACTGTAGTAGCTCTCTGGGGGGCTAGAAGATCAAAATCACTTTTCAACAAGATCTTGAAGTCTTTGCTCCTGCCTCAGGAAATGGTCCATTGCAGAAGATGAAGATTAGACAGACAGACAGGGAAAAGGACAGAAATACAAGCACGTGGTTCTCATGCCTGCCTCAATTTTGGCTATACTGAATAGTGTGTATTATTTCTGAGCATCGAGTCCTTCATTGGTAAATCTAGAGTGATAATACCCCCAAATAAGCAATTAACATGTGTCAAGCACTTTTATACCTAACAGAAGTAATAACTGAAATGTCACAACTAAAATTAAAATATATAAGGCTAGTATACCATTGCTCATAATATTTTATTCTATTTTGTTGCTGGTTTTTAAATGAATTTATGAAAAAAAGTTCTATTTGTCTACAATTTGGACAACACCTGACATGCATTTTTCCTCACTGGGTCCTTCAGAGTGTAAGAGATGTTGAAGACAGCTGCTGAAACCTCAGTCATTCAGGTCTCTGCCGAGCTACCACCACTGCCACTACAGGTGGCAGAGACTGCAAATGCTACTCGGGAATTTGCTGCAGGATGAATTGCAGACATGTCAAATTAAGAGATGCTGATATGAGGAGACTACAGATCTTCTTCAACCTTTTCCTCAAATCTTCTTCCAGTTACAAGGAGAGGGAATGCAGCACGAAGGGGCTTTCACTTCCTAACTGTACTGCATACAGCTAAGAGTAGGTTTTAAGCAGATGCTGCCTATGGGGACCTATGGGGCTACGTGTGAATCACCAAACACAGCTCAATTTTTGACTCTGTATATTGATCTAGTTTATCCCTGTCATTTGGAAACTAAAATTCACTTTAGGTTCAGTGCCTCCTAAGATTCAGATCAATACAGGACTGACATTAGAAAGTATTTATTATGGCCACACATGGGTCAAAACAATAAAGGCCAGACAGTGTAAAGACAGCACAGTGCACAAAAATAATCCTAGCCTGGTTTCAAATGTTACCAGTTTTCTATATACCCTTTTTTAGTGTATCTGAACATCCCTCAGCACTTCATATAGGCCCTGTACAGGAATGAGCAGATTTCAGGGATCCTTCAGCTGCTCTCTCTCCTTGGAAGAAAGGATGTCTGCGATCACTTCTTAATTACTCACTAGATTTAGTGATTCAAATTATTCTGATTACAATGAGGAGGTTATCTGAGTTTACAGATAATACCTTTACTTCACAACGATCTCTTCCTGAATCCCTTCATTTTCAAAAGTAATACACAAACAACATTTCTGTGGATTGTCTATGGACACACTCTCCGTGACAAAACAAAATCAGATCTGCTTAAATATGCTAATTCTAAGAGAACCAACACTGCCCTTCTTGGCACCTCTGGTATTTATATCAAATCGATGATTTCCCATCCCATAAGAAACAAGGAATAAGTATGAGACACATGAAAACAGCTACTTTCATCATCCTAAGACACAATAAACTCAGCTCAGCATAAACCCTCAGGCATGGGAGAGTAAAACAAAGTTATAAGGACAAAATGAGAAGAAACCACAAAGAGATGATAATCCCTTCATCTAAAGGATATCACTGAAAAAATACCATGTGACAGCACTTGGTTTTAATGCTACAGAAGCACCTTCCACACATCTGCAGTTATAGCATGGCTCAGTTATGCTGCTCTGTTACAGTTTACATTAAAAGCCAGCAACCATGTAACATGTAAGTGAAGCTAAATTGGTGAAGATTAAACAGGCCCCTCAAGAAGCTGGATGGAAGTTGTGTATTTTCTTACAATGCTTCTCAAGGGTCACTATCAATTAAAAACTATTTTGTACTTTGGAGGGTTCATCTACTATGTTACTAGATCATTACACTCAGCACAAAGAAAATAACTTCCCCATTTAAAAAATAAAGTCGTATACACAGATAATTCTCACACAACAAGTTCTAGTACAAAGTCAAAAGCCAAAACCAAAAATCCTACCTGCAAATAAAATCAGAAAATCAAACTGACTTAGTAACTTCCCTGTCACCATATCCTTTTCACCTCCAAGAACATCTAAGAGGATACTGGCAGAAGGCAGAAGTAGTGTAGAAACAGGCATCCTGTAATTGAGTATGACAGAAAACTGGAAAGACACTAAAGGTGTCTCCCACACGGCTCAGCAGGTCTGGCTGGAAGGAAGGTGCTTGGGACTTCTGAGGCCTTCTGAAGACTGCCAACAAAAATGACTCCTCATAAATCAAGACAGATCAAGTTAAGCTGCTATCTGCAAAGGCATCCCCCAGAGCTGTGCGACCGCAAGCACGTTTTGCTGTATAATGAAGGATCACATATAGAGACAAGGTTACAGTGAAGGGGTAACCTTCATTCATCTTTTCCTCCTCCTGGTTTTTATCTTTTGACTTCCTAGACAAAACAGTCTCATGAAATTTTGTTACTTCATTATATATAACTTTGCTTAAGTGAAGAAGAGGCTTCAACTTGTGGTTAAATGACCTCAAGTACTTTATGAATGTGATTACAACAGTCTGGACGAGAGCAAAACAGGGGAAAAAAAGTTCTATCAAACCCTCACTGTGACAGAGTCACTGAATAATGAGCAGCAAGCAGGGACTGAAATATGGGGCAGAGAAAAATGCAAAGTGGGAGAGAGGGAAACAGAAGGGACAGAAATGCAGACAAGAAGAGGTGGTGAAATGGAGATGACCAAGAAGAAACAAAACAAGATAAAGGATGGGAGACAAGAAAGGGGTGCGACGTCAACTGTGTTTAGTTCTCATTGACTCACAAAAGGAAGCTATAAATCAAATATCTTAATTTAAATCAATGAAAATCAGTTTGAAAGAAAATCCAAATTCCTCTTTTACTATGCAGGCTAAGGAATTCTAGAAAATCTAGTTACAGCTATTAGACAGATGAAAAGGGCTTTTTCCTTTTCAAGTATTAGAAGCACATACTAGACTGTTAAAATGATCCTAATGTCTCAAGAATTCTTGAACTCCTACAATATACAACCAGTGTGGATTAAAATCTAAACTCCTTCAAGGTGCTTAGATACTTTGCGCTTTTTTATATGGATATTGGTTTTTTTGGATACCGCTGCTCATTCCATGTACTTAATTACCACTTGCACGTGCTGCCATTCTCTCTAATCTGGACGCTTACTCAAAAGCATACAGATGACAAATGGTCAGTCTTGTTTTCATAACTCTTTCCATCTCGCATTATACTTCACCATCGCATTTCTGCCTAGACACTTTCATATCTCATTTGGTTATAACGTGCAATTCCCTTATCTTTTGACCTTTGCTCACTTCTGCTTAACCTACAGTGTCGTAACAGCATATCTGCCTCTCTTACCACCATGTATAATCGTTAACTTGCAAATGGAAGGAAATATTAATCAAAAGATCTACTTAGAAGTTTATAAATATGCATCAGAGAACATTGCAAATAAAGATAGCTTCTTACTACTACATTTCTACATTCCTACAACACCACACATTCATTTACACATCCATTTCCATCAGTTTATACTTAACAGCCATATTTCTATGTAGGCAATATTTACTAGTCACAGAACATTTATAATTTTTCTATTTTCAAAGGGTGCTCCTTCTGGAATACTTAGTAGCCTTTAGGTACCTCTGGCTTTACAGATTAATAGTCTACGTTGGATCATTTGGCTCATAAAATCCAAGTTTTAGTGTGTTCAACATGGGGAATTTGATCTAGAAGGCAAAAAGCAATTTATTATGGGGTTTTTTTTGTAAACTGGTACTTAATACTGTTTTAAAACTAAATGCCATATATTTATAAGAATGTGTCTATCATGGCTTCCAATGCCCATAATGTAGCATGGCCAGAAAGTTCAGTAAGTCCTGAGGAGCTTCTCAAATACTTTCTTTTCCTAGCTGCAACATTAAGGACTAAACAAAGATAAAACTATTTCATAAAAGTTATTCTTATTACTGACAAATATAAACAAGTTAATGTAGAAAAAAAAAAATAGAAGTACCAAAACCAGGACAGCTGATAACCTTTTGTTAAAGTATGATGTGCATCTAAATTTAGACATAAACAACGCTACGTACCAAAGGTGTGAAATTTGAAACCATCTCACACAGATGATGGTAGAGTGGCTTAAACTGTACTTCCGGAGTGCCTTCACTTTGGGTCCGGCAAATACTGCAGAGCAGTTTGGCTCAGTGGAAGAAGAAATCTCTCCCTAAGTCCAAGAATCTCCTGTTTAATACTGCTTTACTGAAGAATGCAGGTGCTGCTGGCAGTTGCTGGAAGTTTAGGTCATGTATAAGAAGCAGTGGAAATAATTTAGAAAAAAGGCCAAACAACTGTAATAAATCATCAGAAGAACTGTACCACAGCTACCCCACGACATTACTGTAATAAAATCTGATCTTTGGAGCAGAAGGATGATAAAGCTGCCCAACCCACTGTGAATGGCTTCTCATTCTGCTGCCTCACATGGGTATCTAGTGCTTCTGATGGTACAAAAGGGCATTTGGACAAAGCCCTTAATAATACGCTTTAACTTTTAGTCAGTCCTTAAGTATTCAAGCAGTTGGATTAGATGACTGTTGCAGGTTCCTTCCAACAGAACCACTCTCTCCTATTTTATTCTAAAACTTCAGAGATACAACCCTCGCACCTCCACTCGCTCCTTTGATCTTACAACTCCTGTCTAACACCTTTACTACATGCTTCCAAATCACAGCAACCTATTTGAGGGCACACAGCTCAGAGTACACTCAGAAGGGCAACTCTACCAGCTGAAGCACCAGCTTAACGAACACAAACAGGCCCCTGATAAGAAAATAAAACAAAATTAGCACGTTTCTTTTGGGATATGCTAACTAGCATGGGGCAGCACTATGGTGAACATTCTCAATATGGATTTTGGCATCATAAAACTCCCTAAAACAGCTCTACGGCTATGATCCAAAAGGCAGGTGTACTTCATCTGGCAATCCATCTAAATGACTTTATTCTTACAAAAAACAGACTAATCATCTTAACAGGCAGAACAAATGTTGATCAGGACATTAGCAACATAGAGTCTTACCAGTGCTTTCACCTTCCCAAGATCAAGACAGAAAACTTAATTTGCTCTTACAGAAAAGTGGGTTACAGCCTCTGACAAAGAGATTAAGCAGAGGGAAAAGATTAACGTCCAACTATATAAATGTCTGTCAAGACAGAATATAAAAGATGGAAAATACTGAAAATACAGAAAATGAGATCTGAGTCTAAACAGAACATGGTACAAAGTTTTCCATTAAGTACCTGCAGCTTTTTCTGCAAAGAATCAGTAAGCGTAAACACAGACTGCTATTTATAGGCGAAACAAGAGCGGGTGTCCAGGAAACACCTGGAGTGTCTCACTCTTCGATTCTGCTTAGTGCTCTTCCCTGTGACACCTACCCATTTCCCCAAGGTTCCTCTTGATCAGAAAATATTGTATCTCTGAAGACTGCAGAAGTACCTGGCTTGACATGTAATTTCTTGAAAAGCTATCAGAAAACTATGGTATCGTATTAAGCCTGAAAATTTAAATAAACAAATTACAATACACATCTCAGAGTGAAGTAGGGAGCTATTCAGTTAATAGATGATGCTAGTTTTAGAATTGAAAAAACTTTTATCTAACTTTTTAAAACTCCATTAAATCTCTCTGCACATTGGCGCTCTTAAAAACATGCAGTGTGATAGGGGCTCAATCAGCAGGTAACAACACTGAAGTTCACAGCTCACTATTCTTAGTTCTGTCTTGCTTTGTGTTATGGGAAAAAAAAAAAAAAGAAAATACAGAAATTCAGCCTAAAGACAGATTTAAAAATTATCTCTAGTTTTCCTGCAGCTAAATTTGCTGTTTCAAAGACAGTAGTAGAAAAAAATGACCTAAAAGTTCTGCCCAATCTGAGAAACAGTGTCAGCAATGGATCAAAAAAGGGAAATTTAAGTGATAATTAAAAAAAAAAAAGTGTGGAGAAGGTAAAGTTCCACGTGTAAAACTCCAGGAATCTATCCAATCTAATGTATTGTGATTGTAATTTTTAAGTTACCTCATGTTGCTTCACATAGCCTACTGTTTCAAGAGCTCTCCACAAATCAAAGCTGTGAAAGAAAGAGAGGCCACACCACACATCCAGTACTCCTGATTTCAGCCTCAGAGGTGACTCAAACACAGAAGAGGACAGCCACTGCTTCCACCTTTCCTCTAACAGCACACTCAGAAACCGTAGGTTCATGATGTCCAGGAGACACCTTAACTCAGCGTATTTCCCAGCTGACCTAATGACTATTCCTTTCACCATGAAGCACATTTTTGGTGCTTCAGAGGCAAAATCAAGAATACAGCCATGAATCAAACCTTTGGTTTATGCAAAAAAGGACTGCAATGTGATATATCACTGATTGGCCCAGACTCTCAGGCCCATCATATAATTACTCAATCCATATTTTAGATTGCAATTACATTCATGAGAAAGCGTTACTTTTTGCAGTGAAAATAAGTCAATCATAATTTAAAAAGTAAAAAAGCCACATTATCGAAATTAAGTATTTCTTTTCCAGATTATTTGTTAAACTAGGCTTTTTTACTTCTAAGCATAGAATTTCTTGTCATTCATAATCACAGAATCATAGAATCATTCTGGTTGGAAGAGACCTTTAAATTCATCGAGTCCAACCATTAACCCAGCACTGCCAGGTCACCACTAAACCATGTCCCACAGCACCACATCTCCACAGCTTTGAAAACTCTCCAGGGACGGCCAGTCCACTACTGCCCTGGGCAGCCTGGGCCAGGTCTTCACAACCCTTTTACGGAAGACATTTTAACTAATGTCGAACCTAAACCTCCCCTGGTGCAACTCGAGGCTGTTTCCTCTTGTCTTATTGCTTGTTCCTTAGGAGAAGAGACCGACCCCTGCCTCACTCCAACCTCCTTTCAGGGAGTTGTTGAAAGCAAGAAAGTCTCCCCTGAGCCTCCTTTACTCCAGGCTAAACAATCCCAGGCCCCTCTGCCACTCCTCACAAGACTCATGCTCTAGACCTTTCTTCCTGATCTACCTTCTCTTTCTTGTCCTTTAACATACAAACCCCAAATACTAATATATAAAATATGAATCTAAAAGAAGTATTTGTCATTCAATTTGCAAATCACCCAGTTGCCCATCATTCTTAGCCATTCCAGATACGTAGCTTCATAGAAGAAATATACATAATGCATAAAACTTCAAACAAAATCGCTTTTGCTGTGGACTGCTTTTCCCAGTGCTCCATTCCAAGAAAGCAATATAACGCACTCCAAAAGGGCAATCCATTAAATTTGCAGAGGGGCCTTTTATTTGTCTTTGAAATTATTCATTATGAACAAATGCTCCAAGAGCAGATCTCATCAATAATTGACAGAACGATAGGAGGAACCTTGCAAGAGAGAAATAAACAGTATTGGGAAACCTCTGAAGAGAACTAAGGAAGAAAACGCTCACAAACTGCACTTGCCACTCATCACCAATGCTGTGACAGTCACCGGGTGAAGCAGCAGGTCAGGCACCACCTTTACAGTTGGCAGAGGTCTCCATCTTCATGAAATAACACAAAACTGAGAACTGACACAAAATGCTACATTCAAAGCACACTGAACACACACTTTAAACACAGACTGAAGTGCCTTATCCTCACAGTAAATGCATTTTTCAAAGGTAGTTTTCACCCTTATTTCCTAGTGGAACACCTAGAAACACATCAGTGATGTTGCAGAGGTGTTTTTTGAGAAGACAAGTGTGTATTTCCTGATCTTTGAAAAAAAACCAAGCCCAAACCCTGAAGTATTTAACTGTTTATTTGTAGGCCAATAATCCTTCATGCTTCATTAGGCTTACTACTTATTTTATAGCTGGCTCCCAGAGACAGGAGGAGAGAATCTCTTAAAAATGGCCAGGCAACAATTACAGCTTGAGCACTGTGACACATGAGACTGCACAGCAGCTCCCACCCATCACTTCAAAGAGAAAGGGAGAAAGCCAAGACAGGGATTTATTCCAGCTAGTCAAAATAAATGGAAGTAACAGCATTCCTCCAATTCAAGAATTGTCTAAAACTCACATTTTAAGAAGTTTTTAACACTAGAGAGTGCAACAGGGGATGACTGATGTCACTAAAGATGCTGCCCAGGTTCTGCTGTTACTTTTTTTCAGCAAAACTACTAAATTTTTTCAAGACCTCAATGGGTATGTGTAACATGAATGATGAAAAGTAATCTTTTAATTTATAATGATGTAATTGCCATTATGGAAAAGTGTGCATCTCCAGCCCACACTGCCCCTCACAAAAACCAGGGTCAATAACTTGTAGAATCAACAAATCCAAGCATGGTAGGGGTTGGAAGAAGATCATCTGGAGATCACCTAGTCAAACACCCTCGCTCCAGCAGGGTTACCCAGAGCAGGGTGCCCAGGATTGCATCCAGGCAGGTTTGGAATCTCTTCAGAGAAGGAGACTCCACAACCTCACAACCTCTCTGGGCAGCCTGGGCCAGGCTCTGGCACCATCAGAGGAAAAGATTTTCCTCCTGTTCAAACAGAACCTCCTGGGTTCCACTTTGTGCCTGTTGCCCCTTGTCATGTCGCTGGGCACCACTGAAGAGTCTGGCCCCATCTTCTTGACTCCCACCCTTTAGATATTGATAAACATAAACATAGAAATGTGTTTTCTATTTCAGAACTAATTTTGTGAGGCCAAGAGACAGCAAGTTAACCTTAAAAAGAAATCATCATTTTATTTGAAATCAAGGGGGTCAAACACACTGAGCACCACTTCAAGTCAAAGGGCAAGTTAACCTGCCTCAATTAGCCATCCGCTTCTAAACTGCTGTATTGCAGTATTACAGCACACAGCAATGACACGGCATGGGGCTTAAGGCTTAAGCCAGAGGCCTCTTGCTGCTCCTCCCTTTGGCTATGCATCCTCACATACCCCCTTCAGCCTGCACCAGCACTTATCTGATCATTTGCTGAACTAATCTAGGCCACAGCTACCCCAGAGGAAAATATATCATTAATTTCCATCCAGGTCAGCTCCCAGATGTCTCTCCCCGGTTGCTCACATGAGCTCCAGTGGCAGCGGGAAGGCAGAGGAGGTAGGAGGCCAGGGCGGGCAAGGGGTCAGGACTGCAGCCATCCCAATTTAGATCAGCTTAAGTTATCAAGGAACTCTCTATCCCTCAGCTTCTCAAAAAGCAGCAGTTCTGTGCCAAGTAATACTTCATGTAGCACAAAGTTTAAAGATCCTTTGCCACTGGAAGAACTGGAAAGAACACTTAGTGCAGAAGCTGCTTCCCAAAATGAGAGCTCAGGCAGGACCTGACACGGTTCACTAGTAGACATAGAATCCCCCATATTATCTGTTTATCTGTTGCATTCACTTCTACCACTTAAAAAAAGGAAATAAATCCAAAAATATCCATCTTACAAAGCACTGTAGGAACAGTCACCTGTAAACAATAAAGAGATGGGGTTTGCCTGACTCTTGGTAGCCAGGTACATGTATTAAAAGTTGGTAATGAGTTTTAGGTGGTAACAAGTTTTAAGAGCCTCCTACCTTCACCCAGTGCTCCCCATAACAACTCTTCATTCCCTGGTTAGCTCTAGACTCCAGAAAGCTGTCTGTACCTCTAGCAATCAATAGTGGTTTGTTTTCTTCCTTTAAATGATTTTAAATGCATTTCAATATTAACTCAGACAATGGGATAACATTATCATCTTAGACAACGTAGTGATAACATACTGCAGTATTTCTTCATTTTGAATATGTGCTGAAACCAACATGCTTGAAGCTTTTTTAAAAAAAAAAAAAAAGATTTACATGGTAACCAGTTAGGCACACAAAATCAAAATGTGGCCCAAAGACTCCACTGCCAGGTAACTGAAGCCAAAAATAAAAAGCTCAGCTACAAAGAAATGGAATCCAGCCAAGTTAATTTTGTACGAAACCACACAAAATAAGAGGGCAATACACCATGGGAGAATTGGATTTCAAATCTCTCATCTTTTCAGTGAAAGATGTACACCACTGACAGCACAGATGGCACCGACTCAGTCCTAATCAAAACTAATGAAGTTGAACTTGATACGCAACCCTTTAATGAGCAGAATGTATTTTTGTTTTCCCATCCATTTGAAAGGCATCACAAAGCAATGAAATCATTAAGCCGGCACATTAAATGCACAATGTATTGTAATAGAGGTAGTGTTTTGTGAACACAGGAGAAAGTCAGTAGCAAATAATGAAATACAAAGATAGAATTGAATTGTAGGTGGCTCTCTTTTCCCAGTGTAAAGTTTAATTGGCACCACATATTATTAATCTTTAAAGGAAGAAGTCTTGTTCAGTTTTGCTATTTTTAAAAGAAAGTTTACAAGGCAATGCACTTCAAAAAAAAAAATCCCCCCATATTTAAATTCATATGTTGCATGTACCCAACAAAACTCATGGTAACGAGTGAGATGACATTTCACTTTACTAGCAGCTACAGCATTAAAATCTTCATGCTTGAGGGTCAGAGAGGAACAAGGCAAACGTGGAATGACTGAACAGCCTTACCATGTCTGGATCGTTCTGTTAGGGTTCCATTCAAGATGTGTTTTTATTGGGTTGCCCTTAATTCTTTTTAAACTGAAAATATAGAAGGGTTCCTAGCAAACCATATGAACTACTCACAAGAAGACAAAATTAGTGCACGGCTTACAGTCCAAAAAAAAAAAAAAAAAAAAAATCAATACCAAACCCATAGAGCAGACTTGAATTGTCATTAAGATGAAGTGAGACAATTCACCTCCAGCACAGCTCAGGCACATTGCATCACGCCTCCATTTTGGGTTATCGACAGCGCTGTGTCTCCAGTTGTATGTCACTCGATGCAAACATGGAGATGCACGAGGAACGCACCAAGGGGAGAAGATAGGACAAGGGGCAGTGGTTTTAAATTAGAGAAGGGTAGATTTAGATTAGACATTAGGAAGAAGTTCTTTACACTGAGGGTGGTGGAACACTGGAACAGCTTGCCCAGAGAGGTGGTGGAGGCCCCATCCCTGGAGATGTTCAAGGCCAGGCTTGGTGGGGCTCTCAGCAACTTGCTCTAGTTGCAGATGGCCCTGCTCACTGCGTGGGGGTTGGACTAGATGACCTTGGAAGGTCCCTTCCAACTCAATGCATTCTATGATTCTATGAATGGGGAGGTTCCGTTGTGTGCTGTGTGGGCACCGCAGCGCCAGCCTCAGCACCCAGCACAACACCACAAAGGTAACGGTAACTGGAACGCAAGATAACATTTTCTTGGATAATCCAAAACTTGAAATAATCTCTCCTTATTCTTTCTTGTCACAAGCTCCTGTCAGCCTGATGTCTGGATTTCCAGGATTGCATACATGTGATTTGCACAAGTTCCACTGCTTTGGTAGGAAATGGTGGTTAGAGTTTTTGATATGAATTCCATCAAACCTGAAATCAACCATACACATCTAAGCTAAACACTGGAAAAACAATGTTTCATCTGAGCTGATTAAAAAAAAAAAGCAACAAACCAAACAAACCCCCAAATTTCATGATGCAAACAATAAAATGAGTAATTTTCAAAAACCCTGCCCCACCAAATTCCCTTTGTGCAAAAAAACATGGTACAAAAGATACTGCTAATATAATGAAACCAGCCCTGTTCACATTTTTATTAATTATTTTCATAAACTTATATTGTGCCTCGCAATTAAAATGCCACGTGCCCAAGTTGCCATGGCAGCACAACTTCCTCAGAACAATAAATTCTTCCAGCTCAGTCTTCCTGACCAATGCTGCAAAGCTGCGAGGAATGCTGTATTTGGAAGGTTTGAGGGGCGACTGGTGGAGAAAGGGCAGAAATCAAGAGAAAAAAATAGCTTCCACTGTTTAGAAAATGCAGAAATCAATACCAAGCGAGACTTCTGTGCTTCCAAGGTAGCTTCTGAGGAATGTAAATTCTGACTTCTTCTTTGTGTCGGTTTATTTTTCCCCTGAAATTGTCTTCTTGGTTCCCTAATAGCTGCAAACACTCCTGACAGACTATTTGAGCAGTGCTCACCTCGGGCAGTGCAGCCAAAGCTATAAATAGTGCCCGTTGCCATCTGCCATGCTATTCCTGTGCCGCCGGCGCTGCTGGCACTGGGCTGGCCTGCACTGCCAGCCCTGCGGCTGAGGAGCCATGCAGCCCCGCTGGAAGACGGAAAGGGAATGAGGTGAGGACCAAGAATGGGACTGCTGTCATTAACTGCTGCTTTGATGTTCACTGCTGTAAAGAAATGGGATGAATGCAAAGAGAACCTTAAAAAGTCTAATTAATGATACCGTGTGTGCGGTCTGCAGGCCCTTTTCTTCCTGTACCATTCAGATGCAGTTCCTCCCAGTGACACCATTCTTGCTTTCAGTTTCACAGAAATTAGTAATAGATAAAAATAAACCTCAAATATCAACTGCAGCAGCCAAAAATAATCCAGCTGGGGAGCCAAATCTAACTGTCCGAATGAGTCAGCACCAAGAATGTGGAGCGAGTTAAGAGACCAGGGTTTGCCCTCTCCTCCTCAGCTCCTCCATCCACTATCACCACACCACTGCACAGGCACTGGGGACAGACCCTGGTAGTGCTGTTTACAGAAGAATGACAAGAAATGGCCTCAAGTTGTGCCAGGGGACGTTTAGGTTGGACATGAGGAAAAATCTCTTCCCTAAAAGGGTTGTGAAGGCCTGGCCCAGGCTGCCCAGGGCAGTGGTGGAGTCCTCATCCCTGGAGGGGTTTCAAAGTCATGGAGATGTGGTGCTGAGGGACATGGTTTACTGGTGACCTGGCAGTGCTGGGTAAACGGCTGGATTTGATGATCTGAAAGGCCTTCTCCAACCGAAACGATTCTATAATTCTAAGAAAGCATCTTTTCACCTCAAAAGTAATCCATACAGCTCGGACTTCCAGAAGCAAACTATCATACCATTGGTTATGTCCATCCTTCCTGCAATGCCCACCACATGGAAAGATGTGACCTCTGTGAGCACACATGACCATCATGGCTGATAAATGCCTGGCTTCACTACGAAATAGATTACAATGAAGCTGACTACAAAATTATTGTGTGGCACTGCCAAATAATGTTGCTAATTTGGGAAAAAGACACGGTAGTTGATTTTGAATTTCATTATTAAATACCTCAGGGCTTGATTCTGCTTTCACTGTAGTCAGAAGCAGTACTCTACTGATTTAGCAGTGCTGTGGCTTCTAAAAGAAAAGCTCTACACAAAGACTTTGACATCGCTAATCAGAAGTGATGTAAAATTCAGCAAAGTTTCACTTATATTTATAAATCTCTGCACCTTTTGCTTATTTTTTTTTAAATGGCATAGCTCTGAGCACATTTGTCATAAACCACATATTTGGTTCCCAACATTGTTAATGCTTTCAGAACAGATTTGTCATGTCCCTGCTCTTCCAGGTATACATCCTATAGAGCAGCTCAAGGGAAATAACTCTTCTGTATTCAGCACTGGCGATACAGCTTCTTGGGTACCATGTGTCCCATGTCAAGCCCATCAGCACAAGTGACGATGTATCCACAAAGTGGAAGTCCACCAGGATGGCTGGAGGGCTGAGATGTCTGACGTAAGGAAAGGTCAGGGCTGCCTGGTTTAACTGGAGAAGGACAAGGCTTAAGTGCAGGCTCAGTGCAACCAATTGAGAGGGAGGTTATAGGGAAGATGGAGGCAGATGCCCCCATTTTTCTATGTTCTATACTTAAATATTCTCAAAGGCATTTAAGTCAAGAAGGTTTTCTCCACAATTAGGACATGGGTTGTTTGTATTGCTACACTGGTATTTATTTCCTTTAATATAGGAGATTTTATTTTTCTATCATTCTTATACAAAAAATGGTTTGACATAAACCATAACTGCCTAGAGCCTTTCCATTTAGAAAAAAAATAACATGAAGTGATAACCTTGTTTTGTTTACTGTATCAAGATCTTTAAAGAGTTGAGTAATTTTACAGCCAGTATATAAATGTCTCCAGCTTTGCTCAAGTCTGCTTTTGAGTGTTCTCCCATCAAATTAAGCAAAATTGTTCCTAATATTCTCCTTAAAACTCCACTAATTGCATCACTCTGTAATACCCCATGATAAGCTCAATTTAGCCTCCAGCTTTGTGGAACCTCTCTAATCCTTAAGAAAATAGTTTTTTCCACTACCTATAAAATCTAACAGATGCAGAATTGGGAACTGGAGCTTCAGACTTGTCCACACTGGGACTTCAGTGCCAGGTAAGCTGCTGGTGAATTGCCAGCACAAGAGCTGTTCGCACCAACAACTGCTTGGTCACGGTTACACCACCAGCGCTGAAGAGGAATGTCTTCACTGAAGAGATGTTCATCCTCACAGAAGAGATGCAAGTATAGTAAAACCTCACCTCTAGCTCTTTGAGATGTGCTCTAAACACATACAGTCAAGACTGTGCATCGATGGGACTCTGGGAAAGCAGTGCATCAGCACAACAGGTCACCCAGAGTGGATTCAGAACTCTGTCTTGGAGGTCTGTGAGACTGCTAGCCCAAGCTGTAGCTGTCTTGATTTAGTGATAGCAACAGTCCTGCTCTGAGAGAAAGGCTTGACTAGGTCACCTCTAGATATCTCTCCTCTATCTGGGCCTCATGGATGGACCCTTCAGACATGTCCTGACTCCGCTTCTATTTAGGATCTCTGCTATATGGATTAGAGTTCTCCAAGAGGACTTGGAGAAGGGAAGAATGAATTGGTAAATGAAGACCCCATTATAGGAATCAGACTCCTAACTCTGGTTGAAAGCCACCTGCTGTGGTGAGAATTTGTCCCAGCTGGTTCAGAAGGACGGCACCCTGACAGCAGCCAGGATCTTCCAGAGCTTTCATATTCCCATTGCTTGAGCATGGGAATATGCTCAAGCCTGTCTCCACACAAAGGAGCTTAGTGTACACGTGGAGTGAGGTACCCAGCAAGTAGTAGTCACCTCAGTATCTACAGAGAAAGTCAAAAGGAGGAGACAGCAAATACATTTACTTTGTAGAAGGTAATCTTTCTGACAAGGTAATCTCTAACGTACTTTAACCCACGTACTGTTAACTTGCAAACTCTTGACACTTTAAATAGCCACTTTTGCTTCACATGGGAATTCAGCTCAGCAGCGGAACCAGGGAAACAGGAGCATTCATTCCCTCTTTCTAGGCAGCTAGCAGAATTTTAGTTTCTCCTAAGTGACTCTATCAATGATTTTGCTTCAATTATATGTTCAGACTGCCAAATTGGATAAAAGGCATCCTTTTTAAAATTTTCATCTCATCCCTGAAAAGATAAATTCACCCACCTGAATAAGCAAAAAAAAGCAAAGGAGAGATAGAAACCTCATAAAAAAGCACAGAGAAATACTAATCTGTGGAAAACTTGAGGTATATTCAACATATCTTTAAAAAAAAAATCTTATCAGTACAGAAATATACAGCTGAATTCCTGCTATTTAGAGTTCTTTGACTAAAACTGAATTGTAGAGTTGTTGAGGTTGGAATGGACCTCTGGAGATTGTCTAGTCCAAGCCCCTGCTCACAGCAGCAGCAGCTACAACAGGTTGCTCAGGACCACATTCAGTGAGTGAGTATCTCCAGGGACAGAGACTTGGCATCCTCTGTGGGCAGCCTGTTCCAACGTTTCATAGTGTTCACAGTAAATTTTTTTTCTTACCATTAAACAGAATTTCCTGTATTTCAGTTTGAGCCCACTGCCTTCTTCCTGTTACTGGATAACACCACATCTACCTCCATCATCTTTAACACCTCCTGCCACCATGTATTTAAACAAATAGATAAGCTCTCCCTGATCCTTCTCTTCTCTTCTCCCAGCTCTCAACCTGGATGATGAACGTTCCTTAATTAATCATCTTCATGGCCCTGTGCTGGACTTACTTCAACCTGCCCATGCCTCTATCGTCCTGGAAGCCCACAGTGGCCACTGTCCCTCAATCCCCAGGGCTGAGCAGAGGGGAAGGATGACCTCCTCTCACCAGCCAGCAATGCTCTGCCAGACGCACTGCTGGACGCTTTACAGTACCATGTGTAGACAGACCTTCATGGCAACAGCACTTTCACATAATATCCATACAGTCAGCTATGGTAAAAACATAACATTCCCTTTATATTTATTTACCACTAATATTAAAGCTATATACAGGAGCAGTCAGTAAAAGGTCACTCACTCTGGCTGGTACGTCTTCCAAAAACGCAACATAGCTATTAATAGTTATATCAAGCTCACAAAGCAATACCTTTTGAAATAGTGGATTTCTTTACTAGTATATAGTTAGAGAACACTAGCAAAATTTTTTCCACTTCTGCAGCAGACAGGTTTCCATCACAGGGAGGTTTCCAGGCCAGAAACGAGTGTTTTGATTGTAAAACATTAAGCCTGAAGCACTACAGCAGAGCAGCAGAACAAAAGTGTTTTATCATTACTTTTCATGCTTTAATTACCTTTATCAAATACCATCTGAGATTAGCTATTTTCAAAGCCCTTCACTGATTCTGTAATTATACTAACTTAACACAGATTTTATTCTTCCCTACTCACACAGCTCTATCCTAGAGAAAATTTAAAGTGTTTGTGTTGAAAGTACCACAGGATGTTTACACACCAATCAATCTGAAAACAGCATCTTCCAGACACAACTCTAGGTTAAGGTTGTTGGTTAAACACAAACAAACTCTAAGAAAGGGAAACAGAAGCAATATCCTGAAATGACTTTGCACTACAAGGCACTTCACTAGTAGAGGCAAGTGGTCATTAAAAGATTTGCTTTTGTGCAGTGGAAGTACAATTTGTGATAATTTAAATACCAATTGACAGGGTGTAATTTATTATTACTTCTGTGGCATCATTTTGAGTGCATCCATTTGGAAAATGAAAAGCAAAACGCCCTTTTCTTTTTCATTTATCATCACTTTCAGTCTCCTGCATTGCAGAGTTAATACCTGTCACTAAAAACTGTAGTATTTGTAAAAAAGAAATTAAAGATTATTAAATACTTTTAATTATTAATATTTGAAACTTTTACTTATCATCAATTTCTTTACCGCAGCTAAATTCAAACCCTGAGTTAGGCAGAAGACAAGCCTTTCTAGAGAAAGGTGTCCATCACTGAAACCATCCTCAGCACTGAACGGCTGAAAGAAATTTAGAAGCAAAAAGCCACAAAACTCCCCCAAAAGCAGGATAGACAGGCACACACGGAAAGTGAGAAACAGCAGGAGAACAGCCCACTGAAAGGAAGGGAAAAGTTGCCCACTGATGACTGTAAGGAGATGCAGCCCAGCAAAAACTGACACATTGATTACATCAAACACTGCAAAAATTAAAGCGGAGTAACTAGGCATGCAGGGGAATGAGTAAACTGTCATGGGACTGTCACGCACAAGCAGTGCTCTGAATGGGACCTGGAGTCAAAAACCTCTTTCAAACATTTCCTTTTCCAGGAAAGGCCCTAAAAGACAAGCCTTCAGAGTCACGTTCCACTCAGGCTGGTTTTGCTGGCCAAACAAACCTTACTTTTTTTAACGGGCAACAGCAGAGCACACCAAGAGAGGAAGCGCACACCCATCTCATATCTGCTGTTTACCTTAAAGCTGGGACCTTGAGCCATGAAAAACATCTATTTAAATCCTTCTTAAGCCATGGACAAAATTTAATTCAATTCTTCAATGTCCTCCCCAGTGAGCATTCAAAGGGAGGCCTCTATAAGCACTTTCTCAAAACATTCAAAGGAAGCAGACTATCATCACAGGAGGGGTCAGATGACTGACAAAGTACAGAGCACTCCTCCAACAGAGAGGAAAAAAAAAAAATCAATATATTACCAGGAAAGACTATTTGTAATAAATAGAAATCTTGGTAAAGAGTCTATTAACACAGTTTAAAAGGTGAAGAATAGAAAGAAAGACAAAGATCCCAAAACATAAAAAATTCATGCTATTTGATTTAAAAGGCTTCTCTCCTCTACACTTTTTGAGCTAGATCAATAAATGCTTTTTAGGAATATTCTTAGTATTGTGTAACTTGCACATATGTGTTAACTCAAAATATCATGTAACTCTCCATTGTTCTGGAAAGCTAAAGGAGTGCTAAGTATAGCTCAAATCCTGACAATATATTTTTTAAATACCTAATTTCTTCATTCTGCATTCTTTTGCTTTGATAATTATTTCTTTTCATCTCTCCCTGACTCACATACCGAGGCGACCAAAGGAGAATGAACAAATAGAGGTGGGAGGAGAGTTGAGAGGTGGCATGGACTTGAAAAGCTTTGAATGCCTTCAATCATCTGGAAAATCACAAGTACCAACCTTTTAACTTCTGTAATTAAAGACTCATGACATGTAGTACCAAGCAGCTTTTAGTATTTCACTACTTGGTACAATTACATTTTAAAGGCTTCTCCTCATTTTTATGTTGCTTTTAGTTTCTAACACAATACTTAAACAACATTACTTTTTTTTTTATTTCATACTGGAAAACAGAACCCAACTTGAAGTTGTAAAGGGCAAGAACAAACCAAAGGGGAGGCCCTAGAGAGGAGCCAGCGCTTGCCAGTCTCTGCCATGCTGGCTTGAGGCATTACGACTTTACTCCTGATGGAAAACTGCACCTTGATTTTCTGGAAGAAATGATAGAAAAAGCGATGTTGAAACCCAAAACAGAGTAGAAGTTGCATTTTACCCACAGTGGTGCGTGACGCACCAGGAGCGCTGCCTCGAGGCTGCCAATAGCTGGCTTCTCCTTCCACCCAAGTATTTTGAAAATACTGCAGCAAGTTGAAATTACCTTGAATATGCCTTTGAAGGTAGCACCAGGAAACATCAGGCTTTCTATTTTTTTTTTGGTTTAGAAATTAAGTATTAACTTAAAAAAAATAAACTGAGCGCATGTAGCCTTTTAAAATACTGCTGGAATGCCCTCAGGATATGGGATATAAACCAAGAGCAGACAGAATCTTACAAACAGGGAAAAAGAACATGCATGATCATTGTCCACCATATTAGGATTTTAATTGATACTCATTTCCAGATCTGTGGCAAGTAAGATTTTTAAATTCTAGCTTTGAATATCTTCTTCCTCTCAATTTTCCACCTAATTCTGGCAGCTATTGTCAGCAGGTATTTTAGAAGTACAATACATACTCCTCAAAAGGGAGATTACACGTCACCACTTGCTGTGGCATGTTCCATGCAAACCCACACCCACAAAGAATTGTATTAGATAATTGGTCACATTTCAAGAATAAGAACCTGATTTTGTAAGAACTAAAAATTGTTCAGCACTCCCTGCAATTAAAAGACAATGGCATGTACAATATGCTGTACTTCAACCCTAAATTTAGGTAAACAGAAATCAGGATCTCCAAATCCAACACAGAAAGCCTTAAAGAAATTATATGTATCAAACAGACAAATAACTTTTTAAGAGAAAGAAGTGTGATAGAAATGGCAAAAGAAAAATGCATTTTAAATCAAGTTGCAATACACGAAAATAACATCGTGTAGACAGAAACTGAGGCTGTAAAATGAGGAGCTTGCAGGCTCTTTTTCTCCAAGGAGAAAGAGCAGTAATATCAGTACTTAGGCCCAGGAGATGGGAATCAGGACTGGAAAGTAATCCATGTCAGACCTGTTAATACCACAACATACATCTCTTTGACATTAACAGAGACTCACAGACACAAATAAAGTGCTGCCAGTAGATAACCTGTTTATATTTCTCCTCTGCTTTTTAGTTAATAACAGATTCAGTGAAATGAAAGGGTTTACTGAAAGCTATATGTGAGGTTCTTCTGCTGTTTTTCAGGAATTATTTAAGAATTGTTGCAATTAAAGAGACAAAAATAGTGGCTGATTCTTTCTTCTGAACGAGACAGCATCCCTGTTGCTATGAGCAAGGTTCTCCATCACTAAACGTTTAATCCTGTTGATCCTATGCAGATGGGTTTAAGAAAATCAAATAACTATTCATTTCTAACTCCACAAATACAAAGTTTATCAAGGCCTCTTAAATAAAAGCATTCTTAAATGCTGAGACCTTGTGGATTCCAATTCCTCTGGTTTTTAATAATATAATCATATCCAGAATTGGTTTGGCAGGTAAATGTAACAAAATAACATGTATGTAAATAAATGTATCTTTTTTTTCTCCTCAATATTTCTCAGCAGTGAGAATGCTTTTAAGCCCTGCAAACGAAAAGACATTTCTACTTAAATATCTAATAGCAGACACAGCCAATAGGACTGTCCAGAGGAGTGCAGCCATGGAATAGCCACTTGTAAATCCTACTAAGGCAGACTCTTCCCACTCCCACACTGGAGACAAGGCAGGCAGGGGGCTGAATTCATTTTTCACAACAGCGACAAGAAGGAGAAAAGTATTTTTAGAAGAGCAAAGAAACAAAATCGAAGATAGTTTTTTATCTTAACTCTCACTTGAAACCTTCCCCTCCGCTTTTTTAACTGATATGATTGCTCAGAGTTTTTATAAACTTTACATTAAAATATTTCTACCGATATTTCCTCTCAGCAAAAATATGTCGAAGAAAATCTAAACCCCAAATGAAGCAACAGAAGTAAAGCAAAGTGAGATCCTAGGCTGCAAAGAAAGGTGCATAGAGTAAATTAATTACATTTATTAGCAGCTGTACAATCTAGGAACCACAATATATACCCCCAACCAGCAGAAGCTGAGTGTGCAATGACTCCTGAAGCAGTAACTCAATTTATCTTTCACAGGAAATAGAACAAATAGTGGGGACTGAACATAAATATCCAGGTTTGAAGAGCAACGCTGTGGCCCATGTTGGGTACTGTAACCAAGCAGATTATTGACCAACAAAATATGGGCCTACATTTAGAAAACTGCAGAAACTACCTGAAATTATTCAAAACTGAAAATATTCAACTCAATCACATTTATTGTTATTTAAAGATTTCTTTTTTATTGCACATACATCTGCAAAGGTTCAAGATATCCCTTACCTCAAACATTTAACCAAAGGAACACCTTTTTAGAATTTACTATATAAAGTGATAACATCAGTTGCTTGTTTCTATGCAACTTGTGAAAAACATGCCCTTTTAGAGAGGACATGACTCAAACCCCCTGCTTGCCATACAAAGTGCATTTCTTATCTATCAAATCTCCTATGTTTGTGACTCCTCTCTGTCAATAATAGAAGAATGCTGACATTAATAAATACTACGTAGGTCCCATCTTTTTCACATTACTAAGGGCCATGGAAAGGAGCGCTGCTCTTCCCAAATCCAATAGGAAAAGCCTGGCAATGGGGTTTCTGCCTCATTTTACCTGGCTCCCATACAAGCAGCACAACTCTAATTGAAGCTCTGACTCCTACATCCCTGTTTTAGTGTCAGGATTCTCAGCACAGTCATACTGAGTAGTGCTCTAAAGCATCATTACTCTTGGTTTTTACTTGTAGGTTTTGATTTTAAGAGAAAGTATCACTACTTGGCTAAGAAAAAGTACTGGTTTAACCTGCACCCATCATAAAATATTTTCCTAGCTTCTTGGCACGATAGGAAATCAGAACTATAAAAAGATTCATATATTGTAGAACAAGACTGGTAGGCAACTTAATGGATACAGTAAGAAAATTTTTTAACATAAATGGGAAATATGATGATAATAACTATTAAGATATGTGCAAGAGTCAGAACATTTAATTTAAACTGTGTATGTATGTGTTAGACACTGTAGAGCATAAAAATTAAAAAAGCAAACTTCTATTAGCATTTCACTTCTAAGAAGAAAATGAGTGAGTCTAATTAAGACAAATGACTCTGCTCCACACCCGGTTAGCATACAGAACATTCTACAGTCTCACTGCATTTGGAACATTCTATACTGCAACCTTTCTTAAAGCAGACAGGTGTCATTTCCACTTAACTGTTGCTAAATCTCTTCGCAGTAAGTATGTGCATTAAATATGACCAATGCCGACTAAAATGTCATATTTTTTTTAGACAGTGGGATTCAGAAGAAGTTACTTTATTTCATTTGCTTTTGCCTACCAGCACCTACACTGCTGAGAACTGCAGAGGCAGAGAAATGCTGCTGCCACAGGGCACGCTGGCAATGTAGGCAAGAAAGGAAGACAACCAACATTTCAGAGCCCGCTGACACTCTTGCAATATCAATTGTGAACCAATTTCTGACAAAAAAAAGTGAAGTTACTTTACAGAATTATTATTCTAAAGTCAAAAAATTAAGCACCAGAAATCGAAATAGATGAATTTCATTTTCCTGTGCCCCCTTAAGAAAACTCACTCCATACTAAAGTGAAATATTTTGATATGAAAATTACTCAGCATACTTCAATACAGGAACTTCCTTTGGTTTCACTGACTGGCACCTACTCTGTAAGATTTCCTTGTTATTTTCTTGGCCAAATGAAGAAGTTACGTCAGACAAAAGACAGCCATTTATAGCGATCATCATCCTTATCCCACCTACTCTCCCCACAGCAGGGGCCAGCCAAGCACAGGAGCAGCACACCCAGCACACCTCAGCAGTCCCCATCATTTTCTGTCTTCGTAAAATAGACAAGGATGTGACAAGTGCAACCCAGGAGACAAGATCAACCCAATGATCTCACCACCTCCTTCAGACCTATGGTCTGTCAGGTATTTCCCCTCAGAATAACAAAAGTAGGCTTTGGCAACATGAGGAACTATCGGACTATTCAGGTTGTGCCTTCTCTGCCTTCAGTGTGTGCTTTTTTAAAACTGTGAGTGAAGTGACTAATAGAATTTAAATTCCTGTTTTGCATACTATAAACCATTACATCCAAAGTTAAGAAAGTAAAATAAAGAGGGCAAGAATATCCTTACATACTGCTTCAGACAACAGCAGTCTATTATACACTCCACTTTTAATGTATTTATTATCCATTCTCTTTTATTTTCTCAAGTATTACATTGTTGACTCAGCGGAGCAAGCTTTACAAAACTTTGTTGACCTACTAAAAACACATTCTGTTTCAGTAACTTCAATACCACTGACTGTACATTAGCACCGATACCATTCATACAATATTTTGTCATTAAAAGCATTCATGTCTACTGTTTCTGCTTTAAATGTGGTTTTAAAAGCTTCATCACCATTCTGCGACCTCTTCTTTATCTTGTCATTTTGTCAGTATTTGTTGCAGCAAATAACAAGACCTGCCTTCAGCACCCAATTACAGGAACAATGTTATCCTCTAACTGCATGAGACAGCTTTTCATTAAACTTGCTCTCACCAATACATTACTCTTAGCGACGCATTAAAATGTATTTTTAGCCTCATTTCTTACGGAAATGAATCTTCCCCAACTACTCTGTGGGTTCCAGCATTCCCTCCATTTGTAACTGTTTTCAGTAAGCATGGTGAAGGGTGGCAGGAGGGGATTTTCACTGACACAAAGCTGAAAGGCACTGGACACTTCTGATTGTTACCCACTTTATTATCTGTAGACAAACAAATAATAAGGGGTGGATGGAACTAGATGATCTTTAAGGTCCCTTCCAACCCAAACCATTCCATGATTCTATAAGATTCAAATTACTCACTTAGAGAACACTTCAATTTCTTCCACCATGAGGACCACAATTGCACCTGCTCCCCTGTCCCAAGATCTGTACTTTTTCTTTGCTTTTAGGATCAGCTGTGTTTTAGTCATTATTAAAACAAATCCATTCTGTTCTTTCCTTGATAACATCAAGTATTTAGCTGTCCTTTTGGACAGGCAGGAGGGCTGAGACCTTGGCTTCTACGCAGGCATAGAGAACATACGATAACCAGCTGTAATCGGCATCATCTGCAAAACCAAGAACCTAAGGAACACCACTACGATACTTACATAGATGTCCAGCCAGAGCAACACCTTTTCTCAGCTCCGTATTTTGAAGAAAGCATCATGACTTACAGTACAAACAACAGCGTTAGAAAACAGTACATTTATTTACACTGTTAATAATTCATCCTCAACCGCACTGTCCATAAATACACTACCAGTGCTTTATCACTCCTGTAACCTTCCCACAAATAATGCTACAACAATCCTATAAACTAGTTATTTCAGACTCCACACATAGTCACAGCCACCTAAGTATTAGAATTATGCTGCTATTTTATTCAGATTTTAGAAAGCCAAATATAGTAGAGAATCATTATTTCCTATGCATAAGGTTTTCTTCACTAACAACTAAGACTGACTAGAATTTTAATACTCTGTCCATACCCCCAGTACAAGAGGAACACGGACCTGTTGGAGCAGGACCTGAGGAGGAGCGCAAAGATGATCAGAGGTCTGGAACCCCTCTGCTGTGAGGCCAGGCTGAGAGAGTTAGGGTTGTTTAGCCTGGAGAAGAGAAGGCTCCAGGCAGACCTTACTGAAGCCTTCCACTATCTGAAGGGCGCCTACAAGAAATCCGGGGAGGGATTTTTACAAGGGTTTGTAGTGACAGGATGAGGGTTAATGGCTTCAAACTGGAAGAGGGGAGATTTAGACTAGATGTAAGGAAGAAGTTCTTCACTCTGAGGGTGGTGAGACACTGGCACAGGTTGCCCAGGGAAGTTGTGGATACCCCATTACTGGATGTGTTCAATATCAGGCTGGAGGGGCTTTGAGTAACCTGGTCTAGTGGGAGGGGTCCCTGCCCATGGCAGGGTGGTTGAAACTAGATGATCTTTAGGGTCTCTTCCAACTTAAACCATTCTATGGTTCTATGATTCTATTCCTATCTTCTTATCCACCTAGAAATGCCATAAGCATGAGTAACTAACTGTACTTGGAGTATGGGAAGTGCGGTGATGTTAGTATTAAAAGTAAATTTTTCACTGTACTATATTTCTTATACAATGGTAATAGAATGAAGCAGTACTGACAGCGTATATAGAGTTCCCTCTGCAAAAGGACACAGCAGCTGTCAGATTTTAGAATACTGGCTGTAACAAAAGTCTGAACATGAGCCAGCAGTGTGCCCAGGAGGCCAAGAAGGCCAACGGCATCCTGGCCTGTATCAGAAATGGTGTGACCAGCAGGAGTAGGGAGGTGATTGTGCCCCTGTACTCGGCACTCGTGAGACCGCACCTTGAGCACTGTGTCCAGTTTTGGGTGCTACAGTACACAAAGGACATTGAGGTGCTGGAACGGGTCCAGAGAAGGGCAACGAAGCTGGTGAGGGCTCTGGAGAATGTCGTATGAGGAGCACCTGAGGGAACTGAGATTGTTTAGTCTGGAGGAGGCTGAGGGGAGACCTCATTGCTCTACCTAAAAGGAGGTTGTAGTGAGGCTGGTGCTGGTCTCTTCTCCCAGGTAACTAATGAAAGGACAAGAGGTAATGGCCTCAAGTTGCACCAGGGGAGGTTTAGATTGGATATCAGGAAGAAGTTCTTCACTGAAAGAGTGATTAGCCATTGGAATAGGCTGCCCAGAGAGGTGGTGGAGTCACCATCCCTCGAGGTGTTCAAAAAATGGGTAAATGTGGTGCTTTGAGACATGGTCTAGGGGTTAGGGAGATGTTTGAAGAAGGTTGGACTAGATGATCCTAGAGGTCTTTTCCAACCTGAATGACTCTATGATAATTACTAAATACTTTTTTCTTTACTCAAAAATTACAGAGGCATATTCTGAAGTGTGCTGACTCTCTGGGATGAAGTTTTCTAAAATATGACATCGCTCTTCTAATTCTTCAAATTATTTTTACGTGGACAAACTTCCTACTAATGTCAATAAGTTGTTGTAAGGTATATTTGGAGTCGATCTCTAGAAAATGCAGAAGCACAAGTTTTCTTCACACTTTAACTAGGAAAATTTCCAAACTCGAGAAACTGTCCTGTCTAGCTATCCTGAGAAACTGACTTAGAGCTCTCCTGAAAAAGCCTTCACTAAGCGTTCAGTTTCAGCTCCATATGGGCTAGGAAAATAATGATACCAATTCCAGCAAAGCTCTCCTTCATCTAGTGCCCCATTAAAGGAACCCTCTAACTCAGAGTTCACATAAGAGTTTTGAATTGTGTAGATGGTGGGGACAATTTTGAGAACTGCAGTTCTAACACTGGATTTTCTGAAATGCATCATTCATGGAGTAAGTTTGCAGATGACACCAAGTTACACCAGCGTGTTGATCTGCTTGAGGGTTAGCAGGTTCTACAGAGGAACCTGGACAGACTGGATCGATGGGCCGAGGCCAGTGGGATGAGGTTCAACAAGGACAAGTGCTGGGTTCTGCATGCGGGTCACAACAATGCCCTGCAACACTCCAGGCTTGGGGAAGGGTGGCTGGAAGCTGCCTGGTAGAAAAGGACCTGGGGGGGTTGGTTGACAGCCAGCTGAATATGAGTCAGTGTGTGCCCAGGTGGCCAAGAAGGCCACCAGCATCCTGGCTTGGATCAGCACTCATGTGGCCAGCAGGACTAGGGCAGGAATCATCCCCCTGGACTGGGCATTGGAGAGGCTGCACCTCAAATCCTGGGGTCAGTTTTGGGTCACTTACTACCAGAAGGACATTGAGGGGCTGGAGCATGTCCAGAGAAGGGCAACAAAGCTGGTGAAGAGCCTAGAACACAGGTCTTATGAGGAGCAGCTGAGGGAGCTGGGGCTATTTAGACTGAAGAAGAGGAGGCTCAGGGGAAACATTCTCACTCTCAACAACTCCCTGAAAGGAGGTTGTAGAGAGGTGTGTATTGTCTATTCTCTCAAGTACCAACTGACAGGGCAAGAGGAAACAGCCTCAAGTTGTGCCAGTGAAGGTTTTGGTTGGATATTAGGAAAAATTTATTGACCAAAATGGTTGTCAACCCCTGGAAGAGGCTGCCCAGGGCAGTGGTTAAATCACCAACACCTGGACATGTTTAAAAGTTGTGTAGATATAATGCTGAGGGATGTGGTTTAGCAGCGTACCTGGTACAGTTAGGTTAATGGATGGATTCAACTTTGAAGGTCTCTTCCAACTTAAACAATTCTATGATCTCAACAAAATCACATCACTGGCCCACCAATGACATTAGTTCATTCCTTAGACAACAGATGCTGCTAAGTGCTCTGGTGCAATTTTGCCCCAAATTACCCCGGGACAAGCAAACAAGGTGTTCCCAAAAAGCTGCTTCAGCTCTTCGTTTTCTAATCCTGTTTTACAGTTAAGGCACAAATCGAGATAGCACATACAAGCACAACAGTGTCAACTTCTAAGAAAACTCGTTTCTATTATTTTGTTACACAAACCACGAAACTGGAAAAAACATAGCGAAGGAATAGATGTTGTCTACTTCTTGGCATTAACAACAAGTTAAAAAAAACTCTCTACGGGATGATGGAAAGAGATAGGAAAAAAAAACGCTGTTGGTTCCAACAGAGCAGAAATGTGATTTATTCCTACCCACCTGCTACCACCTAGCAGTATTTTAAAACAATCTCATATATATTAGATATATATAAGCAGCGTAAGTCACCCATCCTATGACCCATCCTGGACAGCAGGCAAAAGTGTGATTGCTGTATTGAACAAACGCAGCCCAGTAAGATGAAGCTCTCCAGTAAGCGTGCAAGGGATGCTACCCACCGTGAAAGCAATGGAAAACACAGACTGAAGCAAGCCATTGTTTCTTTGATTTCATTTTTCCATCCGCTGTCCAACCTCTCATCTAAGTCCGTTTAAAATCACCCTTTTGGACTATAACTCTGAATCCTTGAAATATATTTTGATCAACAAAAATTTACTTGGTTTGACACTGCTCTCAATTAAGTGTTAAATGTTCATGCCCTGGAGACTTCCAGTTACCAATTTAAACTTAAAAAAGGAGTATAAAATGTGCTATTTGATACCAATATCACAACTCTAATCCATACTCAGAAAGGTTACTTCTCTCCTCCCTTCCAAAAGCACTTGACTGCAACTACATGGAAAAGGGAGAATCGGAAAAAGAGAAGATTGACAAAAAATGGAAATAAAAATATATAAACGAATGAAAAGTAGGAGGAATGGAAACAATCCATGATGCTGATGGATCCATTAAATGTAACTCATAATGGTACTTCCCTCAGTGGCATAACCATCCGTTCCAGGCAGACAACACAACAATCAGAAACAAAGAAGATCAAGGCTAAATATCCATAATCCCTAACTAATAAAATCATCATGTAATACAAGTTAGAAGAAATGATCAAACATCAAATCTCAGTAAGTTTACAGACCAGATTATTTACTTATTGCAGATTATTTACAAACAGAATTACCAAATCCACAGTTGTTGAGTTCCTTGACTGGGATTTTAGGTTGCTTAGCAATTCAGGCCAGGTCTACTTAGTAGCCTCAAATGAGTATTTAGGAACTTAACTTTAAATCCCCAGGATTCCAAGTGCTGTTCTCTATCTCTTTCTGTTACACCCCAAAAAAGATTGCAATATGCAAAGCTCTAAAAGCCACGAGATATCATTTTTGCCTCAAAAAGTCCTTGATATTCTCAATTATTTATTGCCTCTCTAATAGGTATTTGAGGATGACCTTTAAATTTAAAGATCTTACCTCGTGGGTATCTACCATATAACCCTGAAGTCTGGAAGACAGAGCAGATGACAAAGGAAGGCTGATTTGTAGCTGGGTGGGAGCCAGAGCGCTTCCCTCTAACAACTTCTCGGAGCAGGTATGATCTTTGAAACTTAAAGAAATATCTCAAGTGCAGATCCCAATTTGTTTTGGACACAGTATGTTAGAAACAGAGAGGAGTGAGGTTATCGATCACCCAGGAAAAGGGAATCTCAGAGAGACCAAGAAAAACACGGATGATCAAAAAGCACAAAATTAGTTAGAATTAATCTAATCTGTTCTCGGGCCTATCTTACTAACTAGGAGGTTTAAACAGAATATATCATGGGATAGAGAATTTATGCCTGGTGTCAGGACTGAAATAATATTATTTGAACTTCAGGTAATATAAACAGAACATGAATTTAGAGACTGAGAACACACCATATAGATCACATTTGGACCATCACATATTTTTTTAACTAAAAAAAAAAGATATGTAACCACTAGAAAAAGTATCTGTTTAAAACTGTCCAAAAAAGAGTAGTAGAAAAATAGTTCCTGCTTTTCTAAGTAATCTTCTGCTTCACAGGTCTACGAAAATGACTTCATGGAAAATAAAAATCAAAATTATAGAACTCAAACCTGTAAAGGTAGGAGAAGCAGCTTAGGCAGCTATCCTTCCCTTTCACATTGTCCTACTGAGAGAAATAAATTAACTAATCAGAAGTGTAAAAAAACATTGCTCCAGCAGCCAATATTTGAGAACAACACAAGAAGAAACACCCTGAAAAATAAGGCATAAGGTTTCAGGCAAAACATTCTTGAAACACTTGAAGCTTCCACCTTTCCAAAGCTTCCCACACTGACTGAAGGAAATTAAAGCTTGGTGGTATCAGGCACATTAAAAAATGATGATGCCACTGAAAGCATTGCTATCACTGAAAGGCTTTGTTTGGTTATGTTTTCTGCTGGTTGCTTCAAGGTTTCTGTAACATTTCCTGGCTAAATTCCAAGTCCAATCTGGAGTTCATCCCATCCACCCAGATGGTACCTCTGCATGTGACAGGGTGGGGAGGAAGGACGTCCTCCTTCAACCTCAGCTGAGGAGGCAGCTCCCATTTTACATAAGCCTGACAACAACCCTGCACAGAAGACTGTTCAAACAAACAAATGGCAACAGAATTCCAATGCCTTCGGGCTGGGTCTCTGGCAAAGGGAGAGCACTCAGGCCTATCTACAATCACATTTCATAGCTCCAGAATATGTTTGGCCCGTAACACATGTCACTTCTGCCTTGCTGGTAGGAAATTTAGTGTATGTGCTCATACACTCAAGCGTTCTCCAAGGGAAAGTAACTCATAAGCATACGCAGCCTAAAAATGTCATTACTTCAGGCATTCATTTTGTGAGTTCTGCATAAGTTTTATATTTAAAAGCTTTAAATGCAGCACTGCAGAATGTCAAGTTGAAAAGCCCTCAGACTGGATTCATGCCTTTTCCTACACATAATTTTATCTCCTGTGAATTATCTAACAATGAAATGAGCGTGAACTGAAAGTTGCCTATTTCACAGCCTACAACTATATATTTGGTTAAGACCCTATTCTTTAAAAGCAAGAGACCAAAATAAAAATAAAAGAAAAAAAAGTACTTCCTATCACTGTTGAAAGACCTTACAATCAAGTTATCAAAACTACTTATCTATTATGAGATACAAACAACTGAGTCTAAATTTAGAGTTACATATAAGCTAAAGTACTATAAATACATATTTTTATCAGGGTTCAGGGACAAGATTTTGCTACCAACCTTCTGAACCACTCCAAAGAGGTTGTGATGGTTACCAAGACAGGATACAAACCCACTGGCACAAATTACTAAATTCACATTCTAGATCTAACTGTGAATTCATAGAACTTCAAGAACAATGAAATCCAGATAGAACACAACGTATGCTAATATTGCCCTAATTTGGAGAGAAAACAATTAATAAGAAAGCAGGTCAACTCAAACCCAGCTAGAGATGCTGTTGCACAGAACCAGACAGAACCGAAGAGGCTAAACCAAGATAAATAATTTTGTTCAGTCATAACTGCACAAGCCAAAAAACTTGAACTTATATGCACAAAATTATTTTGCGGTGGACAATAAAGGTGGCATAAATAATAAACTGAAGTGTCACAATCGACATTCTATTATGTGGAAAGTTCTCATAGGATGGAAGGATTCTTGCAGAAGTAGTCAAAGAACCCTGTTAAAAACCTAACAAAAGTTCTACACAAAAGCAGACAGTTATAATTTTTTTTTTTTTTAAGATTACAGCCTGGTATAAATAGAAAAACATGCTTTTCATTTAACAAACAAACAAAACCCACACACTCCCTACCACATTTGAGATTTCAACCCTAATCCTGAATGTTCAAAGATTCCATCAGGCAAACTGGACAATAATAGATAACAGCAACAAATCTTGATTCAATTTTCATCTTTAATCTAGTCATGGAATATTTTAATGCCTTTTATGCTCATATGGTCATATTTCATTTCAAGGAAAAAATGGTCAATATGCTGTTCAATTAAAAAAAATAAGAGCAATGCACTCAGAGGGAAGTGAAGGGCTCGACAAAGAATCTGGAACAAAATTTAGCCAGACTCTCTGGAGTTCAGATACAGAAGATACTAGAGTTTTACTGTGTAAAGTGTCATGTGTTTACCACAGCAATTTATTTTTAATAAATAATAAATAATAGTTTTTTCATAATGAGGAATAATACAGCGTAACATTCTTAGAACAAGCATTTTTACATATGTGGAAAAATAATACTGCTTTTAAATCCTGCCCGTTGATTTGCATATTTGGAGAACTGACTGAAAACATGAAGTGCAATGCAGCAAAGTGGAGTGTTCTCTCCCTGTTCTCTCTCAAGGTCTACGCTTTTTTAGCAGTATTTCTTCACAGAGATGAGAAACGTGATTTTTTGGGACATATGTTACCATATTGCCTTCAGCTCAGCACACAAAACAGATGCACACTTGTTTCACGTGCGACTTCTGCCTCATTAGCAACGCTTCTCCTGCATTCCCCTCTACTGTAACAGAGATACTCATGAGTCATGTTGTGTACTTGCTGGAAAATCAGAAGTTCAGGGCTTTCTGTATCACTGCTACACTGAAGATAGGAAACTGAGCCAAGTTTCCTAAAATTCCAATGTTCCCCTGAAGTCAATGGGAATTCTGCTTGCAGCAATGATGACAGGTTGGACCAAAATGTGTGATTGATAATACTAACAAGCTACCACATTTTAAAGCTGCAAAAATGCTTTTTGATTAAAATATTGCAAAGTGTTGATGACTTCTAGATTGTAAACATTGTTAGAAGGCAAGTTAGAAATCCCTGCTAGTGCCCGTACCTTCATTTTTCAATATTTTAAATTACCAGTAACAAGAATGCTTCCAATAAGGTAACAGAAAAAAAAAAAAAACCAAGCCCTCAGAATAAACCAAATATGCACCTGAAATTACAAAATTTTCTCTATAAACGCATTGTTTTTCGAATAACAATTACTTTATAGGGAAAATAAATTAAAATACCCATGGTCTTGCTGGCTTCTACAAGTTCACTTAAATTCCACTCTAAGAAAATGAGCAAGACCTACTCAGTCATGAAAACAATTGAAACATGGACATCCAAAGCTACAATTTAGCCTGAATTTTCCCATTTTTTCCATATCTGGAATCCATGAACAAGAGGAGGAGGACTCAAGCTAGCCTTAAGACGCAGTAACACATGGAACTGCAACACAGAAAAACAAATTTGAGCATAGAGAATACGCTCCCTGATTTAGCCACTTAAACATGAGGCACAAGCACTTACCAAAGAAAGGACTGGAATGCACCTTAAAAATGATATTTTGTTCAGAGAACAAAACTATTGATACTGGTTCTAAAAGAAAACGAGATTTTATCAGGGCAAACCAGCCCCTGATTGATTAACCTCCTCAGTTAACTGATCTAATTGCAAAATGAAAGGAGTAGGGCAGAACAGCTTTCCTTTATAAGAAACCTAACAAGAATATACAGTGGTGGAGATACACTGACAGGCAAACCACATGCTACTTCTAGCCCTATAAATATATCAGCCCCAGTTATATGGAGATCTAGTTCAAATTCTGGTTTTATTTCCCAACGACATGCTGCTGATGAGGAGTGGAGCAACACAGCCATACTTGATGTTCACCATGGCTCATTAAGACACTTGCCTTGCTCACCATGGGATTTTGTCCTTAGCTTTGTTAACTTTGGTGATCGCAGAAATGCTTGAGGAAAATACCAATTACTTGTTGGGACCTGCTAACCGTATGTCATCAGGCACAACAGGCTGTCACGGAGATTTTCCCAAGGATTTCATCCCTCCTTGAATTGCAGCCCCTGCATCGTCAGCGATCTCCAGATTGTCTTCCTATTGGTGTCATACTGCCCATTTTCTAATGGCATGACAAAGCAGAGGACTTTCTGGACTCTGCTGAATCAGCTGCAGCTTGGGAGGGGTATCCAGCAGCCATGTGTAGTGTAGGCATCCCTATTTTAAAATATCATGGTATTTAGGTAGGGGTAAGAAGCACTTTTTGCTGTGGATTGTCTACTATAATGGCTTGGCTCTTAACTACTATAATTAATGAAAAAAAAAGTTAACGTTTATGCCCTAATACTTGATATCAGAACTAGCCATATAGTTTCCTTCCTGTTGATACTCTTCCAGAAGATATTTTGCTTCAGCGGCAAGAAAAGATGGGGACAGTTGATCATACTGACACTTCTACTCTCACAGCCACCTTACACACACACACAGAGATGTGCAGCCACAGATGTTCATTTTTCACTCCCCATTTTATTCAGAAAATACTGCTGAAGTAAATAGTGCATTCTTTTCCTGACAGACCAAATATGAAAAGAAATACCCAGAGTATACAAAAAGTAATAAAAGTGTAACACTGCAGCAGAGCAGGAAGGTATGAGCAGACGCTTTAGGTCGGCCCTTAGCTCCTCCAGCATCCGTACTGCCTGCAACAGCAAGTTGTCACAGATGCCCGAGGACAAGTCTAACAATAGGACAAATGTACTGTGACAATTCCCCCATCACGGTCTCCCAGCCTCTGCTCATCTGTGGCATATGGACTCCCAGGCCAGATGCACGATGACAGCATTTAATACACTATTCCTCTTTGAACGTCTCTGAATTTTTAACCCTGTGTCAGCTTTTGACATCCAGATGACAACCTTACAGACCTCTCAGACTCCCTCACACTTTAATCCTTCCTTCTCTAGGCTGGAAAATCCCAGTGACTATTTCTGCCTTAGGGAAGAGCAGTTCCTTTGTCATTCCTCAGAAGTCCTTTCAGCTATGCTACCATGGAACAGTTACACTCAGCATTCAAAGTCCAGACACACAACGGTGATGGTAGCGACGCTAATAGTTTTCTTTATTCCTTACGTAATTACTAATACCTCAATACTTTTTGGTAAGCCAACCATTCCATAAGGCGATTTCTAGGAAGCTGAGATCCTCTTCCTGACAGAGAATGTTACAGCTTGTTATTGTATGAAAACTAAGGGCTGCTTTACTTCACAATCAATATTTATATTTATCCTCTTGAATTTCATTTGCCACTTGAAATCCAAGTCTTTCCCAAAATAAATTATCAACAGGTATCCCTCACCTCCATCACATTGCAAATCTCTTTATACCAACATAGAAAATTTGTTGTGCTATAAATTTATTTTTTTAAAAAATAAATACCATTATTACAAGAACACTTTGCTATGATTTTTATTTTTAAAATACAGTCATGACTAATGCAGTGAAATTCATAAAATAAGATGATCATTGAAGAACAACTGTATTAACAACCAACCATCACAGATATACTTTTCCCCAAAAAAGTTTCTCAAGCCAGGAGAAAGAAGCTGCAAATGCACAGGGATAACAAGGACAAAACTTCCAGCTGCACTTAAGCAGGAACCCTCCTGTGCTGCCATCAAAAGAAATACAACATAGAGATCAAGTATGTCCATAAATCCCATCCAAAATACTGATTCACCACCAAAACAGAGTTTCTTCAGTTAAGAATGTTTACAAATACAATCAGTGGCAAATAATATTTCAGCCCAACAGAAGAGGTTGGAGAACTTGTCATCTGTCCATGAGGCTTATTGCCAAGACACTTGAAATCTACTAAACAAGGTACAGCAACAGCATCTTTATGAGACAATGAAATGATGCCTAAATAGATTTGAGACTAGATTTAGTTCCCTTCAAGGACATGATCTTCCTAATGTTCTCACAAAGGTTTTTACATAAGTCAAGTGAAGAACACATCTACGTAAAATGGTAAAATTGAATTGAAAAGTCAAATTTCAGATTGAACTTTAAAAAAAACCAAAGCCAGAGATCAAAGCAAAGCACAGCAAGCAAAGGAAAGTAATTAATTGGTTGCAAGTTCCCAAGGTAAGAGATCACCAAAAATATAGTCTCCAAAAGTCCTGAGTTGAAAAACGAAAAAAATCTTTAAAATAATTTAATTACGATAGCATGCAGTAATGCTTCTATTTATTAGATTTCTTGCTTTTCTGTAAGTCATCTTCATAAGCCAACATGAGATACTGCTTGGGCAATATTAAATAGCCAATATTACAGAGAAAGTAGTTTTGGATGAAGGTGTTTCATTTACAGCCTGTGTTTGCTGTTTTGACTTTGATCATTTTAACACAAACTTAGCACTTACCCAGCTCTAGCCACAAAGTGGTCCCCAAAGCCCCTGAAATGAAGAAAAAGCTGCCACGGAAACCTTGCCATTATATAACTGTTTACAACCCTTATAAAACTCACTATAAAAATCGTAGTGCCCAAAATCTACCTGATAAAAATAATAACATTCTCTCATGAAGATCCTGGTCACCTACTGAGGACTTAGATGAAAAACAGACTAATCTGTTCTTGACCTAATAACTCTGAGTATATAGATCTTGCTTTTTTAAATTACAGTGCATTTCCTTACCATTAAAAAGCCCAATAAGTGAAGCTCTGCAAACCCCTCACTGAGGCAGTTTAAGGCACTACTGCCTTCAGCTGTCTATGCCACAAGGATTAGCTCCAGGTAGTAGAAGTATCAGCTGAGGACACGCTTTGGCCATGCCAGCGTTCCCCACCCTGCAGCCTCACCCACTGACGAAACTGGGTTTGTGCTACGCTGCCAGACTGGCCTGGAACAGCCAAGGGAAGAGGAGGTGAGGCGCAGGCATGTCTCATTCTGCTGCCGGAACAGCACCAATTCAAACCACCACCGGCTTACTCACTGAACATGAATCAGGTTTAAATGGCACATCATACTGAGAGAGACCGACATGGATCCCAGCAGAAAATGAGGGATATACATATTCCAAAGCAACACAAGTGTTTTGTGCTTGACAACCCTCATTTCAGCATGGATGTGAGCATGGAGACTGAGTAACAGAGTGGCATTAAGGTAAACTACTGAAATAAGTAAATAAAGGTCACTTGCTCTCAATGTTTGGCCCCCCACTGCCACAGCCTCATCTGGTCTCATCTGAGGCAGTAATTTCACATGACAGATGAGGACAGTCCATCTGGAATTCCATCCCTGGAAAGGTCAGAGGGGGTCTTGAGCAACCTGGTCTAGTGGGAGGTGTTCCTGCCCATGGCAGGGAGGTTGAACTAGATGATCTTGAAGGTCCCTTCCCACTCAAACCATTCTATGATTCTATGACCTGAGGAATGATCAGCTCTGCTGCCTCAACATGCAGCTCCTATAGTTGTTTCCCCACAACAGAATAGCTAATGAGGACCTGTATGACATAATGAACACCAAAAACCTGTGGCTTCAGCAAGCACCTTTCCTAGGCCAGAAAAAATTTTCCTAATAATGGAAAATATAATTTACATTTCTAAAAAATATCATTTCCAATTCTAAATTTAGGCGTCAAACAGAAGAACTTCTAAGTAATACATGCACAAGCACAATTAGCACTGGAGAGATCACACGAGGACTAAGAACCCTCACCTGGTACAGGTATTTGAAGATTTGCCTGCCTAAAGGGTATGAATTTCAAAGTAGTACTTGTTCCACAAGCACCGTACTTTGTTCTCTCCTGGGGATGTTCTCTTATACCTTCCCAAAGCACTACCCTATCTTTCATGGAAATGTCTCATCAAATGGACTTCTTCCATGGTAGAAAGAATTTGTGCTTATTCAAATAACTTATAGAAGAAGTCAAAAAAGACTATAAGTATTATCTATTTATTTTAAAGAAAAGAAACAAAAAGGAACACTGTCAAAACACAGAAATGCCCTCTTGTGATTAACATTGATATCTCTGAGCTTCTCCTTCTCAAAACCTTTTGTTTTGTCACTGTCTCTAATGCTGCCAGTTGTAAAATCTGGATTGGGAGCTCTGAAATAGAGACAAGCATCATATACAAAAAGTGAAAACTCTTTCTCTGGGTAATCATTGCACTTATAGAAGTTTCATTTTGATCCGAGTCACCTTTTCTTTGTTTGCAGCGAGTCACACAGTGACTAAACCGAGAAGCCCTCAGCACTGCTGTCACATTCTTCTTAAGAGGGTTAAGCTTGGCACAGCCAGCGTAAGATTGTGATAAAATCCTGAGGATGTCCGGGCATTTTTACTGCCTGAAATTGGTTTTCCTAGCCTCCTGTCAGCACAGCGGAAAGCACTACGGTTTCCTTATATTCACGCTATCTTTCACAGTGCTTGGATGAAGGAAAAGTCCACAGAAATGATGGATGTAAAAGTGAGGGTTTATTTAGTATTTTCTCGAGGCTGTGCTGGGACACAGAGCCATTAACAGTTTCTTCTCTATTCATGTACTGTTCCTTTAGCACTTCAAGCTCATGAAGCTCAAAGGATTTTCCTAACACCAGATCGAGAAAGGAGTAATTTAAGAATGAACTACAAAAATGTGAGGAGGAAGCTACTCTTAAATAGCCTTCTAAACTGCTTTCACCCCACTCATCTACAATAACAGCATAGCCTTTTGTTAACAAAAAAGCTTAATGACTGCAGAGATCTAAGTATAAATTCAGTACATACTTAAAAATAAAATTGAATGTCTATGTTAAATGTGGGGGGGGGGATAATCAGATTTTACTTGAATTTTGTATTTGGTTTAGCGAAAATCATGCAATCCTTGGAAAAGACCATCTTTAAGCAATGTTCCAGGCACTGCTGCAAGTGACAGGAAAACATTACCTCAGCAATGCTCCCATTTCTGGAAAGGCCTAAAAATTAATTGGCATCTAGTTAACAAAACAATGTTTACTTTTGCCAGTCAAATGACATAAAACATTTTAATAAAAAAAACCCGACAAAATAAACCTAATTCAGTTCTTTTGCAGAATGACACACTGCTCCATCCATAAAACAGCCTGAGGAGAGACAGAGGTAACAAGGAGGGCATGAAGTCAAAGGCTTAAACTTATCCTTTTGGTGACAGCAACAATAAAATTGAAAGACTGCGAATTAGCTGATGCTGGAGGACAGCTGGGGAGACCACTGCCACCTTCACTGACACTCCTCCTCCACAGCAGAGCTGGCCTCGGGAACCTCTGGCACCGCTCCTTGGCAAAGCCAGCCCCAGAAGCATTGTGTCCTAGGCACAATGCACCTGAATTTGAGATGGGTTCAAGGGATATTCCCCCCAGCAGTAGCAGCTTGGATTGGGAGGTACAGATCCTCAGCATCCAAATGGCAACATTAAAACAAAATTTTAAAATTGATATATTTCTTTGGTTGGCTACAACTGCAATATGGAAAGATAAAATAGTTTCATGCTGAGAACCAGCTGTGAGCCAGCACTAAATCTGATGCATTTCCCATCAACTCGCTATCCCGCCACAACAACTATTTCTTGTTTACAGTTAAACCTAATTTTTCATACGCAAGATGAAATAGCTAATGAAATAACTAATCATTACACTGATACATTTTTTTCAACAGCCAATGCCTAATATTGACTGGTAAGTTATTTTACCCCCCAAAAGGGCCATTTTATTCATTTTGCTGAGTGTGAAAACTAAGTGTGCTTAGCGATACTCAGTTATCAAACACTAAAGAATTAAAAATAATTGTAACAATAATCTAAATCTAAATTTTTTAAAGGTCTTCATAAACGGTATCTATAAAAGGTGGCTCAATAAAGCAAAATACTGCATATATTTTAGTAGAAGAACAACAAAAATAAACCTAACATGATAATCATGCTTTACCAAATACAATTACACAATGGATTCTTAAGCAGAAATGAGGGGAGGAAAAAAAATCTTACTATAAGACAATAAATAAACTTTTAAAAGACAACAAGGTGCTTTTCATTACTACAGTTCTCTTTCCCTTTAAAGAACAGTATCTTAAGGAGAAATTCACTTAGCCATTCCAGAAAATAAGGAAGCATGTAGAATTTAGTGAAGAAAAAAATTACTTTTCTGGTAGCACTTTTGCTGCCATTACACATTTTTTTGACTCTTTTTTTTTAGTTTTTCTTAGACTGAAGACATCGCTAAGGCAATCGACCTTGGCATAGCCTCTGGTACACTACAAGCATAAGCATTCCAGAGAAAGGTAACAGCACAACATCATCTACCTGCGCAAAGGAGCTTTTTTATAGAGAAAGATATCTAGATATATTTGTTTTGCTTACCTATTTGGCATATCTCTAAACTTTAACCTATTTATACATATGTTTTCTTCTCATGGGTATTTTTTTTTTCTTTTTAAAAGGAACCTGAAGTTTTAGTGCCTCCCTCAACATATCTGTACATGGAGAGACTTCATTATTACCTGTATTCTCAACAAGGATTTGTTCGTGCTGATTCCTTTAGTTAGTGTCTGGTCACTCGTTTCCTACGTATTTCATAAATCATACAGATTTTCAGGCACATGAAAGTGAGATATGTACTCCAGATGCCGGCTTTAAAAGTCTCATTCTTTAATCAGCTCTTCATACAAGAACATGAGACTTTATATAATGACAGAACGAAAATCCAAAGTGACAGATTGAATTGTTGGAATTTCTATTGGACTTTATAAATCCATTAAAACATCCAGCCTTATAATTTTGGAAGAGAATTTAGCACCAGCTGGAATCCTCAGACAGCATTAGTAAAACAATAACAAACCTCCCTCACATAAAATTTTAAATCATGAGCTTAGAAAACACTTTCAAGAAACAACACACACTTACTATATTTAAAAACCACGTGACAGACCACCAGGTCAAACCCTGTCATCTGGGAAACAGCAAGAAGAAATGCAGTATTTCACTCTGCTGAGGATGTTTAGTTTTACAGACTACAGGAGACTCAGATTTACAGAGAACAGGCTGAAACGTGACTTTACAGCAACTGAAATTCAAGATCCAGGTAAGCAAGTTGCCATTCTTGCACCAACAACGTTAATCCAATTTTCAACAAACAAACCCTACGAATCTATGATTTGTCTGCAGTGTGTTGGATTTCTAGTATATTCTCTCCAACAACGGCCTGAGGAGAATTCTGCCTGACAACTCCACAAGCTCAACGTGATGGTAGAGAGAGAACTATTGCTAACTCAGGGCAAGCAGCCGGTGGGCTGGCGAGCAAACCTTACGCTGCAGGCTCTGAAGTGAAGCTCCCTTTCTGACCTAGCCTTTGCAGGCATGAAAGCTTCAAGTTGCTGTACGTCAGTTCCGTTTGCTGAGGTTATTCAAGCAGGGTTCAACTAAGGCACTACTGATACAATTAAGTTAGCTTGTGTATTTCTGCACGTTTGTAAGTACAGTACCATGCTACCAATGCCTCTGCTGCTTCCAGGTTGGGTTTAATAAAAGGTCTGTTCAACTCCAAGCATTTTCTAGAACTTTCCTTGAATTTCAGGAGATCCTAGAGAAACTTGTGACAAGGAATGCCAACAAAAAACAGAATTGGTAAGTGGCCAACTCTGGAGCACAGATATAAAACTACTTTATTGGTAGGAAACCGGCTCCATGAGTTGTAGGAAATGAGATATTTCATTGCTCCTTGTACAAGTCTTGCATGCTGAGGACCTACTAAGCAGGAGACAATGACAAATAATGACAAAACATAATGTATCCAAGTCATGTTTGTAAGAAGAGACGGGGTTACACAACCTTCCAGAGCAGCAGTCAGCCAGAAAAAGCCTTCTGAAATAAGCAACTTTTCAAAAGAAGGCAGCAGATGCATTCCTGTAGACATAGAGCATTAGGAGATATGTGCAAAGAATGCTACTCATTTTTCCATAGTATCATGGCTAATCGTCAGCAGCAGCTCAGCCCAGCTAGAGGAATGTTTCAAGTTGTATTTCAATCTGCTCTAAAGATTGTGCAATGCTAGAAACAGGTATATGCACATTTAAAATGGCAAGTAAACAGCTTTGAGGTTTGGATTTTACATTGTTCAACTCTTGAGTCCTAACCCAAATGCACTTTCACAGCAAACAAAGCACAACATCAGGGAACTAACGCCAAGGCTGGTTTTGATAGACATAATACTACTTTATTCCATTAGTTTCAACTTTCTTACAGGTTTAAAAAATGTACAGGGGTTCAGAACCACCTCAACAGAACAAAATACATAATTAAGGGAGATCTAGAGTCAAACCACAAGTGTGCAAGCGTGGTTAGCTTCCATTACAAAAAGGAATAGGCACGATCTTTACATATGCATTTTGGTGAAAGAAGGAATAATAGTGCAGTGTTAAAAGGCACCAATGATCAATAATCGGGCCTTTTTAAAAAGCCAATAACCATCTAAGAAAATTACATTTGGTTCAAAATAATAATTTAAATATTGTATTGATTGGCATGCATCTGAACCCCTGGCAATTTATTACAGAAACCTAATGTGTGCCCTTGCAAAATAAAAAATATTTCATCAATGGACCTGAAAATCAGTTCAGTACAAAAGGAAATACTGAAGCTCTCTGCCTGTCTTTAATATTAAACTATCCTGTCCGCCTCCGCCAAGAACACTTGTCTAACAAACAGCTATTCAACAACTGCACAGAAGTATTTCTCCTAAAGCAAGTGTAATTTTTTTAATCCTGTAGAACTGACCTATTCCATGTGCTATGAGAATATTAGGCACAGACCACAATTTAAGTCTTCTCTATCAAAAAAAAAAAAATACAGTATGTGCAAGCGAGGTCCACAAAACGGACTGAAAGATACAACAGTAAGCTAGTTAAGACTTCCCAAAGTAGAGGGCTAGTTAGTTATCATTTTCTAAGCAGTGCAGCACACTGCTGTGTGCCATTATCATATTTGCATTAGGATTATCTGTGTAGCCAATAAAGGAAAAGCTTTAGTACACCCTAAAAGGTAACTACATGGATACCGTGCTCGGTTACCAGATCGAGAGAATGAAAGACTGAAGAAGTCATTGTACGTGGGCAGCTGCAGGTGCTCAGCCAGCCAGGAAGGGCTACTGCTTTCTGCAAGAAGAATGGTCTGGAACTCAGTTTACCTCAGAGGTGCCCTCAAACTAAACCACTTGGACATGAGGGAATCTAGGGATGCACAGCATGGAAGAAAAGGAGAAATGAGAGGAGAGCTTCTGTGAAAGTTGTACCAAAATGTGCCATTTTATCCAGAAGCGTCATGCCCGGTGTAGGTTTTATGCATCGCGGGTTGTGTGTACAACTAAAATTGTACAAGATGCGAGCAGATACAGAGCTGATTATTAATCTGCAGTATCTACTAGAGTCCTCAGGTATATAATTTGCGGATAGCCACTTACTGTATTGTTGATGGTTTCCTCTTAAATATATTTAAATTCAGAAGGCTACAGTATATTCTGACACAAAGATAGTAAGACAACTCTTCTACAAGGGGGAAAATGTAAGGTAGTAATTAATGTGTTTATTTTACGAGGAACCTCCTCTGACAGTGATAGTTATTTCACGCCCTTTGGAAGATTTTTTTAGTTCTGACTTTCTTCATTGTCTGTCGAATTGCTCTGCTCAAAATTTCACAAGAGCTATATTCAAGTTTAGCAACCCCTCTTATTGTCCCTTTTCCACAACCACTTTTAAACTCACTCTAACATCATTGCAAGCTATTCAAGTAGATGTTTCTCTTCTGGCAAGTTTCCAGATACAGCAAATACTAACAAAACTCCATGGTGGATTACAAGCAACAATTTTCTTTAAATGGAGCAGGAATTAGCCCGTTTTCTTGGTTTAGGGTCCCGTGCATCCCTGTCTTTCAAACACATACAAGATGAACACATTGTCTCTGACAGTCTCCGCAGTCCCAGCCTGAAAACGCTGTTGGAGAGGCTATAGATCACACAGTTGCAGAAACTATTGCTTATAGCAAGCCATGTTGTTAAGAAGGAAAGCGCGGGGTTTTCCAAGACCCTAGAGCTCTCCAGCAGAAAGTAAATGATATAGGGGAGCCACAGCACGTAGAACACACTGGTTATCCGAAACAAAACCATGGCATAGCGGCGATCGGGGCTGTGCCCAGTCTCCCCAGCAGCATCCACTTCGTGACTAGGAAATCGAGCTCTCCGATCGTTTATCTCTTTGGTGTGCTGCCGGCAAATTTTAAAGATGTGGAAATACGTGAAACATATCACAAAGGCAGCAGGAGCATATAGTAAGCACACAATAAAGCCAGTAAAATAGGCATTAGTTAGCCAGGAGGTAGCACACCACTCAAAAATATCTCCATGGTAACCAGGTTTTCCCCAACCAAAAAAGGAAGGCAAGAAGATCACACAAGAGTAAATCCAGATCAAAATGATGCAGATTCTCAAGCGACAAGGTGTGACCAGTTGATTATACGAGAGAGGCTTTGTTATAGCGAGATAGCGATCCACACTGATGCAAGCAAGACATGCCATAGATACGCTTTTTAGCACAGAGATGATATATCCAAAAACTTGGCAAGTCAAGGACTCGTGGACACCTGTCGAGTAGTGGAGCAGTGACAAAGTAGGAACCAAGCAGCTAACTCCAACAAAAAGATCAGCATAGGCCATGGTCTGAATAAAATAGCTGGTGGTATAGTGATGCAGAAGTGGAGCACAGTGAAAAACAAATATCACAGTTAAGTTACCCGCAATAATTAAAAACGTGAGCAAGACAATCACAACTGTCTCAAGGATACAGATGTCAACTGCATTGTAGTGACCAAATCCAAGAGGGCAGGAGAGATGCTCAGATATGTTCATAACACTACTGCTCATATTCAGAGTCCTCCATTCAATCCATCGGGACTGGTTCATGTTTTGTGATTAGGGAACACTGCAATCTGAGCCTTAGTGAGCAGATGACCTGCTTAACAGCAGCTAAATTCTGCTTCAGCGTCTCACGATCTCTCTCTGTAGACACTGCCAGTGCTTACATTTGAGAGGATTACAGTCCCATAGCTGTTGATGCCTCCTCAGCATCAGTGCATCACCTCTGGCACACCTTAGCTTTAAGGAAAAAAAGAAAAGAAAGAAAGAAAGAAAGAAAGAAAGAAAGAAAGAAAGAAAAGAAAAAAAAAAAAACAAAAAAGCCAGAAAGAGAAAGGCCACTGATCAGCTCCTCCAGTGCTCTTGAGCAATCTTTAGCAAACACAAGGCACTTCTAAAACAAACAGGTACTGTGAAATATGGAAATAAAAAACCAACAAAAGAGACACATTCATTTCCCAGGGAAGGGTGAGGTGGGGGAAAATCTCTGACTCCTTATTTTCCTGAGAAAGTCATTTACTTTGGAACAGAATGGGGTGAGAGGGAGGAAGGGAAGAGGGAACCTCAGTACAGCTCAGGTTTCCTGGACGAGCAGTTACTGGAGACAATCTTTTTAACGTCTCAGTTTCAATCATAGACTGGCTGGAGAGTAAAGGGGAAAGTTCATCATCTAATGCTGTCCTTCCTGGCTCCACTTGGGAGATGGCACTCCATCAGATCCATGCTATTCAGTGGAAAGGTAAGGAGAACATTTTTGTCAAGGTTAATTCCAATAGACTCACCACTGTTTGGGTATGAATAATGCATTTTATTTGGAGGGAGACGGGTGGGGACAAGGCAGGTTTGTCCTCTGACTCCCAAGAAAGAAAACATACATCTCACATACAATGAGGAAGATCGTGTCTATTCATTTAAAATGGAAAAATAATTTAAGAATAGAATTTGGAGACTTATGTCAATATTCACAACTCCTTCAAACAGTTATAGTCCATTACAATTATTAAAGCCAGCAGCATAATTCAAGGTTCCCACAGACAAAATAAATCCTCTTGAATTTAATTTCAGCCACGGTAATTTAAAATCATCATCTTTGGAAACTCTGCGATATCTGCTACAGTGGTTCAGCACCCAGGAGTTCATAGGTATATCCATGATATTGCTCACCTCTGTAGCAACACCTGAATCATTTCACAAACCCCCATACGAGAACAGAAACTTCCATCTGCATTCTGCTGGGAAGCTAATGAGATGCTGATTTGACTAGAAAAGCTGCCATTGTTTACTACTCCATTATTCTGTTATTAAGCTTCAGCTTCTATGTAGTTTTAGTGTTTCTATATTTATTAGATGATCAGCATAATAAAGAGTTGCTTAAAAAAAACCCTGTTCTTCTAATTGCAGGACATTACCTTGTTCATTTTATTCGTGGTTATGGAGAGAGCAAACGTTAAAAGAAAGCATCTTCTGTGTTCAGTTTTAAGTAAATGCTTGATTAGTTCAGGAATCATTAGGCAGGTAATTAGTTGTATACAATCTTGCTTTTTGAAAGGCCCCTAAAATGTTAAAACCATCTTTAATCCTAGCATTCCTGAGACTAGAAGACTGGCAGTGAGAATTAATGAATCCACATAAAATGATCTCCAAGGTCATTCAGATATTACGCTGGCATTGGCTTCAAGTCTCTTTAAAAGTACCAGAATCTCTCTGATGTTTTCGATAGTCCTTGCTGTGTCTTCAGGAGGAATTTCAGATACTAGAAAGGAAACATTTCCAAAGCTGTTGCAGCAGTTTCAGAGAAAGCATTCTTTTGGGAGTTAATTTCCTGTCATGCATCGCCACACTGTACAGAAAGTCCTTCTCATTTTATAACATCCCAGAATATTTCCGGCTATTCACTCCCTCCATCTGTATAAAACCACTACTTTCTGCAATTCTTCCTTCGAGCAAATATCACAATCTTCCTCACCTACACGCATCCTTACCAGCTGCTGCGATGAACTGCTTGACAGGGGAGTCCTAGTTACTGTGGTGCGGCTGGAGCTTCTGTCGCTATTTCTCTCCTTCCCCCTTGAAATGATTGCTTGCACCTGAGCCCGCTGCTCCTCCTCCTCCTCCTCCTCCTCCTCCTCCTCCT